>JACBWV010000223.1:1172724-1435428 GCA_013435795.1 Chlamydomonas sp. ICE-L | reverse complement strand
CCACACCTATCACACTCCGACATCCAATGCTGCCACCTTAGGCCTTCTCAAGGTACTATTAGTACACCTGCTGGTGGTAAACCTTCGCCCAAACTGAAATGGAAAGACAACTATGCCCAGATTTGTGCGCACACAATTAAGCGTGACCCAGACGTTAACCGATTACTTGACAATGCACTCCATAGCTCATCTATGGAAGATTCAGAGAACTGGATTGCTAGTGCTATTGAACTAGCCATAAGCAAATGCACACCATGTCACAAACCTGTAGCTAAACGTAAGCACGGGCCCGTGAACGCATGGTATGATGATGAATGCAATCGTGCTAGACAGGCTGCAAGCCAAGCAGAACATCAACATGGCTCTAGCTCTGACTTGGCTGGTTCTATGCACAAGGAGTACAAGAGGATTCTCAGAAGAAAGAAGAGGAAGTGGCTCGAAACACGCATGGAGAACCTTCATACGAATCTTCGGCATAATCCGAAAAGTTTTTGGAAAGACGTGCGTGAGCCTAACAAGGCCACTACGGCAGATATCACAATTTATGATTGGACTGATTATTTTGCAGACCTCTTTGATGTGCAAGTAGGTATTGATCCAAATCAGGATGCTAGGGACTTTGTCCCTCAAGCTGATGGACCTCAGATAGAGGCCGCACCAACGTGGTTATGTCAAGACTTTACCACCCAAGAGGTGTTTTCTGTTCTCCAATTCCTACGGAAAAACTCCTCCCCCGGGGTAGATGGTATCCCTGCAGAATGGTACAGATTTGCTTCCCATGAGGCCAACTCCCGATTTGTACAAGCTATGACTAACCTGTTTAATCTCATCTGGAAGACCTCTTATCCTAGCCAATGGGCTGCAGCTGCATTGGTACCCGTACCCAAATCCAAAGGCAGTGTTTATGACAAGGACAACTATCGAGGTCTTGCGGTGAGCAAATCCATAGGAAAGATCTTCTCCCTTTGCATGCTACTTAGACTAGATGATTGGTCAGAAGAATTCAACCTCAGAGCCGCTGGCCAATATTGATTTATAAGTGGTAGGGGTACTGCAGATGCATCATTCATTCTTAACCATATTGTAGATAAATATAGAGAGAAGAAAAAACCACTCTTTGTGGCTTTTGTCGATTTCAAGAAGGCTTATGATTGGGTCAACAGAGACTTGCTATGGGATTGCTTAGCAAGGCTAGGAGTCAAAGACCCCTATCTTAGTATTCTTAAGTCCATGTATAATCATGTTGTTTTCCAAGTTCGCCTACATGGGGACATTGGATCCTCCTTTCCATCCCTTGTAGGAGTTAAACAAGGAGACCCCCTATCCCCACTCCTATTCGGTCTGTTCATTGATAGAATTGAATCGTTCCTCCAATCCAAGCTCCCAAATGTAGGGGCTGAGCTTAGGGGAAAGATTCTGCAACTGTTACTTAATGCTGACGACCTAGCTATAATGGCAGAATCCCCGGCAGATATGCAAGCGATGCTTGACTGCCTGAGAGATTTCTGCAAGGGTACTAAGATGGCTGTGAATATAAAGAAAACTGAGATTGTCGTTTTCAACAAGCAATTCTGTGATGAGGCCCGCATGGATCCTGATTACAAATTTGTCTATGATGGAGCACAACTTTTTACAAAGTTATCTTTTATCTACCTGGGATCCCTCTTTGTGGATGGTGACTCAAGCAATCGTGCAAAAGCTGCTCTTTCTAGGATGCTCACTAAGGCCCAAAAGGCACACCACATGCTCCGATGCCTTACTATGGAGATATACAATATTGATATTCTCACCCACCTGTTTGATTCTCTTGTACAACCTATCCTGAATTTTGGCTGTGAGGTGTGGGCTCCTTCTATTCTGAACAACACACTTATCTCAAATGACCATGCTTGTGAGAAATGGCATAGAGGTATACTTAAACAAATGTTGGGTGTTTGCCAATCTACTACATCTAATATTATCATGGAAGAGCTGGGTAGAACCCCGTTGTGTTTTGCTTGGCTTAAACAAGCTTTGCGCTTCTGGAACAAGACCATAGATATAGAACCTGAGGATCTCATTAGAATGGCTCTTGAGGAATCTTTTGATTCCAACACTGACTGGGTTCATGACTTACGTTGTGCTCTCCACAAGCTAGGATCCAGTAAAAACATCAACATTTTGGAGGCTGTCGATGTCGAAGGTATTATGTCTGAAGTTTTTGAGTCATGGAGGTTTAAGTACCCAAGTGACACCAATGCAGTCAGAGACATCCCTGATGAGAGAAGGGTTGGCTTTAAACGCCTTCGATACCAGAAATGGTTCGCAGCCAACAGCAATGATGAGAATGGATTGATTCCCTTTACATCCGCCTTACATAAGTAGGATCAGATTCGTTCTATAGCACAGTTTATAATGGGTTCCCATTGGCTGAACACAGAAAGAATGAGGGTGGTGGATAGAGCACACATCCCTCGTTCAATGAGACACTGTCAAATGTGTGGTTTCCAAAAATCTGAGGATGAAATGCATATGTTTGAGTGCCCTTTTTATAATGATATTCGCCTCCATTACCAGAAGCTGTCTACAGATATTTATAGGCATGTCCATGAGGATACCGACTTAACCGTATGGAATGTGGATTTCTGCGATTCCACATTCAGAACCTTTATGAATGGAAATGGCACTAAGACTTTTTGTAGCAACCTAGCCGACTATCTTTCTACTTGTAGAAGAGCAAGACAGGAAGCCCTGGACTGCTTAGTGGAACCGTAATTTATTATCCCTTTTTCTTCTTCTTGTGACTTCTCATTTGTTAGCTTCTAACCTCCGCCACTGTAAGTGGTTGAGATCTGGGTCCTGCTCTAGGAGGTTTAATACCTACGCCACCAAAACGGTGGTTGGGAGTTTGGTTTGTTTGTCCTCGACACACCCCTGATGCAATGGCTTTTTTTGCTTTGTGGGTTCTTTTTCTTTTTGTTTAAAGCACAGAGTCTCATACACCCTCGTGGTTTAAAGTAGACTTTAACATGAAATGTAATGTAATTACAACAACATACATAACAACATACATAACAACATACATAACAACATACATAACAACAACATACATAACAACATACATAACAACATACATGCATAATATATTTTGCAGACTTCCTATCGGACAACCAAGCTGGAAGGTCAACGGAGGTAGGGAGCCTCATTGAGGTTCCTCGTGTTGTACCACTTTTCAGCTATGGCCTCCTCATGCTGGAGATCATTGTTTATGGGACATACGCCAATGTCGATTCTTTACAGGTGTGTAAAGTGAATTCGGCAGTACAGTACTCCAGGCAAGTGTCTGTCGCGTGGTTTTGGAGACCTTCACGTATGAAAGTCTGCAGGAAATTCCGGTATGTTTATATATATAATATATAGACGTGTGTTGTGTGTGTATATGTGTGTATGTGTTTGTGTGTCTATGTGTGTGTGTATGTGTGTGGTAATGTGAGCGACGAGGGGGGGGGGGGGTACCTACGCCAATGTCAATGCCTTACAGGTACTTATGTATTATTATATATGGTGATTATTTATTATTATTATTTATGGTGATTATTTATTATTATGTACAGTTATGTTTGGTGTTTATGGGACCTACACCATTGTGGACGTCTTACAGGTAATTATTTATACTACTAGCAGCACCTGGTGATTGTGTAAGTTGTGTGTGTGTGTCTGTGTCTGTGTTTGTTTGTATGTTTGTGTCTGTGTCTGTGTTTGTTTGTATGTGTGTGTTTGTGTGTGTGTGTGTGTATGTGTGTCGTAATGTGAGAGACTGCGGGGTGTGTGTGTGGGGGGGGAGATGGGAAGGGGGTGTGGGGTGTGGGGGGGGGGGCTACGCCACTGTGGAAGCCTTACAGGTAATTATTTATTATTATGTATGGCGATTCTTTATTATTATGTATGGTGATTATTATTATGTACGGTGATTTTTATTATGTATGGTGATTATTATTATGTATGATGTTTTTTATTATGTATGGTGATTATTATTATGTATGTTCATTATTATTATGTATGGTGATTATTTAGTATTAAGTATGGTGATTATTTATTATTATGTATGGTGACAGGAGTAGCCCAGGCCTCAAAATTTCCAGTCACGCCGATCAATTTTTTCTGACACTGGGGCTGTAATGGCATGTATTTAGGCGATATTAAAAGTCACTTTTCTGGTCATTCTGAGCACCTCATTTAGGGGGGGGAAGGGGGGGGGCGGGGGGTCTGAGCCCTCATTTTGTTTTTTGCTACCTTTTTGCTAACTTTTTACTCAGACCTCCAAATGTCATTCTGAGACCACTAATGAGTAGGCCTTGGGAAGGGTATTATATTGGCACCACTTTGGACCTGGTGCAATAAGTATTTACCCCCCCCAACCCAACCCAACCCAACCCAACCCAACCCAACCCAACCCAACCCAACCCAACCCAACCAACCCAACCCAACCCAACCCAACCCAACCCAACCCAACCCAACCCAACCCAACCCAACCCAACCCAACCCAACCAACCCAACCCAACCCAACCCAACCCAACCCAACCCAACCCAACCCAACCCAACCCAACCCAACCAACCCAACCCAACCCAACCCAAACCCCAGCCCAGCCCAGCCCAGCCCAGAGTATGAGAGGGTAAATGGCTGTGTTGAATGACAATGGCAGTTCATTGGCACCACTTAAGACCCAGGTGTGTGGTGTGTGTGTGTGTGGTGGGGGGGGGGGGGGGGGGGGGGTTGTGGGGGTATGGTGTGTGTCCTCCCCTCCCCCCCCCCCCCCCCCCTCCCCCCTCAGCCCACCCCACCCCCGCCTCGACCCCCCAGCCACCCCACCCGCCCACCCCGCCCCCCGCACCACCCTTCGACAGACACCGAAACGCCGCCATTCTACTACGTTCTGCGCGGTTGCTTTTCTCTTCGTTTCGGTATGCCTGATGCTGATGCTGATGCTGGTCCGTCCATGACCCGCTCCGCAAGACGTGGGCGCCCAAGGGCGACAAGTCGGACTACTGGCGTTGCGCTGTCTAGGCCTGTTTGATTCCTGTTACTCAATGCTACTGTTTTGTTTTGACCAGTTTGGTATAATGAAAACTCCAGTTTCAGGCCGCCCCCTGCAAAGGTGAGGGGTGTCTACGGTACTTGGGCAACCTTAAGGGGGTGCAGAATTGAGTTTTGACCATCACACAATCCCTATGTGGGAATTCCGAGGATGCCATTATGTGCGCCTTATTGTAACCCCCCAGAATCCATATCTAAGTTTTTCAAAAAATATGTATTCATATTTAAGGGGGGGGGGGGGGGGGGGGGTGGGGGGGGGGGGGGGGGGGTGGGGGGCAGCCCTCCTCAGGTTTTTTAGGCGTGGGGGAAGTGATTTTTTCTTTCTATTCCCGATGGTGATTATTTATTATTAAGTATGGTGATTATTTATTATTAAGTATGGTGATTATTTATTATTAAGTATGGTGATTATTTATTATTAAGTATGGTGAATATTTATTATTACGTACGGCGATTCTTTATTATTATGTATGGTGATTCTTTATTATTATTTGCGGTGATATTTGAACTGCTCTACATGGGCAGCTGAGGCCTAGGACCACTGTTTTTCTTTTCGGCTACCAGCTCCAGCTTCTAGGCAGCTCCCTGAGACTGCCACTGGGCCGAACCCAAAGAATCCAGGAGCACTGGAAAGCTGACAATGTCAGCTCCCGTGTGCCTAGCTTGCTAAAGGTTTGGATGAAGAGAGAGCCCAGGGAGCTGCCTGGAAGCTGCTGCTCGTAGCTGAAAAGAAAAACTTTGCCGAGGACTGGTCTTTTCAATGGGAACACCTGAAGAACCACTCATCTTCACCAGGCTCATGATGCACTCCTCACTGTGTAATGAGAACGCCTGGTGGGGCGTGGTATCAAGGGAACCCGTCGTACGTGGGCAGAGAACGGTCTACCACCTCAACTGGACAAGCTACCATCGCGGTTGACAACGACCTGCAATGGTCAGGGTGACCGTAGGGGGAATCGAACCCCCGAACCTGCTTTGTTTAAGCGATTTGGTGTACCACTAGACCAATCGGCTCACTGAAACGGGCTCCTCACAGTGTATTGTTCTGCCTATTTATAACTTTTTATAGAAGTCCAGGAGGTCTCCAAATATGGACTTGTACAAAAAGAGACTTGACCAACCTTGGAATTAGGAGGGGCTAGACAAAAACAAAACTGATGTACTGAACCCCAAACAATATTTCGTTGGGGGTCCTAAGTTTGTGCTAGAGTGATAATTATATGGTATGTGTATTTTGTTTACAGGAGGGTCCCCTTAACACTACGCCCCTCCAGGCGTTATGTTTTTTGTACGGTATGTGTTTTTTTGCTCTCCAGGCGTATCTCATAGCCGAACAAAAAAATGAATCTATATACGAATAAATAAATAAACACATGAAGTATAAAAGTACAAAGAGGATAAATATATGAAGAGACTTGCCCAACCCCAAGCAATCAAGAATAAGCACCAGGGTACTTCAAATTGTCATATCGGCCAGCGCTTGAGCGCACTTGAAAGCACAAAAACTGCGCTTTCTAGTGCAAAAAGCGCAAAAATTGCTTGCTGCGCCCACAGGGAGTTGCAAAAAACTGCGCTTAAAGCGCAGAGGGGGTCAAAAAGTCAGCGCTCAAAAGCGCTAAAGCGCGAATTACCCTGACTGCATGACTATGACAATACTACCTACCCCTGGACAGTAACATACATACAATACATGACTATGGCAATACTATACTTCTAGTCACTACATGGCTATGACAATACTGCCCACCCCTGGATTTTAACATTCATACAATTCATTACTATGGCAATACTATAAATTCTTTGCTTTGAATTACCCTGATCAGCACATATTGTAAATAACTGATACATCATCACTTTGAGCCCAAGGGCACGTGGGGTAAAGATTAAAGATAAAGGCCGTTGTCTTTTGGTGAACCGGTACACTACGCCTGCAGACACCATTGCCAGCCCTTAATGATACGTGTAGGGCACTCTTTTCAAGGCCGTTGTCTTTTGGTGAACCGGTACACTACGCCTGCAGACACCATCGCCAGGCCTTACTGATACGTGTAGGGCACTCTTTTCAAGGCCGTTGTCTTTTGGTGAACCGGTACCCTACGCCTGCAGACACCATTGCCAGGCCTTACTGATATGTGTAGGGCACTCTTTTCAAGGCCGTTGTCTTTTGGTGAACCGGTACCCTACGTCTGCAGACACCATTGCCAGCCCTTAATGATACCTGTAGGACACTCTTTTCAAGGCCGTTGTCTTTTGGTGAACCGGTACCCTACGCCTGCAGGCACCATAGCCAGGCCTTACTGATACGAGCACCTTGAGCGCAAACCTGCTAGGTTCATTCTGATTCTACACTGCCTTATCTTGCTTGCAACCTGGCATCTAAATATATGTGTTGGCATGAGCATTGGCGTTTGCATGATGCTTCAGCCCGAGGACGTGTAGGGCACTATTTTCAAGGCTGTTGCCTGCTGGTGAACCGGTACCCTACATCTGCAGGCGACACTGTGAACAAATATATGAACCCTGAACTCAGGGCCCCCGTTGGTAAATTTGGCCTACCCCTGGACTGTAACACACATACATGAAACATGATACATCCTAATGCATACAGGGAACTGAAGAAGCCAAGGACTTTCTCCATGGCCTTGCCCTGGTTCACACACAGGTGGAACAGGTGAGCTGCAGGGCACTTGGTCGGTTGGTGGGTTGGTTGGTTGGGTCACAGGTGGAACAGGTGAGCTGCAGGGCACTTGGTTGGTTGGTTGGTTGGTTGATTGGGTCACAGGTGGAACAGGTGAGCTGCAGGGCACTTTGGTTTGTTGGTTGTTGGTTTATTGGTCACATTGAACAGGTAGCTGCGGCACTTGTTTGGTGGGTGGGGTGGATTGGTTTGGTTGGTTGTTGTTGGTTTGTTGTTTGTGGTTTCGGTCGGGTGTTTGTATTGTTAGGCTGGTGGTGGGTGGGTGGTTGGTGTGTGGGTTGGTCTGTTGGTTGGTTGGGTTGGTTTGGTTGGTTGGGTTGGTTGGTTGGGGTTGGGTGGTTTGGTTGGTTGTTGGGGGTTGGTTGGTTTGGTTGGTTGGTATGGTTGCTTGGTTGGTGGATTGCTTGGTTGGTTTGGCTTGGTTCGGGTCCCGGTGGCCCCGGTGCGTTAGCCCGCGCCTCCTTGGTCCTTTTGGGTTGTCGCGTTCTGCCGCCCCTGTAACGGTAGGGCTCGTATATGTATAGAGAATGAGTACTCGGACATCATATGAACTCCTTCGCCGAATGTTGCTATGGTGTAACGATTCTGATCCGTTAGAGCAACTGCCTCCTTTTGGGGGCGCGCTTTTGACTCAACTGAAAACGAAAATCTTTTGACTCAACTGAAAACGAAAATCTTTTGACTCTACTAAAAACGAAAATCTTTTGACTCAACTGAAAACGACTGAAAACGAAAATCTTTTGACTCAACTGAAAACAGAAATCTGCGCGCTGGGGGTTTAAAAAATTGCGTCAATCGCGCAGTCGGCTCCAAAATCTTTCATGTCAGAGCGCTATAGCGCGAGTCTTATAGTACCCTGGTGAGCTGTGTTTGGAACCTGGGCGCTTCCTCTCAAGCTGGCCCTGCCGTAGCTCTGTAATTAATAAATAAATAAATAAACAAATAAAGAAATAAAGAAAGAAAGAAAGAAAGAAAGAAAGACATAATTAGTTCGCCTTATTACGAGGCGTGAGGTTGAGGGGGCCAGCCCGTTTGCTATCACTGTAGCTCATTGTTGCCAACCACCGTAGCTCTGTAAAACAAATATTGGTAGGGGTCGGCAATATGATATCATATGATATCATGTCATCATATGATATCATATGATGACAGTTGTCTGACTAGGTAACTTTGGCCTGGGCCATCATATCATATGATATTAAATCATATGATTTGTGTATGATATCATATGATATCATACTCGTCTTTGGTCAACATCATATGATTTGCCGTTCCCTACATATTGGGTATTATTGAGCCTAATTTGGTGCCCCCTGGCCTGGCCCCTGTGTTTGTATGTTGCACATACTACCTTGTGTATGTATGTTACAGGGATACTACAGGGATACTGCCGGGATACTACCTTGTGTTTGTATGTTACAGTCCAGGGGTAGGCCAAATAGGCTAAATAGACGTGCTTGGCCATGACAGGAAGGGCTAAAAAAAGGCATTGATGACCTGAACCCCAAACAATTGTATTATCGACGGGTGCCCTGAGTTTGTGCTACAGTGATAACAAGCAGGTGGGTAGTATTTTGAACCTCAGAATCCCTACGGGTGTGTTTTAGTGTTTGTGGTCGCTGTCTAAGTAGCAGGCCGTTTTCTACCGCTGTAAGACAGGGCTCCCTTATTACCACGCCCCAGGCGTTATCATTACTTTCGAACCTCATTGTTGCCTAACAAGTAGAATCTGCTGTTGCTCTGTCGATGTATGTATAGATATAGATATAAATATACGTAGGGAATTTTCTACCCCAGTGGTGATGTAGCTACCCCCTGGACTAACCTTAACCACTAAACACTAGAACCCCTAACCCCCTAAACCCCCCAAACATACATACAGACAGACAGACAGACAGACAGACAGACAGACAGACAGACAGATATAACAGATATAACAGATATAACAGACATAACAGACATAGCAGACATAACAGACACACGTTGGGCACTTATCCCTGTGGAGAAGGAAAACACCATACACCCTAAACCTATACACCACATCCTGCACCCCACACCCTACAACCCACACCCTACCCCCCTACACCCCACCCACACGACACACCCCACCCTAAACCCTTAGCCTGCAACCCCACCCCATACAGAACCCTACAACCCCCACACTACAACAACCCTACACCCCACCTCCCCCGACCGCCACACCTCACACCTCTACACACCCCCACCATACACCACCACACCCACACACCTACCCTACACATCCTCCTACCCTCCTACACCCCATAGTCCCTACCCCCACCCCACAACCTACCAAACCCCACAACCCCCTTACTACCTACCGCACCCCTACACCGACCCCCCCACCCTACCCCCCCCCCACCCTACAACCCTCACACCTACACCCCAGATCCTCCACCCAACCCCCGCAACCCTACCCCCACAAACCACCACCCCATACAAGCCCTCCCCCCCATAACACCACACCCATACCCTACCCCCTTTTTCCCATCCTTTTCCTCCTTTCATTCCCCACCTCCCCCACCCCCCCAGGAGACCCTGATACCCAAGCTTGTCTCCTTTCCTCCTTCCCCTTCCCCCCTTTTCCCCCTTTACCCCCCTCCCCCCCACCCATTCCCCCCCACCCACCCACCCCCAACCGCCACCCCTTTTCCCCCCCTATGAGACCCTGATACCCAAGCTTATTCCCCCTTTTTCCCTCTTTTTCCCCCCTTTTCCCACTTTTTTTTCCCACTTTGTCCTCCCTTTCTTTCTCCCTTATCTCCTTTCCCCCCCCCCGCCCCCCCCCCCCCCCATGAGAACCTGATACCCAAGAGTGTTCTCCTCCCCCCTTATTCTCCCCCCCCCCCCCCCTTATCCCCCTTTTTCCCCCTTTCCCCCCCCCTTCCCTCCCTAATGAGAACCAGGGGGGGACCCTGATACCAAGTTTCTCCTCCCCCCCTTATCCCCCTTCTCCCCCTTGTCCCCCTTCCCCCCCACCCACCCTTCCCTCCCTATGAGACCCTGATAACCCAAGAGTGTTCTCCTCCTCCCCTTATCCCCCTTGTCCCCCTTCCCCCCCCCCCCCCCCCCCCCCCCCCCTTCCCTCCCTAATGAGACCCTGATACCCAGAGTGTTCTCCTCCCCCCCTTATCCCCCTTTTCCCTTCCCCCTTATCCCCCTTGTCCCCCTCCCCCCCCCCCCCCTTCCCTCCCTATGAGACCCTGATACCCAAGAGTGTTCTCCTCCCCCCTTATCCCCCTTTTCCCCCTTCCCCCCCCCCCTTCCCTCCCGATGAGACCCTGATACCCAAGAGTGTTCTCCTCCCCCCCTTATCCCCCTTTGTCCCCCCTTCCCCCCCCCCCCCCCTTCCCGCCCTATGGAGACCCTGATACCCAGAGTGTTCTCCTCCCCCCTTAGCCCCCTTATCCCCCTTTCCCCCCCCCCCCCCCCTTCCCTCCCTATGAGACCCTGATACCCAAGAGTGTTCTCCTCCCCCCTTATCCCCCTTAATCGACCCGTTCCCCCCACCCCCATGTCCATCCCGAGGGGACCCGGAGACCCAAGAGGGGGCGACTCCCGCCCATTAGCCCCCTTTTCCCCGGGTACCCAGCCCCGGGCCGCCTAGGAGACCCTGAGACCCAAAGTGGTTGCGCCTCCCCCCCCGTATCCCCCGGATCCCCCCGGTCCCATTTCCCTCCCCCCCCCCCCCCTTCCCTCCCTATGATACCCTGAGACCTAAGCTTGTTCGCCTAGTTTCCCACTGTTTCCCACTTTTTACTCCCTTATCTCCTTTCCCCCCCTATGAGAACCGTACTGATACCCAAGAGTGTTCTCCTCCCCCCCCCTTTCCCCCCCTCCCCCCTTTTTTTCCCCCTTTTCCCCCCCTTTTTCCCCTTCCCCCCCCTATGAGACTCTGATACCCAAGCGTGTTCTACTCCCCCACCACCACCCACCCACCCAACCCGCTCTCCCCCATTTCCCCCATTTTCCCCCTCTATGAGACCCTGATACCCAAGCTTGTTCTTCCTGTGAGCAGGGAGAGTTGTACCGTCTAGCCACCAACTTAATCGCCAATGCCACCCCCTGGGCACTGATGATCACTGGATGGGGCCTCGTGACTGTGGCGCCCGAGCTAGAGGCTGTGATGGGGTAGGTATGGGGTAGGTAACTTGTCATGGAATCAATGTAGGGTAGGCAACGCAGAGCTGTAGGACTAGCTACTAGCCTGATCACCAGTGCCACCCCCTGGGCACTGATGATCACTGGATGGGGCCTCGTGACTGTGGCGCCCGAGCTAGAGGCTGTGATGGGGGTAGGTATGGGGTAGGCAACTTGTCATGGAATCAATGTAGGGTAGGCAACGCAGAGCTGTAGGACTAGCTACTAGCCTGATCACCAGTGCCACCCCCTGGGTACTG
The DNA here is from genome assembly GCA_013435795.1 of Chlamydomonas sp. ICE-L. NCBI lineage: Eukaryota > Viridiplantae > Chlorophyta > Chlorophyceae > Chlamydomonadales > Chlamydomonadaceae > Chlamydomonas > Chlamydomonas sp. ICE-L. Next base: position 1,423,238 of record JACBWV010000223.1, on the reverse strand, counting down.
ATGATCACTGGATGGGGCCTCGTGACTGTGGCGCCGAGCTAGAGGCTGTGATGGGGTAGGTATGGGGTAGGCAACTTGTCATGGAATCAATGTAGGGTAGGCAACGCAGAGCTGTAGGACTAGCTACTAGCCTGATCACCAGTGCCACCCCCTGGGCACTGATGATCACTGGATGGGGCCTCGTGACTGTGGCGCCCGAGCTAGAGGCTGTGATGGGGTAGGTATGGGGTAGGCAACTTGTCATGGAATCAATGTAGGGTAGGCAACGCAGAGCTGTAGGACTAGCTACTAGCCTGATCACCAGTGCCACCCCCTGGGCACTGATGATCACTGGATGGGGCCTCGTGACTGTGGCGCCCGAGCTAGAGGCTGTGATGGGGTAGGTATGGGGTAGGCAACTTGTCATGGAATCAATGTAGGGTAGGCAACGCAGAGCTGTAGGACTAGCTACTAGCCTGATCACCAGTGCCACCCCCTGGGCACTGATGATCACTGGATGGGGCCTCGTGACTGTGGCGCCCAAGCTAGAGGCTGTGATGGGGTAGGTATGGGGTAGGCAACTTGTCATGGAATCAATGTAGGGTAGGCAACGCAGAGCTGTAGGACTAGCTACTAGCCTGATCACCAGTGCCACCCCCTGGGCACTGATGATCACTGGATGGGGCCTCGTGACTGTGGCGCCCGAGCTAGAGGCTGTGATGGGGTAGGTATGGGGTAGGCAACTTGTCATGGAATCAATGTAGGGTAGGCAACGCAGAGCTGTAGGACTAGCTACTAGCCTGATCACCAGTGCCACCCCCTGGGCACTGATGATCACTGGATGGGGCCTCGTGACTGTGGCGCCCAAGCTAGAGGCTGTGATGGGGTAGGTATGGGGTAGGCAACTTGTCATGGAATCAATGTAGGGTAGGCAACGCAGAGCTGTAGGACTAGCTACTAGCCTGATCACCAGTGCCACCCCCTGGGCACTGATGATCACTGGATGGGGCCTCGTGACTGTGGCGCCCGAGCTAGAGGCTGTGATGGGGTAGGTATGGGGTAGGCAACTTGTCATGGAATCAATGTAGGGTAGGCAACGCAGAGCTGTAGGACTAGCTACTAGCCTGATCACCAGTGCCACCCCCTGGGCACTGATGATCACTGGATGGGGCCTCGTGACTGTGGCGCCCAAGCTAGAGGCTGGAATAGCCTGGGGTACGGTGAACTAACGTGCGAGGATCGATGAAATAGCCTCAAATAGCCTGAATTAGTCCAACATAGCCTGGGAGACGGTGAACTAACGTGCGAGGTCAGATGGTCGGTCGGACGGACGACAGGGTGACCCTGGGGGCTCCCGCGCTCTGCAAAAAGATAAACAGTGCGCTGGATGGGGCCTTGGTGGTTGTGGCACCGGAGCTAGAGGCTCTGATGGGGGTAGGTAGGGGGTAGGTTCTAGGGTTGATCAAAGCGTTTCGTTTCACGTCTCAAAAACAGCTTTTGGAGGGTCCATTATGTTGGGATTGTAGATTTTGGCTCATGAAACGGCACCAGAGCTGGAGGCTGTGATGGGGTAGGTGCTAGGGTTGTTCAATACATTTCGTTTTACGACTGAAAAACAGCCTTTGGAGGGTCCGTTGTTTTGGAAATATAGATTTGGGGGGTGGCTACGCATAGCAGCTTCTACCCAGTTGCATTAGCCAGAGACTGAGTCCAGCCCACATATTACAGCTGCATTGGAATGCATGTCATGCCAACTCCTACAGACACTAGCTAGCTGCAGGTTTGGCTCGGAGGTGGGCGAAAGAAGCTGTCTAGAAGCTGCTATACCTAGCAAACAAATAATCAGTGGTTACTGTATCCCTGACCTCGACATTGTAGCTACGCCTTTTTTTAGCAGAGCCCCTCCTTCTGAGGGGGGCGGAGCCCCCAGGGTCACCCTGTTGTATGTTTGTATGTTTGTCTGCACGTCCTAACCCTGGGCCTTACTGGCCCCTGGCCCTGTCATAAACCCTGGCTTCGATCCGCTGCACTTGATTCCGGTGCCTCCAGTCGCTCTGGTAGGCAACACTATCTACCAATTTTCTGTGTTGCTTGCGACGCGCCTAAGTCTTGTTTCTTGTCCACATGCATTCTTTGTGGGCTGGCGGGTGACACTTACTATGTCTACCATAGTGACTTTCCCCAGCTGTGGCATACAGGAGGGTCCCCTTAAGACCACGCCCTTTCAGGCGTTTTTATGTTTTTGTGGACTCCGTAGACATATTGTCACAAACATGTTTCGTGATGTTCATAAGTCCCCCTTGACTCCGTTAGCTGCGGGCACATGTGGAGTCCAATTGGGCACCATTAAAAATGTCAACATAATCATAATCATAATCATAATCATAATCATTATCATCATAATCATCATCATCATCATCATCATCATCATCCTCATCATCATTATCATCATCATCATCATCATCATCATCATCATCATCATCATCATTATCATCATCATCATCATCATCATCATCATCATCATCATCATCATCATCATCATCAGCTCGCCTCGTTTTTGTCGTCGTCGTCCTTTTCAGCAGCAGCAGCTGCAGCCATGCCCAGCACGTGGTCACTTCACCTTTTACATGTGCCACATCAAACCTCACATCTCACTCATGCACTGCTCCCCTGACCTTGCCATCGCAGCTATGCTTTCTTCTCGTCCACGTTTATGCTATGAGGCTTGGCAGGCTCATTCGCCCAACACACGGCCACTTCACCTGTCACGTGTGCCACAGCCACATACAAACCTCACATCTCACGCATGCACCGTTCCCCTGACCTTGCCATTGCAGCTATGCTTTCTTCCTGTCCCCGCTTATGCTACGTGGCTTGGCAGGCTCTCTCGCCCAAGACACAGTCACTTCACCTGTTACATAGCCACATACAAACCTCACATCTCACGCATGCATCATTCCCCTGACCTTGCCATTGCAGCTATGCTTTCTTCTTGTCCACGTTTATGCTGTGTGGGGTGGCAGGCTCTCTCGCCCAACACACAGTCACTTCACCTGTTACATAGCCATATACAATCCTCACATCTCACGCATGCACCGTTCCCCTGACCTTGCCATTGCAGCTATGCTTTCTTCTTGTCCACGCTTATACTGTGTGGCTTGGCAGCCTCATTCGCCCAACACACAGTCACTTCACCGGTCACTTGTTCCACATAGCCACATACAAACCTCACATCTCACGCATGCACCGTTCCCCTGACCTTGCCATTGCAGCTATGCTTTCTTCTTGTCCACGCTTATACTGTGTGGCTTGGCAGCCTCATTCGCCCAACGCACAGTCACTTCACCGGTCACTTGTTCCACATAGCCACACACAAACGTCACATCTCACGCATTGCACCGTTCCCCTGACCTTGCCATTGCAGCTATGCTTTCTTCTTTGTCCACGCTTATACTGTGTGGCTTGGCAGCCTCATTCGCCCAACGCACAGTCACTTCACCGGTCACTTGTTCCACATAGCCACCTCATACCCTCACATCTCACGCATCACCGTTCCCCTGACCTTGGCCCATTCAAGCTAATCTTTCTTTCTTGTCCATTTATACTGTTGTGGGCTTGGCAGCCTCAATTCTGCCCGACGCACAGTCCACTTCTTCACCGGCACTTGTTCCACATAGCCACACACAAACCTCACATCTCACGCATGCACCGTTCCCCTGACCTTGCCATTGCAGCTATGCTTTCTTCTTGTCCACGTTTATACTGTGTGGCTTGGCAGCCTCATTCGCCAAACCACAGTCATTCACCGTCACTTGTTTCCACATAGCCCCACACAAACCTCACACTCACTCAATGCGACCGTTTTCCCCCCCTGGCCTTGCCATTGCAGCTTGCTTTCTTCTTGTCCACGTTATACTTTGGGCTTGCATCCTCTCGCCCAACGCACAGTCACTTACCGGTCACTCTTGTTCCACCTAGCCACACCAAACCTCACACATCTCACGCTTGCACCGTTCCCCTGACCTTGCCATTGCAGCTATGCTTTCTTCTTGTCCACGTTATACTGTGTGGCTTGGCAGCCTCATTCGCCCAACGCACAGTCACTTTCACCGGTCACTTGTTCCACATAGCCACACACAAACCTCACATCTCACGCTGCACCGTTCCCTCTGACCTTGCCATTGCAGCTATGCTTTCTTCTTGTCCACGCTTATACTGTGTGGCTTGGCAGCCTCATTCGCCCAACGCACAGTCACTTCACCGGTCACTTGTTCCACATAGCCACACACAAACCTCACATCTCACGCATGCACCGTTCCCCTGACCTTGCCATTGCAGCTATGCTTTCTTCTTGTCCACGTTATACTGTGTGGCTTGGCAGCCTCATTCGCCCAACGCACAGTCACTTCACCGGTCACTTGTTCCACATAGCCACACACAAACCTCACATCTCACGCATGCACCGTTCCCCTGACCTTGCCATTGCAGCTATGCTTTCTTCTTGTCCACGTTATACTGTGTGGCTTGGCAGCCTTATTCGCCCAACGCACAGTCACTTCACCGGTCACTTGTTCCACATAGCCACACACAAACCTCGCATCTCACGCATGCACCTTTCCCCTGACCTTGCCATTGCAGCTATGCTTTCTTCTTGTCCACGTTATACTGTGTGGCTTGGCAGCCTCATTCGCCCAACGCACAGTCACTTCACCGGTCTTTTGTTCCACATAGCCACACACAAACCTCACATCTCATGCATGCACCGTTCCCCTACCTTGCCATTGCAGCTATGCTTTCTTCTTGTCACGTTATACTGTGTGGCTTGGCAGCCTCATTCGCCCAACGCACAGTCACTTCACCGGTCACTTGTTCCACATAGCCACACACAAACCTCACATCTCACGCATGCACCGTTCCCCTGACCTTGCCATTGCAGCTATGCTTTCTTCTGTCCACGTTATACTGTGTGGCTTGGCAGCCTCATTCGCCCAACGCACAGTCACTCACCGGTCACTTGTCCACATAGCACACACAAACCTCACATGCAGCATGCACCGTTCCCCTGACCTTGCCATTGCAGCTATGCTTTCTTCTTGTCCACGCTTATACTGTGTGGCTTGGCAGCCTCATTCGCCCAACACACAGTCACTTCACCGGTCGCTTGTTCCACATAGCCACATACAAACCTCACATCTCACGCATGCACCGTTCCCCTGACCTTGCCATTGCAGCTATGCTTTCTTCTTATCCACGTTTATACTGTGTGGCTTGGCAGCCTCATTCGCCCAACGCACAGTCACTTCACCGGTCGCTTGTTCCACATAGCCACATATAAACCTCACATCTCACGCATGCACCGTTCCCCTGACCTTGCCATTGCAGCTATGCTTTCTTCTTGTCCACGCTTATACTGTGTGGCTTGGCAGCCTCATTCGCCCAACACACAGTCACTTCACCGGTCACTTGTTCCACATAGCCACATACAAACCTCACATCTCACGCATGCACCGTTCCCCTGACCTTGCCATTGCAGCTATGCTTTCTTCTTGTCCACGTTTATACTGTGTGGCTTGGCAGCCTCATTCGCCCAACACACAGTCACTTCACCGGTCACTTGTTCCACATAGCCACATACAAACCTCACATCTCACGCATGCACCGTTCCCCTGACCTTGCCATTGCAGCTATGCTTTCTTCTTGTCCACGTTATACTGTGTGGATTGGCAGCCTCATTCGCCCAACACACAGTCACTTCACCTGTTACTTGTGCCACATAGCCACATACAAACCTCACATCTCTTGCCATTGCAGCTATGCTTTCTTCTTGTCCACGTTTATGCTTTGTGGCTTGGCAGGATCTATCGCCCAACACATGGTCACGGGTGGTCCTGAGGCCCTATACATGTCTTGCGGTGCCATGTCGGCCGTAACTGGCCTGGCCTCGTCGCTCTTAGTGCACCGTTTGAATAACAAAGGGATGGAGGACATGACAGGTGATATGCAATGTCCTAAATTGTGAGGTGATATGCAAGGTGATTGGATTGTGAGGTGATATGCAAGGTGATTGGATTGTGAGGTGATATGCAAGGTGATTGGATTGTGAGGTGATATGCGAGGTCTTGAATTGTGCACCTTTATGTTTGGGGCTTGCTACGTTGCTGAGTTTTGGGGTTGCTTTGGGGGTTTGGGGGTTGGAGTTGGGGCTGGGGGATGGAGGTCGGGGGATGCTTCGGAGGGTCATGCAGCAAGTAGCACCCTACACACTCACACACACACACACACACACACACACACACACACACACACACAACAAACCACACACACACACTACCAGCAGCAGCAGCAGCTTATGCATTACCTTGGCAATAATCGAGGCTGCAGCAATGCACAGACACTTCATGTCTCCCTTGACCACGGATCCCATCACTCACATGCCCCACCCACCCCACCCCCCCCCCCCCCCCCCCCCCCCCCCCCCCCCCCCACCACACACACACACACACACAACACAAACACACATACACGCACACACACACACAAACCACCCGCAGCTCCCCACCCACCACCAATCTGTTATTATCCCCATCCCACCCCATCCTACACCCCACCCCTGGACTCTCACATGACCACACACACAGACACACAAAAACACATACGCACACACATTCATACACGAACACACACATACATACATACATACATACATACATACATACATACATACTACATACATACATACATCATACATACATACATACATACATACATACATACATACATACATACATACATACATACATACATACCTATCATACCACATGCATGCATGCATGCATACATACATACATTACAGACATACATGCATGCATGCATACATACATACATGCATACATACATACATACATAAATACATACTACATACATACATACATACATACATACATACATACATACATACATACATACATACATACATACATACATACATGCACACAAACACATACACACACATACATAAATGCATACATACACACACATACACACACTATACACACACACATACATACATACATACATACATACATACATACATACATACATACATACATACATACATACATACATACATACATACATACATACATACATACATGCATGCATGCATGCATGCATACATACATACATACATACATACATACATACATACATACATACATACATACATACATGCATGCATGCATACATACATACATACATACATACATACATACATACATGCATGCATGCATGCATGCATGCATACATACATACATACATACATACATACATACATACATACATACATACATACATACATACATACATACATACATGCATGCATGCATACAAGCATGCATGCATGCATACATACATACATACATACATACATACATACATACATACATACATACATACATACATACATACATACATACATACATACATACATATTCACACATAAACACACACTACATACACACCCACCAGGTGCTGCAAGTCCCTATTCAACAAAGGGTGATTCTTCCCCAGCGACTGACCCATCAGTTCCTAAACCCACCCACCCCATGGACTCTCACATGACTACACACATACACACGTACATACACACACAAACGCAGACATACACACTACATATACACACACAAACGCAGACATACACACTATATATACACACACAAACATATATACACACACACTACACACACATCCACCAGGTACTGCTATTCCCTATCCAATAAAGGGTGCTTCTTCCCCATCGACCGACCCATCTGTTCCTAGCCACACACACACACCCCTCCACCCCCACCCCACCCCACCCCCTGGACTCTCACATGACCACACTCTCACATGATAACACACACACATACTCACACAAACACATATAAACAGACACACTTCATGCACATCCACCAGGTGCTGCAAGTCCCTATTCAACAAAGGGTGCTTCTTCCCCATCGACCGACCCATCAGTTCCCAACGTGTCCCTGACCAAGGACATTCGTTTGGCCTTGCAAGGGGGCTTGGTAGTGGTTGGCAGCGTTCTACTGTTAGCCCTCCCAATGGACAAGGGGGAAGTAGGACTGCAGGTGCCCTCGCTGCTTGCTGGTGGTGTTACAGGTGAGGGGTGATGATTGTGGAGAAGGGGATGTTAAACCGGTTGGTTGGTTGGTTGGTTGGTTGGTTGGTTCCGCATTCCACACTTTCCGCATTCCACACCTTCCACCTCTCACACATGACACATTCCACACTTTCCACATTCCACACCTTCCATATTCCACCTTCCACGTATGACACATTCCACACATTCTACATTCCACCGTCCACGCATGAGACATTCCACACTTTCCACGTTCCACACCTTCCTCATTCCACCTTCCACGTATGCCACATTCCACACCTCCCACCTCCCACCTTCCATGCACGACACATTTCACACTATCCACATTACACACTTTCCTCATTCCACCTTCCACGTATGCCACATTCCACACCTCCCACATCCCACCTTCCATGCACAACACATTTCACACTTTCCACTTTACACACTTTCCAGATTACACACCTTCCACATTCCACCTACCACGCATGACACATTCCACAACAGCATTCCCCTCATCTTATTTACATTTATCTCGGTACTGCTTATCGAGTACACTATCAGGTCCTGGATTCACACTTATCTCGGTACTGCTTGTCGAGTACACTATCAGGTCCTGGATTCACATTTATCTCGGTACTGCTTATCGTGTGCACTATCAGGTCCTGGATTCACATTTATCTCGGTACTGCTTATCGAGTACACTATCAGGTCCTGGATTCACATTTATCTCGGTACTGCTTATCGAGTACACTATCAGGTCCTGGATTCACATTTATCTCGGTACTGCTTATCGAGTACACTATCAGGTCCTGGATTCACATTTATCTCGGTACTGCTTATCGAGTACACTATCGGGTCCTGGATTCACATTTATCTCGGTACTGCTTGTCGAGTACACTATCAGGTCCTGGATTCACATTTATCTCGGTACTGCTTATCGAGTACACTATCAGGTCCTGGATTCACATTTATCGCGGTACTGCTTATCGAGTACACTATCAGGTCCTGGATTCACATTTATCTCGGTACTGCTTGTCGAGTACACTATCAGGTCCTGGATTCACTTTTATCTCGGTACTGCTTATCGAGTACACTATCAGGTCCTGGATTCACATTTATCTCGGTACTGCTTATCGAGTACACTATCGGGTCCTGGATTCACATATTAACTCATATTGAACACTACATTTGCACTACCTACCCATCATAGTGACCACTCACCAGTATGTACGGTGCATGCGATCAGGAAGGTTCTTTCAACCTCATGCCCGGTTGCAAGGTGTATGCATTTGAATTTGAATTTGAACAGGAAGGTTCTTTCAAACTCACGCCTGGTGGCAAGGCGTACGCATTCCCATTTTTGGCAGAGGCCCCCCTCCTGGAGGGCGGGAGCTCCCAGATTCACCCCTTTGTCTGTTTGTCCTACCGACGTCCGACCGATGACCAAGACGAAGCCTGTCACGTCAGCCAACTGTGTCATAACTAACTGGCTTCGGTCAGCTCCATCGTTGCCACCTCACCACCTGTCGTTCTGTTGCCAACATTCTCTCCCAATTTTCCGCGCTGCTTGCGACGCTGCATACGACTTGTCAGTTTTTACACTCCCTTATGTGTTGCTACTGGCATTGGTCCTGGATTCACCTATGAACACATGTTTAGCACTTCATTTCCACTCCCTGAGGTGTTGCCATCGGTCCTGGATTCACATATTTACACATTTAACACTGCACTGGCACTTCCTTAAGTGTGCTGTTGGCATCGGTCCTGGCTTCACATATTAACACGTATTAGGAACACATATTAATACCCAAACACTGCACTTGCACTCTCCTAGGTGTGCTGTTGGCATTGGGCCAGTGCCCCAAGTATCAAGTCACGCAGGAGGTGATCATCCCAGATGGTGCCATGATTGTTCCCGAGGATGCAAAGGAGGTGGTGGTGGTGGTAGATGTCCGAAGTCAGTTCCAGCGCTTGGTTACCTTGGGGGGTGTCTCGTTTGGCTTGTTGGCTGCAATCAATGCCATTCAAAAGTAGATCAGATTTTGAAGTTTAATAAGAAAGATTACAAGGGGCTCATGTCCTACCAGTGAAACAACACCTACCTAAATCCGGACTCCAGAAACCACCCGCCGTCTCCCGGCAGCGGGGCTTGAACTCCGGTCGCTTTAATTTTGAACATGTTGCTTGTTTTTGCAACCAACTCTTGGCTGTCCACCGCGGAGTTTTGGTTATCCTAGTCTTCCAGTAGCCCGAGACAGTGATATACATTGGTGTGGTCCAGACTCCGTTGGGTAGAGCTCACGTCAATCGGGAGAAGTTCGATCCCCACTGCCGGAAGACAGTGGTGTTCGGAGTCCGTTCCCTCGGGGGCGGTGGTGTTTCCATTGCCAGGATAAGTGGCCATTGTAATCTTTCTTTTCATTTCATTGGTCTAGCGGTAGACCAAATTGCTCTAAGGACGAAGAGTCGGGCGTTCGATTTCCCCTACGGTCGCTCATGGCGATGAAGGTCGTTGTCAACCTCAACGGTAGCTTGTCCAGTTGAGGTTGAAAACCGCTTTCTACCCGCGTTAGACGGGTTCCCTTAACACCACGCCCCACCAGGCGCTATCATTACCTTTTAGTCTTCCAGTGCCAAGCCTCTCCGTGCGATACCGTTTAAAGACTTTTCCGGTCGTGCAGAGGACAAGATGAAGGAGAAGAGATAAAACATGTTTCTTCACGACTTCAGGCGTCTACCCGTCTGCAGAAAACAAGCTGTTCTCCCATTCACGCATAAATCCTTCATCTGTTTTAACTGCCCCCTCGTGTTTTGCGGTCTGTTCTCCTTGACAGTGTTGCTCCTTGACATGCTTCCTATACGGTTGGGATAGTCCCTTCAGCCTACCCCTGGACTGTAGCATACATACATACATGCTTGCGTTCCGTACTCCTGGGGGAGGATGTATCCTAGGAGAGAAGTGTGGTGTAGTCATGTTCAGGGGTCCTTCTAATAAATACGTTTCCTATTTAATTGGATTGTTACTTGTTTTCCCGGCCAAATGTGGGCTTCTCGCCTTCTTCGAAATCCGAGTCTTAGACAAATTTAGGACCGCATTTTCAATAAAGTGTCCGATTCAGATGGGACTTACAAGTGTGGAAGTTTGAACAAAAGGAGGGGGGAATAAATGTCAAAAGTAATTTGGCTTGCACCAGCCATCTAAATGTATGCGGATGTATGCATGTATTTTACAGTCCAGGGGTAGCCAAACAGGCTGAAGGGACTAGCCCAACCGTACAATAAGGAAAGGCAGTGTATAAAATAAGCACTGGTGAACTAAATCCCAACAAATCGTGAACGAAGGGGGCCCAGAGTTCGTGCTATGCAGATAATTTCACTCAGGGTTTCGTATTTAAAACCGATCCCCAATGAAGGCTCAACCTCGGTAAGACACCAGGGTACTACTTGACTGACTGCTGTAAACTGATCATCTTCGACCTTCCGAAAGCAGTCAAATAACCCTGTTTGTGCCTTGTGCCCCATCGTCTGTACAGGCCCAGATCAACACAGTACAGAACTCGGTCGTCCCCTTCACAATGAACAGAACATATCCACACTTCACTACATGACGCACGCTATTGCGCGCTAGCGCACAATGTATTGGAGCGCGACTGCGTGATTCGAGCACTTTTTAATAACCACTCGAGGGAAGCACGCAGATGTTTGTTTTCAGTTGAGTCAAAAGCGCAACCCCAAAGGAGGCAGTTGTGCTTTTGAAGCAACCCAAAATGACCAAGTGTAGTACACTGTACGACACATGTACTACTAGCGGGGGACTAGCTATTATACCCAAGGATTTGGCATTTTTTAAAGTTGTGAAAGGACTTTCACCCCAGGAAACGGTGACTAGAGCTAGCTCCGGCTTACTCTGTGGTGTCCTTAACATCACGTCCTGTGAGTAAGAGTATTACACGGATGTAACAATTTCAATTTCACCCCAGGAGGTGGGTCTTCCGACACAAACCAGCGACACCAAGGATTTAGTTCGAATGGCCGAGACTTTCGTCCCACGCCAGCTGCCCACGGACCCGCGGCATGGGCCAGTAACCTCTGGTATCTTATGCGAAGCCATAGGTGATGAGCTGCTTATCATCAGAGGCTGAAACCACCCGATTCCCATCTCCGCTGAAAGCAACAGACCAGACCTGCACGCAAAAGATGTTGGGAATGGATGATGATTGGTCGTTATGGTCGGCTAGTGTCCGCACGCAACTTCGTGTTCCCAGGTCCCAAAGCTTGACCTTCGAGACACTACCTCCACTAACAAATGCATTACCATTGGAGTGGGTGTGCATAAAGACTGTACCACACATACTCATCTTACCTGGTCGTTATGGTCTGCTAGTGTCTGCACGCAAGTTCTTGTCTCCAAGTCCCAAAGCTTCACCTTCGAGTCACTACCTCCACTAACAAATGCATTACCATTGGAGTGGGTGTGCACAAAGACTGTACCACACGTACACATCTTACCTTGTCATTATGTACTACCATTGGAGTGGGTGTGCAGACAGACAGTACCATACATACACATCTTACCTGGTCGTTATGGTCGGCTAATGTCTGCACGCAAGTTCGTGTTCCAAAGTCCCAAAGCTTGACCTTCGAGTCACTGCCACCGCTAACAAATGCATTACCATTAGGGTGGCAGTGCACACTGAGCACCCAAGATTCATGACCTGACAGATGACCGGGTAGAAGGCAGGGATGAGTTTGAGAGGAGTAAGGATTGATGACAGACCAACAAATGCCCCGCAATTGGGGTGGTAGTACACACTGAGCACCCTAGGTCCAGATATGGCCTTTTATTTCAAATCTGAAAGTTGATGGTGACTAAAGGCGAGTATGATATCATATGATATCATTAATGTCCTGTAATGATGATAAGGTGGGGAGCAGGGATGAGTTCGAGATGGGTAGGAATTGTTGACGTATACATGGGTGCTCAAATCCCGTTTCGAAAATGATTCAATGGTTGAGCTCCTTGAACCGATGTAGGTGCGGGGTTCGAATCCTTACGGGTGCGCTTTAGTGTTAACGGTCCCTGTCAACCGCCATGGTAGCTTTGTCCAGGTAAAGTAGCAGCTCGTTCTCTACCGCCGAAAGACCTAAATACCACGCCCCACCAGGCGTTCTCATTACTGTTTTCTGGTTACTCAAAGCTGGAGGGAACTACCCAGATAACGAATTGTATCATATGCTTTATTACATAAATGGTAACTTTAGCCTAGTCAGACTGCCGGCATTATATGATATCATATGATGACATGATATCATATTGCAGTTCCCTACATATCTATGGGTGTTCAAAGCTAGAGGGAACTACCCAGATGTCACGAAGGAGTAGTGTTTACAGCAATGTGTGTGTTGCATAGCCCACAACAGACAAAGAGTAGGCCAAACTCCCCCCCTACCCCCTACCCCCCCCCACTCACAAACATACCACCACCCTCACTCCCCCCCCTCCCGCTTCTCACTAATCCCCCAAGCCACACCAGTGCCTACTTGCTGCTGCACAACTGCCATGATATCTCCCCCTTCCTTACCCGAAAATGATTATAAAAGAGAAGAATCCACACCACTGCCTACTTGCTGCTGCACAACTGCCATGATATCTCCCCCTTACTTACCCGAAAATGATTCTATAAGAGAGGAGTTGTCCACATCATACATGTTGACATGCATGTCGTCGCAAGCTGTCAAAAGCGAACGTGAGTCTGGGGTGAATGCGAGGGAGCGCACAGGCTTGTGGTGGCCCTGCAGTCCTGCGTCTTTCAGCAAGGCCCCTGTCTCCACATCGAATACCGCCACCGTGCCGTCCATTGCTCCACAGGCGAGGCGCTTGCCATCGGGGGAGTAGGCTACACTGAGAACAAAGCGCTCCTTCTTCTGTTTGTCTTCAGGAGCCTAATAGGTTGGCGGGTGATGGAAGGGTAGGTGAGTGGGGACACTTGTTCTTTGTTAGAGTCTGTGTATAGCTCCACAAGCGAGGCGCTTGCCCTCAGAGGAGTAGGCTACACTGAGAAAAAACGCTCTTTCTTCTACTAGTCTTCTGGAGCCTAAGAGGTGGGAGAATGGGTCTATTCAGATACTTTAATTTTGCAGCCTCTGTGTCAAAATTAGAGTCTAGTAGTAGAGTCCAGGGTCTGGTCAACTAGCTCGATCGCTTTGAGGGGGCGTTGATAATTGGTTTATATGTGTATATTTTTTGTTTGTGTTTATTCTTCTGTGTTTGCTAGTTTGTTTGCATTCATGTGATGTAGTGCAAGAGATCGAGCATATTTGTGTGTGATCCATTTTACTTCGTACAGACGTTGCTTTCGAAATTGCTGTACCAGCTCCAGTAAACCAGAGGCCCAACCAAGAGGGGGGCAACTTCAAACCAAAATGACCCCATCATCAAACCTTGTAGATATCATTGAGAGGATGAAGAATCCAGTCTTATTTCTTAATTTGGCCTAGTAGAAAAAAAGTGCCGGTCCTCCAAAGTTTGGGGCTGCGGAGGGGGGGGGGGGGGGGGGGGGGGGGGGGGGGGAGGGGAGGGGGTTAAGGAAAAAATCTGACATTTTCAAAAAATTAGGTACTTTTCAGGCACTTTTTTTACAGCCCTCAGAATGACATAGGAGTGGAACTAGGGTGTTCCCCTACTAAATACCAGTCCATTTATGCTATCGGATTAGGGATCCACCCCATATTATGCCCAGGGCAGAGGGGGGGGGGGGTCTAGGGTCTAGGGTCTAGGGTCTCTCTCTCTCTCTCTCTCTCTCTCTCTCTGCGTCTTTTTCGTTCTGGTGCCTTGTGCTATTTGATGTTATGCGATGGACCCACAATCCAAGGGCACTACCTGCGACAGGTGCGGTAAACAATTGCTTTGCGGCAACCACCGAAACTTAGAGCGCCATCAGAATTCCCTAAACCCTATAACCTCCCCCCCCCCCCCCCTCCCCCCCAAAGCCCCACTAAACAATGTAACATTGGTGATGATGATTTTCTATGCTTCAAACATTCCCAATGGTCTCTAGAACAACCTCAATGGATAGGCCTTTGAAAACCCTGTAAAATGAGCCTAATTAGACACCATAACACTAAGTGGTGGGTGAGATAGTGGCTGTACAGAGGGTTCCGGAGCCGGGAGGGGGGTGTCTGCAGAAGGGTGCCTCCGCACTTTTTTGTGATGGGGTCTAGCACTTTGTTTTTTGCCCCCCCCCCCCCCCCCCCCCCTGGGCCCAACTCAAAATAATGATTCAGGTATCATCTTGATAGACGGATAATCATGACAAAAGAAGGCAACTGCTGAGAACAATGAGAAGGAATTCAGCGCAGTGTTTCTGAATCACTCATCTCAAGCAACTGTTGCACTGTCATCACAACAGCATGCTGTCCAAGATGAACTTATATGAAGAGAAAACAAATGATCTCAGGTCCACCGAGCACACTTACGATGTGTTGGAGAACAGGTCGTACAGTGCACTTTAATCCAGCGCCTCCCATCTAGAAATGTCTTAATCATTCATTCCATCGACTGGAGTCGACTGAGCCTAGTTGGCTACCCCTGTACTGAAACATACATACATGCTGCACTGGAAGGCCAACTAGCAGCAGGGCCATCAGGTATGCCCCTGGCGGACTGAAAAACTTCATTAAATAGTTGCAAAAACAGAAAAGGCTTACCGCTGGGAGAAAGAGCTCTGACTGGACAACAGGACTCTCTGAGCCCAGGTCCCAAATCAGAACAGCTCCTCTTGAACCTCCTGCACTGGCAAGCATGATCTGATCCCCTGTCCGAGGCATGAAATCCACTGCCCATGTTTCTGTCGTCACTGCTTCGATCAGGGCCATTGTGCTATGGTCGTTCAAGTTCCAAACTCGGATAACAGAGTCCAGAGCAGAAACAGCTGCGTATTCTCCCCTGGAGTCCACTGCTGCGGAGATGACCCCCAGAGTGTGGCCTTGGTTGGTATGTAAGAATTGCAAACCATCTTGCCCGTCCTCCCAAATCTTGACGGACTCATCGACAGATCCGGACAAAATTTTGTTTGATCCAGGGATCCATGAGGCGCTCCAGACGCCCTCCTCGTGCGCCACGGTCTTGTGCAAGGTGGTAAGACGCATCGCGACTGAGTGGTGGTCCGATGCTACTAGCTAGGGGTGTTCACGGGGCAGATGGTGCTGGGTCAGGGCAGATGGAATTATTTCCAATGGAGCTAATAATTGAGTAGCGAACAAAGGCAAGCAATCTAATCAATCCTTCGGGATTGATGAGGAGGGGGAGCTAGAGTCGCAGCTGGGCAGTCCTAATGCGCACAACAGGCAGGCTGTCCCAGGGGCCAGCCCCGGGCCCGGGGCTGTCCTGACAGGCACTACGGCCATTTGGTGACGTGGCAGAGACCAAAGGACAGCATCGCGAAAGTTCGTGCGCAACTCGCACTGACAAGTGATTCGCCTCGACCTTCATAACAACCGTGACAAAGTTGACACAGTTGATGCAGGCAACGTAATGTTGGGATCAATCGCACTCAGCATTAAAATAACTAACCGCGCTAACGCTCTACACCCCGACAAAAGCCAGATTGGACAAGTGCTTCTCAACTAACTCCCACAGTAATTGACAACCGTGCTGCGATTCCCCTACAGCGTGCCCATAATACAAAGCTCCCCCTGAGGCTCTCCCCATCGTACACGTACCTGAGCCCTAACGCCACGCCTGCTTCGGTATCCTTTTTCTCGTGAAAGGTCACCATGCCAAAGCTCCGACTCCTTGCCCTTCACAGCTTCAGGACCAGCGGGGCGATCTTCAAGTCCCAAGTACGTTCATGAAGCCATGCTCCTGCTGAAGACTTCATGTGCATGCATGCTTCCTTTTTTTGTATTTCATTATTTCATTACAGTCATAGACAGGCCACAATTGACGCAAGACAAGCCCGCTCCACAACATCCAGGGGGGCGGGGGGGGGGGGGGGGGGGGGGGGGGGGGGGGGGGGGGGGGGGGGGGTCACAAGGACACGATATAGGCCACTATGACTGTATTGTTTCCAGCAAACCTCGCCATTACTGCCCTCCCTGTCCCTCCCTTCACCAGCTGCCATGCAGACTGTCAGAACTTGATCGCTTTACACTACATTGTTTGTGTGTTGGTAATGTTTGTGTGTGAGTGTGTGTGGATAGCGTTGATTACCTTTGGCCCAAGACATTTGTAAACTTTTTTTTTTACTTACTCACTTACTTACTTACTTACTTACTTACTTACTTACTTACTTACTTACTTACTTACTTACTTACTTACTTACTTACTTACTTACTTACTTACTTACTTACTTACTTACTTACTTACTTACTTACTTACTTACTTACTTACTTACTTACTTACTTACTTACTTACTTACTTACTTACTTACTTACTTACTTACTTACTTACTTTACTTACTTTACTTACTTTACTTACTTTACTTACTTACTTACGTACTTACTACTACTTACTTACGTACTTGCGTACTTTACTTACTTCCTTACTTTACTTACTTTACTTACTTTACCTTTTACTTTTAACTTTAACTTACTTAGACTTACTTTAAACGTACTTTACTTTACTTTACTACTTACGTACTTACTTACTTCCTTACCTTTTTTACTTTTCTTACTTACTTACGTACTTATTACTTATTACTCACTTACTTACTTCCTTACTACTACCTACTCCCCCCAATCACTCACGTCACCCTATCACTCACTCCTCACTCACTCCACTCCTCACTCACTCACGGCACTCCATCCTCACTCACGCCTCACCTCACGCACTCACTTACCTCGTACACACACACACATACACAACACCTCCACACTGGTTAACTGTTACACAATTTAGATTGTGGTCCAGCCACACAGCAATCCAAAACACCAAAATCAAATTGATGAATAAGTCATCAGTCAACCCTATCATTAAAAAGTACAGTACGCCAATTAACTAAACTAAGATCTAGTGAGGGGGTGGGGTGTGAGTGTGGGGGGGGTCCCTCCGTAACACAACTCATTCCATATCAAACGTTGAAACATTCCAAAGGCACAGTTCTAGCCAGAAAATATCTAAATAATCTAAATATCTAAGCGTACAAAAACCAATCTATGCAAATTAAGCCAGAAGGTGCTAGTTTCTATAATTGTCATTCTATGTGTCTGTCTAAGGCGTCTCTGATGTTCGCCCTCCAGCTTGTCCTGTCTTGGGCCAGTAGGTACCAATTTGGAGACATGTTGGTGGCTTGGAGATCATCCCTAAGGGTGTGAATGATGGTCTGTCCTCCTTGCCTCGGTTGACCCTCAGCAAGGGGTGTGTGCGTGGCGAAGAGCATTTGCTTCATGGTACAGGAGGGTGGATGGTCTGATAGCTTTGAACACCAGATTCTTGATTTTCCTGGTTATGCTGTGGTTTTTCCAAAGCCTAACCAGAGAAGCACAAGCCTCCCTTGTCCTAGCGATCCTGCGTTTGACCTCCTCTTGTAGGTCTCCATCTGGTGTGAACAGATTACCTAGGTACATGAATGAGGCAACAAAATCAATGCTGCCCCCATTCAGTGCTATGGGAGTGGGAGTGGGGTGAGAGGGGGAGCTAGACAGAGGGTGGAAGTGCATAGCCTTTGTCTTCTTGTAGTTGATGGACATACCCCAAGTTCCTGAGGTGGTCTCAAGACTCTTTAAGAGGGAGACGAGGCCATCTTTGGAGTAGGACAAGAGGACTAGGTCATCAGCATACAGGAGGAAGGTGATGTAATGGGTCGTAGCTTGGGGGTGGGATCTAGGGTTGGCTGGAGTGTTGAGCAGTCCATTCATGTCTGAGGCTATTGGGAATCCAAGCTGGACATCCTCACTCACTCACTCACTCACTCACTCACTCACTCACTCACTCACTCACTCACTCACTCACGTATGCTTGCTTGCTTGCTTGCTTGCTTGCTTGCTTGCTTGCTTGCTTGCTTGCTTGCTTGCTTGCTTGCTTACTAATAATTCTTGCTTGCTTGCTTACTTACTGACTTACTTACTTATAATGCTTGCTTAGTGGTTGGCCCCAGAGCTAACAAATGCGCTGGCCCCCTCAACCTCACGCCTCGTAATAAGGCTATTTATGTATTTATAATGCTTGCTTGCTGCAATATTGCCTATCTTATTTTATGGATACGTTGGATGACACCTCCCGGATGTTATGGAGCGGATTTGTCCCAAAATGGCCTGTCGATGATAAGGTGATGTTGTTACATGCAATGTTAGATGCAATGTTGCAATATGCAATGTTAGATGCAATGCCTTGGCGACCATTCCACAATTCAGCAATACACACACCCCATTTAAATCTCTTTCTGCTCCTGTTTCCCGATGAAATTAATTCGATGACAATGTAATGTAGTTGCAAATACGTGGGGTGCCTTGGCAACCATTCCACAATTCAGGAATAAACATGCCCCCGCTAAATCTCTTTCTGCTCCTGCTTCCCAATGAAATTAATTCGATGACAATGTAATGTGGTTACATATGCATGGGGTGCCTTGGGGACCATTCCACAATTCAGCAATAAACATGCCCTCTTTAAACATGCCCCATTTAAACTTGCCCCATTTAAATATCTTTCCGCTCCTACTTCCCCTTCCCGCAGCTTCAGCGCTCAAAATTCTTGGCCCGATTCGAGGACCAGGTGGACATTGTGAGTGCATGCTATACAGAATTTGAATTTGAATTGTTATGTGGTTTTTCTGCCAACTATGGACATAGTGAGTGCATGTTATACGGAATTTGAATTTGAATTGTTACATGTTTTTTCTGCCAGCTATAGGCAGTGTGAGTGCACATTATATGGAATTCGAATTTGAATTTGAATTCTTACATGCTTTTTCTGCCGGCTCTATGGGCAGTGTGAGTGCAGATTACATGGAATTTGAATTTGAATTTGAATTATTAAATGTTTTTCAGCCAACTATGGGAATTGAGAGTGCGCATTATACAGAATTTAAATTTGAATTGTTACATGGTTTTTCTGCCAACTATGGGCATTGTGGTTGCACATTTTATGGACTTTAAATTTGAATTTAAATTGTTACATGGTTTTTCAGCCAACTATGGGCATTGTGAGTATACATTGTAAAGAATTTAATTTTGAATTTGAATTGTTACACGGTTTTTCTGCCAACTATGGGCATTGTGAGTGCACAATTTATGGAGTTTAAAAATGAATTTGAGTTGTTACATGGTTTTTCAGCCAACTATGGGCATTGTGAGTACACATAATACAGAATTTAATTTTGAATTTGAATTGTTACATGGTTTTTCAGCCAAGTATGGGCATTGTGAGTGCACAATATATCTCCATAGGTGCCGAAGTCCGAAAACGCCCTAAGTCGATACAAGAATATGACACAGAGCCGTACATGACCCAAACTACTCGGAATCGAATTCTGTCTGGCTCATATTGTTCGCGAAGGTGTCAGCTATGCGCGCAGCTACTTTTCGTCCGCGTTCGCATCTGGTCGCGAGCAGCCTTGTTCGGCAGGCCGGTGGCAGGCCAGTGGCATCAGATGTGCGATAATTAGTGATACAAATCCACTTCGCGTCATATACGAGGCTGCGCGAGCTATTCCGAAGAAAGGTACCTCGGGAAGAAAGTCTTATCGAACCCCTATTACAAGGTCTGAGGCTGCGCTTCAGCCTTGGCCTAGGAATCTACTGAAATAGCTGTACATCTCAAGATTTCACCTCCCAGTGGCCACACCATGGCCCAGGATTAGGGTGTGTTTTCAATGATCTACTCCAAAACAAAAACTGAGTTTAGAAGTGGATATTTGAAGACAAATAAAGAAAAAGTTTGTTTTTTGAATTTATTTCCAAAAATATTTGAAAATTTTGAATTTTGAATTTGAAAAAAAAAAGTTGTTTCTACGCTATATCTCAAGTTAGAGCAAACCTGAGGCCTAAAATGTTTCAATTGAGGCTGTGCAGCTCTGACCTAGACTTAGGACACCCACGAAATGTAAATAGTCAGTGTTTTTTGGGTCTTTACTCAACTGTACTGCCTGTGTACTGCCTACCAAGACCTTCTGTAATAACTACTGGCAGGGAAAGACGGAACACAACATTTGTACCCAGTGTTCTTTTAAAATGGCTTGTTTCGGTCGCGATAGGCTTCATGCGTAAAACCCGTATCGACTTAGGGAACCCCATAGTAACAAATTAGCATGTTTCACATGACCTGGTTCCCACCATTTGAGAAAACCCCAATCCGAGTATTTAGATGTTGAACTGATTTGGTTGGGGAACTTATTGGAAAAAAACTTTTTTGTGTTGACTTCAGGGCATAGGCTCAATCCATCTGTATCACTCAGGGTCTGACTTAGGCACCTATGGAGATACAGAATTTAAAAAAGAATTTGAGTTGTTACATGTTTTTTCAGCCAACTATGGGCATTATGAGTTCACACTAAACGGAATTTGAATTTGAATGATTACATGTTTTTCAGCCAACTACACAGATTGTGAGTGCACATTATATGGAATTTAAATTGCTGAGTTTTTGATGCGTTTGGAAGCAAGGGTTTAGCGAAAATACGGAAGAAACGAAGGGTGCAGGGTATCCTTAATTTATTTAAAGGGTGCAGGGTAGTATTTGTTAAAGGGTGCAGGCAGGATGTGCCCCGGCCTCCTAAATCGAAGAAATGCCAATCGATTTATTCTGAGATTGGGGCTATAATGGCATGATTCATGACGATGTTTTGAGAAAATTTTCAGGTCATTCTCAGCACCTAATTTTGGGGGGGGGGTGAGGGGGGGGGTATGGGTGGGTGGATAAGGTGGGGGGTATGGGGGGGTGAGTATGGATGAGTATGGATGGGGTGGGGTGAATGGGTGGGTCAATCCGAGAGAATGGTTGGTATGGATGGGTGGGTAATGTGGATGGGTGGGCGGGTGAATGGGTGGGTATTTCGACTATCAAACAATCCCTGTTTGGGATTCTAAGGATGATATTGTGTGCAGTAGTGTAAATACCCAGGATCCATATATAATTTCAAGTCATGCCTCTTATTTCTATCTAGGGGGAGGGGGGGGGGGGGGGGGGGGGGGTCAGCCCTCGGCATACTTTTTAGGCATAATAAATGTATACATAGTTCGCCTTATTACGAGGCGTGAGGTTGAGGGGGGCAGCCTGCTTGCTTTCACTGGTGCCAACCACCAATAGGGGAGGGTGGGGCTATCATCCCCCTGGAGGAGGGTTTTGGGCCTGTTCATTGTTTATTAATGTAATATTTAATGTTTTGTAATGCAATATGTAGTGTAATGTGATCTAAGGTAATGTAATGTGCTTGAATGTCATGTATTGTTATGTAATATGTAATGTAATGTAATGAAATATTTAATGTAATATAATGTAGTGTAATGTAGTGCAGTGTAGTGTAGTGCAGTATAGTATAGTGTCAAATAGTGCAGTGTAATTTAATGTTATGTAATGCGATGCAATGCACTGGGACAATTAACCGCCGATCTTTCCCTGCTATGTCCCAGGTCTTCATCGATGCGCCCCACCCAGCTAGTGGAACCGTACCAAAAGTACTGAAATGTAATGTATTGTAATATATTGTAGTGTAATGTAATGCAATGCAATGGGCCAATAAACTAATACCCCCCTGCGTTGTCCCAGGTCTTCATCGATGCGCCTCACCCGGCCAGTGGAACCGTACCAAAAGATGTGACGCCTTTTTTCGAAGGCCCATACTATGAGTGGTTCACTGTTGACGCTAGCGTAAGTATTGCCAGAGAGAGCCAAAGGGTGTGTGGGGGGGGAGGGGCAGAGGGGGTGGGGGGGGCAGGGGGGTGGGGGGGGGAGGGGCTAAAGTGTGTGGGGGGGCAGGGGGGGGGGGCTAAAGTGTGTGTTTGGGGTGGGGTGGGGGGAGGGAGGGAGGGGGGGCTAAAGGGTGGGTGCGTGCATGCGTGTGTGGGCAGAGTCCAACTCAACGCAAAGGAGCAAGCTGCGCTACCAGAGAGTCTCCGGGATGCTCCCGAGGAAAAGATAAAGGTAACATGGTGCTGGTAATCTCTGGTGTTAGGTTTGGATAGTATGATGACGCATCTGATAGCTTGATGCTGATGAGTAATACTAATTGCGATATTTGTGAGTGTTCCAACTTCCATATTTGTATATAAATATGACGTAACCGTGTGACCATTCTCCCCCATCCCTCCCATGCGCCAGCTATCCACCCATCCACCCACCCCCTCCACCCCACCCCACCCTCTCTTCCAGCATATCCCTTCCTCCCTCCCTCAGCTCCTCAACCTCAAACACATACCTACTCCAGGGTACTACTAAGCGCGCGCGGCAGCGCGTTGCCGCGTTGCCTTTATGAGCCCCTCTGCGCAAAACGCAGAGTTTTTTCACCCCCCTGTGGGCGCAGCGCACAGTTTTTTGCGCTTTTTGCACTATAAAGCGCTGATCAATTTGACGTTTGTGCGCTTTAAGCGCTGACCAATTTGGCAGGAAGTAGTGCCCTGTCCTACTCCCCTACTTCTCCCAACCTCTTGATTACAACTAATTACGATACTTATGAGCCTTCCAACTTCTATATTTTTATATACCATAAATACAGTTTGATGCATGATACGATTGTATGATTAAATTACTAATGCAGTGCTTGTGTGGCATCGGGGTGGGTTAGTTACAGAACAGGTTACACCTTGTGTGTACACCTTACAGAACAGGTTACACCTTGTGTGTACACCTTACAGAACAGGTTACACCTTGTGTGTACACCTTACAGAACAGGTTACACCTTGTGTGTACACCTTACAGAACAGGTAACACCTTGTGTGTACACCTTACAGAACAGGTTACACCTTGTGTGTACACCTTACAGAACAGGTTACACCTTGTGTGTACACCTTACAGAACCAAAAAAAAAAAACAAAACGTACACCTTGGTGTACCACTTAAGAACAGGTTACACCTTGTGTGTACACCTTAACAGAACAGGTACACCTGGTGTGACACCGTACAGAACAGTTTACAACCTTGTGTGGACACCGTACAGAACAGGTACACATTGTGTGCTACACCTTACAGAACAGGTTACACGTCTTGTGTGTAACCTTACAGAACAGGTTACACCTGTTGTGTACACCTTACCGAACGGTTACACCTTGTGGTACACCTTACAGAAACAGTAACAACCTTGTGTGTAACCTTACAGAACAGGTAACCACCTGTGGGTACAACCTTACAGAAACAGGTAAAACCCCTTGTGTGTACCACCTTACGAACGGTAACACATTGTGGGACACTTACAGAACAGGTAACACCTTGTGTGTACACCTTACAGAACAGGTAACACCTTGTGTGTACACCTTACAGAACAGGTAATACCTTGTGTGTACACCTTACAGAACAGGTTACACCTTGCTCGGGGTAGACCTTGCTCGGTGTACACCTTGTGTGTACACCTTAGAACAGGTTACACCTTGTGTGTACACCTTGCTAGGGGTAGATCACATTAGCCGGCCAATGACTGTGTTTTGTTTTGTGGCAGCGCGTTGCAAGTTGCGCAACTTAGTGCAACCCCAGTGCAACGTGCTGCCCCCTGACCCCTGACATTGTTATTGCCTGGGGCAGGAGAGTTGTAACTTTTATTTTAGCTACTTTTTCATTTATAGGCAACATATGGCAGCACCTTTTCTAGAACATACATTGTTACCACATGGGGCAAGAGCATTATAGCTTGTCTTCTTAGCAATTCTTCATTTTTGGGCAACGCATGGTAGCCACTGAATGGAACCCAAAGCATTCAGCTGCATAGCTAGGAATAACCTGTATGACGTGTCCGTCACGCCACTAGCCCCACCCCCCTCTCACGCGCTTGGCCTCACCCAAGGACAGGGCCAGGAAGCTGCCTAGAAGCTGCTAAATGTAGCTAGCTCCGGGTTTGGCCCAAGGACAGGGAGAGGGAGCTGCCTAGACTGATGCGACGTGCTTGCTAGCCTCCAGAGTTGCGTCCCAAGGACAGGGAAGGTGACGAGCCTTCCCTCCAACCCGAGAACCCCGCAAAGTATTTGATCTTTTTTTTTTTTTCGCCTAACCCCCAAACGAGCCCGCAAACTGAACACCACCCTGGCCGCCCTCAAAATCCTAACCCCTCAAACCTAATCCCTGCAACCTAACCCCAGCCCTTCTCCCCCTCAAACCTAACCCCTCCAACCCAACCACCTCCCACTGCCTAACCCCCTCCAACAACCCCAGCCTCAACCCTCCACACCCACCCAACCCCTCCTCCCTGCTGTGTATATTTCAGGAATGAGCCGCCCACAGTTGGTATATGATGTTGCCTAAACTGGGGCATCGGACAAGCTACCTTCCGAAGTATTAACCAGCCCCTGAGCACCGGCCCCTTTTTGACGGCAACTCATTGGCTTCTCACAAGTAGTACCTGCAGTCGTATGTTACGGTTCTGTGTATGCCTTGTGTTGTGTACAGTATGTGCTATAATGATGTTGTGTTGCAGTATTAACAGAGCAAGGCCCTTTTGACGGCATCATTGGCTTCTCACAAGTAAGTAAAAGTACCTGCATGTGTATACGTGTATGTGTGTGCTACAGTATGTGTATACGTGTATGTTTGTGTTTGCCGTACAGTAGTGTATTATTATGGTATGTTTACAGTAGTGTATACGTGTTGTTGTGTTACATACGTTGTGTATGTGTATGTTACCGTTCTTGATACTGTATGTTTGTGTTGCAGTACAGTATGTGTATGTGTATGTTACAGTATGTGTATACGTGTATGTTTGTGTTGCAGTACAGTATGTGTATGTGTATGTTACAGTATGTGTATACGTGTATGTTTGTGTTGCAGTACAGTATGTGTATGTGTATGTCTTACAGTTTATGTGTCTAGTGTATGCTTTGTGTTGCAGTACAGTATGTGTATGTGTTGTATGTTACTGTATTGTTATACGTGTTTTTTGTGTGCAGCTACAAATGTGTATGTGTATGTTACAGTATGTGTATACGTGTATGTTTGTGTTGCAGTACAGTATGTGTATGTGTATGTTACAGTATGTGTATACGTGTATGTTTGTGTTGCAGTACAGTATGTGTATGTGTATGTTACAGTATGTGTATACGTGTATGTTTGTGTTACAGTACAGTATGTGTATGTGTATGTTACAGTATGTGTATACGTGTATGTTACAGTATGTGTATACGTGTATGTTTGTGTTGCAGTACAGTATGTGTATGTGTATGTTACAGTATGTGTATACGTGTATGTTTGTGTTGCAGTACAGTATGTGTATGTTAGTTACATATGTGTCTCCAGCGTATGTTGTGTCTTGTGTGTGTGCTGGGTATGAGGAGAGCAGGCTCTCACAAGTGAGTACCTGCAATTGTATGTTGCGGTGTGTGTGTGTGTGTCACAGTACAATATGTGTTTATGTGCATGCTTGTGTTACAGTATGTGTATATGTGTACCTGTATGTGTGTGTTACAGTGCTGACAGAGCACGACCTTTTTAACGGCATCATTGGCTTCTCACAAGTGAGTACCTGCATGTGTATGTTGCGGTGTGTGTGTGTGTTGCAGTACAGTATGTGTTTATGTGCATGCTTGTTTTACAGTATGTGTATATGTGTACCTGAATGTGTGTGTTACAGTGCTGACAGAGCACGACCTTTTTAACGGCATCACTGGCTTCTCACAAGTGAGTACCTGCATGTGTATGTGTGTGTTACAGTATGTGTATACAGGTCTCGAGCAAGGTGAGCTTACGAACCGGTGTCGATAAAACCACGTCCTTAGTAGGGTCAACTGTCCCCGGCAGTGTGACTTACTTGGATGTTCTAATTTTCAAATTTTCACATTTTTGTATACAGGTGTGTGTACGGTGACTATAGCTCTCTATATAGGGTCGGGTATGTAGGGTCGGCCATCACTAGGTCCAGCTCTCTATATAGGGTCTCTATAGCTCACTATAGCTCCGGCTTACGCTGTGGTGTCCTTAACTTCAAGTCCTGTGAGTGAATGTATTACACAGATGTAACAATTTCAATTTCAATTACAGGTATGTGTGTTGCATTATTTTTATTTGTATATGCTTATTATTATTATTTTTATTATTATTATTATTATTTTTATTTGTATATGCTTATTATTATTATTTTTATTATTTTTATTATTAATTTTTTTTTTTTTTTTTTTTTTTTTTAATTTGTATATGCTTACTTGTATGTGTGTGCTGGGGTATTGAGAGAGCAAGGCTTCTCACAAATGAGTACCTGCATGTGTATATTGCGGTGTGTGTGTGTGTTACAGTACAGTATGTGATTATGTGCATGCGTGCGTTACAGTATGTGTATACATGTATGTGTGTGTTACAGTATTGACAGAGCAAGTCCTTTTGAAGGCCCGGTCCACTCACTAACAAAATAGAGTGCCCCAGCATGTATATGTTTCCGGGATTTGTAGTGTGGTGTTAACAGTACAAGTATTTGTATACGATGAGGTGTGTTTAGAGTATTTGTATATGTGTATGTGTGTTACGGTATGTATGTACGTGTACCTGTATGTGCGTGTTCCAGTATTGACAGAGCAAGGCCCTCTTGACGGCCTTAAAGGCTTCTCACAGGAAGTATCTATGTCAGAATTTGAATTGTTACAAGGTTCTTGAGCCAACTCTGTGCTGCTCTCCTTCTGCCAATTCCAAGTCGCCCCCATGCAATACCCACAGCACCGAAATCAGAGAGCACACTAAGAGGATTAGGCAGTTTAAATACTTGTTCAGGTCTGTGTGGAAGAGCTACGTTTTTCCACTGCCAGCAGCAGCTTCCAGGCTGCTCCCCTCTCTGGCTATTCTGCCAGCAGCAGCTTCCAGGCAGCTACCCTCTCTGGCTATTCTGCCTAACGCAACCTAGAGCACATTGAAGGTGACACAATAGATTGTACACAACTCGTGAAACATAGGGGTTTAGAAAAGTCACTGCCTCAGGGAGCTGCCTAGAAGCTGCTCAGAAAAAGCCCCAAAGAAACGTTCTATGCAAGCGACGCTAGAAATTGGCGAAGAGTGTTCGCAAGGGAGCGACAGGTGGAAACGGATGTGAGTTATTTATGAGACCGTTGGCTGACGTGTCAGGCTTCGTCTCTGTCAGACAGTCACACGCACGGACACCGGGGTGACCCTGGGGGCTCCCGCTCCCTTGAAGAGGGCGCTCCGCCCAAAAGCCAAAAAGGAAAGCCCTTCTGTACGCATGTATGTTACTGTCGTCGAGCTCTTAGAAAGAATGAAGAAGTTGCCGGGTTCGAATCCCCGCGGGTGCGATTTAGTGTTCGCGGTGCTGTCAACCGCCATGGTAGCTCGTGTCCAGGTAAAGTAGCAGCCCGTCCCCTACCGCCGTAAGACGGGGTACCCTTAATACCACGCCCCACCAGGCATTATCATTACTACGTCACTGTCCAAGGGGTAGACAAATTAAAAGTGGATTTGCCTTGTCACGGGGCGTTGAAGGAACCTTCACGTTTGCTTGCATAACTTGCTTATTACCTGCTTATAACCTGCTTATAACATGCTCACGCACACGCAACAAACATGACTGCAGGGTGGTGCATTTGCATCGTCAATTCTAACCTTGCAGAAGGCCGGAGATCCAGCCTTCAAGAATATGCCTCCGCTGCAATTTGGCATCTTATTCGCAGCATTCCCGGTGCGTTTAAATCATTATATATATATATATATATATATATATAGAGAGAGAGAGAGAGAGGTTGGTTGGTTGGTTGGTTGGTTGGTTGGTTGGTTGGTTGGTTGGAAGACCCCTGGATGTTGTGGAGTGGGCTTGTCGTGTTTCAACAATGGCCTGCCAATGGCCATGTCACGTTGTTTGTATCTGGATGGGATAGGTAGATCAATGGCACGTAAGTGTGATTTCACACCGAGTGCAGTGAAAGACAATTACACGTTAGTGTGATTTCGTACCGAGTGCAGTGAAAGATGGTTGATCTTTTTTGGTCAACATCATGTGCTATGCCGAGCTCTTGACGGATGTGTTGGCGACAGAAGATGCCGGGTGCAGGTGTGGGCAGGGATTGTTTTCAAATCAAAAAGAGGAAATCCTATTCCTTTTCTTTTTTCCCCTCCCTGTTTTCCTCCCTACACAGCATCCTTCTTCCGATTTTGGTCGATTTGGGTCATTTTTAATCAATTTCTAGTAAAACGGACAATGATGTCTCAAAGGGGGGTGGTCTTATCCGGCGGTGGGTCAATTTGGTGGTGGCAAAACGGGGTCGTCGTATTCCATCAGAAATGTATCCACGAAAAAATATCCCTGGGGGTGGGGCGGGGGTGGGGGGTGCGTGTATAGAGGTTGGGGCCATGTGGGGGGGGGCAGGTTTGGGTGTGTGTGTAGATGTTGGGGTGTGGTGGGGGCGGGGGTGGGGGGTGCGTGTAGAGGGTGGGGAGGGGGGTGGGGTGCAAGGTTTGGTTGTGGGTGATATTGTGGGGGTGGGGTGTGGTGTGCACGGGGGTTGGGGGGTGTTGGGGGGGGGGGGGCGCATTTTGTTCAACATCATATGCGTGCCGGATCCCTACAATGAGTGCTGGGCTTTTTATTATTACCTGATACATATTTTTTTACATTTGGTGTTGGGCGGGGCCCCCCTCTGTTGTTCTGTTGGGCGGGAAGCCCCAGGTCCCCACCCCGTTTGTTTCCTGGTCCGGCCGCCCCGCCCTAGCGGAAAGATGGTTGATATTTTTTGGTCAACATCATGTGCTATGCCGGTTCTACATATGGAATGAAAAAAATGGCTCCTCTTGACAGACGTGTTCAATAAATCTCAAAACAAAAAACCGACGTAGGGTGGATGGCAATTCGATTCCTGGCTCTGCAATCTGAAGGATTGGCGTTGTGGGTGGGAGGGAAGGTTTGGGTGTGTTGGGGTGGGGGGGGGTGGTGGGGGTTGTGTGTTCGCTGGGTGGGGGGTGCGTTTGGTGTGTGTGTGCCGGTCACGACCTATATGAATGAAGAGCTCCCGGCGGATATGTTGGCGAAACCCATGTTCCCCTGTCAATGGAAGTAAGGTACAGTTTGTATAAAATTTTAACATTTTCAGACTGAGTGGCTCATTGACACTCTGGCAAAGCATGTGACGCATTGAGACAGTAAGACGGAGTGTCTCATTCACACTCTGGAAAAGCATGTGACGCATTGAGACAGAGGAAGACGGAGTGGGACGCATTGAGACGGAGTGGAACGGAGTGAGACGGACTGGGACGGAGTGGGAGGCAGTGAGACGGACTGGGACGCAGTGAGATGGAGTGGGACGGAGTGAGACGGACTGGGACGCAGTGAGACGGAGTGGGACGCAGTGAGACGGAGTGGGACGGAGTGAAACGGACTGGGACGCAGTGAGACGGAGTGAGAAGCATTTTATTCATGTGAGACGCTTCCGACCCACTGACGGCCCACTGAACCCTATTGGTGGTTGGCCCCAATGCAAGCAAACGTGCTGGCCCCCTCAACCTCCAGCCTCTTAATAAGGCGTACTATTTATTTATTTAATGATAAGAGCTCCTGACGGATGTGCTGACGACAGAAGAAGATGCCGGGAGATCCTCCTCACCCTTCCCCTCACCCTGCCCCCTCGTCTTCCTCATACTCCTCCTCACCCTCCTCCCTCCCTTGCTCCCCTCCCCTGCCCCCTCCCTCGTCTTCCCCTCATACTCCTCCTCACCCTCCTCTCAACTCCCCCCCCTCGTTTCCATCATACGTCCTCCTCACCTCCTCCTCCCCCACCTGCCCCCTCCTCGCGTCTTCCTCAATACCTCCCTCCCCTCACCCTCCTCCTCA
Source organism: Chlamydomonas sp. ICE-L (assembly GCA_013435795.1). Classification (NCBI taxonomy): domain Eukaryota; kingdom Viridiplantae; phylum Chlorophyta; class Chlorophyceae; order Chlamydomonadales; family Chlamydomonadaceae; genus Chlamydomonas; species Chlamydomonas sp. ICE-L. The sequence goes on along the minus strand of JACBWV010000223.1, from coordinate 1,392,230 downwards.
CCCTACCATCCTCCGTCTCCTCATACTCCTCCTTCAACACCAACCCTCACCCTCCCTCGCTCACCCTGCCCCCCTCCCCCCTCGTCTTTCCTCACCCTCCCTACTCACCCCTCACCCTCCTTCACACTGCCCCCCTCCCTCCCGTCACCACCACCTGCCCCCTTCCTGCCGTTCTTCCTCAACCCTCTCCTCCTTCACCCGGGTCCCCGGGGGGGGGATTCCTTTTTCTTTTTCTTCTTTCTTCCCTAACGAACCCTCATCCTCACCCTTCCCCCTTCCAACTCCCGGTCCCTCTTTGCTCATTCTCCTCCCCTCCTCACTCACCCTCCCCACACCCTGCCCCTTCCTCCTCAACACCCTCCCCCTCCTCCTCACCCTCCTCCTCCACCCTCGACCCTCCTCCTCACCCTCCTCCTCAACCCCCCCCCTCCTCCTCCACCCCTCCCCACACCCGCCCCGTCCTCCTCACCCTCCTCCTCACCCTCCCCCTCCTCCTCACCCTCCTCCCCACCCTGCCCCCTCCTCCTCACCCTCACCCTCCTGCCTCATCCTCACCCACACCCTGCCCCCTCCTCTCACCCTCCCCCTCCCCCTCCTCCTCACCCTCACCCAACACCCTGCCGCCCCCCTCCTCCTCACCCTCCTCCTCACCCTTCCCCCTTCCAACTCCACCGGTCCTCTTTTGCTCATTCTCCCTCCCCTCCTCCTCACCACTCACCCACTAAATGCCCTGCCCCCTCCCGTCCCCGCCCAACAAAACAAAAAAAAAAAAAACGAACCAACCCCCCCGACACCCAAACCCAAAATACACCCTCACCCCTCACCCTCCCCTCACCCTAACCCACCACCCCTGCCCCTCCTCTTCCCCTCCTCCTCACCCTCCCCCTCCTTCTCCCCTCACCCACACCCTGCCCCCCCCCTCCTCTCACTTCATTCACCCTCCTCCTCACCCTCCCCCTCCTCCTCAACCCTCACCCACACTCTGTGCCCCCTCCTCTGCACCCTCCTCCCTCACCCTCCCCCTCCGCCTCATCACCCTCAACCCACACCCTGGCCCCTCCTCCTCACCCTCCTCCCCTCCGCACCCTCCCTCACCCTCACCCCCCACCCTGCCCCCTCCTCTTCACCCTCCCTCCTCACCCCTCCACCCACACCCCTGCCCCCTCCTCTCAACCACTCCCCCTCCTCCTCACCCTCAACCACAACCCTGCCCCTCCTCCTCACCCTCCCCCTCCTCCTCACTCACCCTCCCACACCCTTTCCCCTCCTCCTCACCCTCCTCCTCACCCTCACCACACCCTGCCCCCTCCTCCTCAACCCTCCCCCCTCCTCCTCAACCCTACCCCCACCCTTCCCCCTCCTCTTCACCCCCCCCTCCTCACCTCACCCTCCTTCCTCACACTCACCCACACTACCCTGCCCCCTCCCTCGTCCCCTCCTCCTCTCCCCTCCCTTCCTCCTCACCCTCCTCCTCGCCCTCAACCCTCCTCCTCACCCTCCCCCACACCTGCCCCCTCCTCTTCACACCAACCCTCCTCCCTCCCCCTCCCCCTCCTCTTCACCCTCCTCCTCACCCTCACCAATGTCTTCTCCTTCGTCTCCCTCCACCCTCCCCCCTTCCAACTAACGGTCCCCTCGCCAATTCTCCAGATCTGATATCAAAATCATATGGAGGCCTTGATTGACTTGGAAGGCAAGGTGAACACACCCATCCTCCTCCTCACCCTCACCCTCCTGCCCCCCCTGCCCCCTCCCCCTCGTCTTCTCACCTCTGTTCCCCTTCCTACTTTCATCCTTTTTTTGGGGCTCATTCTCCTCCTCCTCCTCCTCCTCCTCACCCTCACCCTCTTCCCCCTGTCCCCTCCTCGTCTTCCTCACCCTCCTACTCTCTCTCCTACTCACCCTACTACTCACCCTCACCCTCACCCTCACCCTCCTCCCCCTGTCCCCTCCTCGTCGTCCTCACCCTCCTACTCACCCTCACCCTCCTCGCTCACTCTCCAGAGCCGGTATCAAAATCATATGGAGGCCTTGATTGACTTGGAAGGGAAGGTGAACACGCCCATCGTCCACATGTATGGCGAGAAAGACAGCATAAAGAAGGTAACTTGCCTGTATATGTGTGTATGTTGTATGTGTATGGTGTATGTCTATGTGTTGCATACATTGCCATGATCCACATGTATGGCAAGAAAGACAGCATACAGAAGGTACCTTGCCTGTATATGTGTGTACGTTGTATGTGTGTTTTATGTGTATGGTGTATGTGTGTGTATGGTGCATGTGTGTATGTTGTATGTGTATGTGTTGCATACATTGCAATAATCCACATGTACGGCGAGAAAGACAGCATAAAGAAGGAACCTTGCCTGTATATGTGTGTGTGTTGTATGCGTGTGTATGGTGTATGTTGTATGTGTGTGCATGGTGCATGTGTGTGTATGTTGTAGGTGTATGTGTTGCATACATTGAAATAATCCACATGTACAGCGAGAAAGACAGCATAAAGAAGGAACCTTGCCTGCATATGTGTGCATGTTGTATGTTTTATGTGTGTGTGTCAGTCTGACTGTCTGTGCATCCATCTATCCATCCATTCATCCATCCATCTATCCATCAGTCCAACCGTATATCCATCCATCCCACTCCACCCACCCCCTTATTACTCTACTCCACCCGCCCACCCACCCCCTTCATACTTCTCATCCCACCCTACCCCCCCCTTGCCCCTTCAACTTTTCATCCACTGCCCACCCCAACCTTGTCTCACTCCAAATCCACCCACCCACCCCCCATACTTCTCATCCACTCCACCTACCCCCTTCAATACTTTCTCCATCCCACTCCACCCACCCTTTTCAACTCCACTCCACCCACCCACCCACCTTCATACTTCTCATCCCACTCCACCCACCCCCCACCCCCCCTTCATACTTCTCAATCCCACTCCACCCACCCACTTTTCACTCCACTCCACCCACCCACCCCCTTCATAACTTCTCTCCCCACTACTCCACCACCACCCACCCCCTTCATACTTCTCATCCCTCCCACTCCACCACCCACCCACTTTTACTCCACTCCACCCACCCCCCCCTTCATACTTCTCATCCCACTCACCCACCCCCCCCCCCTTCATACTTCCTCACCTACTCCACCAACCCATTCTCACTCCACACTTCCACTCCACCCAACCCACCCCTTCATACTTCTCATCCCACTCCACCCAACCCCTTCTCACTCCACTCCACTCCACCCACCCACCCCCTTCTACTTCTCATCCCACTCCACCACCCAACCCTCTTCTCATTCCACTCCACCCCACCCACCCCCTTCATACTTCTCATCCCCACTCCACCCAACCCCTTCTCACTCCCCTCCACCCACCCACCCCCTTCATACTCTCATTCCCACTCCCCCACCCCTTCTCCCCAAAAAACTCCACTCCACTCCACCCACCCCACCCCCTTCATACTTCGGCATCTCCCACCCACCCACCCTTCTCACGCCAAACTCCACCCACCCAGCCCCATTCATACTTCGCATCCCACTCCACCCAACCCCTTGCCCCGTTTGCAGTATTGTGTCCGACTTGCAGATACCTTCAGCAACCCCATTGTCATGGTGCACCAACGAGGTAGGTTGGGGGGGTAGGGGGGGTGGGAGACTAGGTAGGGAACTTGGTTAGGGGCAATGCTGGAAGTAGATGGGAAAACTAGATGGGACCAGGTAGCAACCCCATTGTTATGGTGCACCAACGAGGTAGGTTGGGGGGGTAGGGGGGGTGGGAGACTAGGTAGGGAACTTGGTCGGTGAACTAGGTGCGGGTGGGGGTTCGTCCTTGTCCACAACATCCGGCATTTCCTGTTTACCATGCTTCAAGTCCCCTGCACATGAGTCGGGAGGGTTGTGTTTGGTGTTTGGTGATAATGGGTGGCGTGGTTTGGTGAGTGGGTGTGGGGTGGTGCCAGTGCAGTAGTGGAAACTATATAGGAACCAGGTATGCAACCCCATTGTTTATGGTGCAACCAACGAGGTAGGGTGAGGGGGGGACTATGTAGGGAACTGGTTTAGGTGGGCTAAGGCGGAAAGTAGATGGGAAACTAGTATGGACAGTATCCATCCCATTTTTTGGTGCACCAACGAGGTAGGTGAGGGGGGGACTAGGTAGGGAACTTGGTTAGTGGGCTAGGCTGAAAGTAAGATGGAAACTAGTAGGGAACCGGGTAGGGCAATCCCATTGTTAGGTGCACCACCTAGGTAGGTGAGGGGACTAGGTGGGCCACTTGGTTAGTGGGCTAGGCTGGAAGTTATGGAAACTAGATATGGAACCATGTAGCAATCATCCCAGTTTATGGTGCAACACAACGATGTAGGTAGGGGGGACTAGGTCGGGAACTGTTAGTGTTCTAGGCTGGAAAGTAGATGGGAAACTAGATAGGGAACCAGGTAGGCAATCCCATTGTTATGGTGCACCAACGAGGTAGGTGAGGGGGGGACTAGGTAGGGAACTTGGTTAGTGGGCTAGGCTGGAAAGTAGATGGGAAACTAGATAGGGAACCAGGTAGGCAATCCCATTGTTATGGTGCACCAACGAGGTAGGTGAGGGGGGGACTAGGTAGGGAACTTGGTTAGTGGGCTAGGCTGGAAAGTAGATGGGAAACTAGATAGGGAACCAGGTAGGCAACCCCATTGTTATGGTGCACCAACGAGGTAGTGAGGGGGGGGAGGGGGGTGGGGGGGGGGGGGGGGACTAGTAGGGAACTGGTTAATGTGGCCTACTACGCTGGAAAGTAGTGGGACACTAGATAGGGAACCAGTTAGCAATCCATTGTTTATGGTTGCTGGCGAGGTATGTGGGTGTGGGTGGTTGTGGTGGTTGCGTGGGTGTGCGGGTACTGGGCGGTGGGTGGGTGGGGGGGTGGTATGTGCGTGGGGGTATGGGGGTGGGGGTGTACGTGTGGCGGGTAGGTGGGGTGGGGGTGGTGGGTGGGTATGTGGTGGGTGGTTATGTTGGTTGGTGTGTCGGGGAATGAGGGTGGGTGTGGGTGGGTGGGTACATGGGGTGGGTAGGTGGGGTGGGTGTGGGTGGGTGGGTAACCGTGGGAGGGTATGTGGGGTGGGTATGGGTGGGCATGTGGGTGGGGTATGTGGGTGGTAGTGGCGGGTACGTGGGGTGGGTGGGGGTGGGTCTGTGGGTGGGTGGGTATGTGGGGTGGTTGTGGGTGGGTTGGTGGGTGGGTACGTGGCGGGTTACGGGGTGGGTGTGGGTGGGTGGGTGGGTGGGTAGTGGGGTTGGGTGTGGGTGGGTACGTTGTGGGCATTGGGTGGTGGTATGTTGGTGGGTGGGTGAGTGTGGGTGGGTCCTTGGCGGGTAGGTGGGGTGGGTGTTGGTGGGTATTGGGTGGTGTGGGTGGGTCCGTGGGGCGGGTAGGGTGGGGGGGGTGGGTGGGTGGGGGGGGGGGGGGGACTTCTCGAAGGCGCTCCCTGTCACGATCGTCATGGTAACATTGGTAGATGGGTTGGACTAGGTAGGGTACTTGGTTGGTGGTATATGGGGTGGACTATGTAGGGTCTTGGGTTGGTGGACTAGGCTGGAAAGTAGTGGAACTAGATAGGGAAGTCCAGGTAGGCACCCCATTGTTATGTTGCCATCAGCGGGTAGGTGGGGTGGGTGGTGGTGGGGGTGATGGGGTGGGTGTGGGGGTTTGGTTGGGGGGGGACTTCTTGAAGGCGCTCCTGTCATGAAACGATCGTCATGGTGCAACAGCGAGGTAGGGGGTGGGTGGGTTGGGGTGGGGGGTGGGTGGGGGGAACTTTCTTGAAGGTGCTCCTGTCACGATTGTCCATGGTGCACCAGCGAGGTAGGTGGGGTGGGTGGGGGTTTGTGTGTGTGTGTGGGGGGGGGGGGGGGGGGGGGGGGGGGGGGGGGGGGGGAAACTTTCTTGAAGGGCTCCGTCATGATCGTCATGGTGCACCAGCGCGGTAGGTGCGTGTGGGGGGTGGGTTTGTGTATGTGGGTGGGTGGGTGGGTGTGGGGGGGGGACTTCTTGGGGTTGGGAAATCCCTTAAGAGTAGTGGGGTACCACCGGGATATTTTAGTTGTGAAAGGAATTTCATCTCAGGAAGTGGGTTCATGACACTAACCATCGACACCGAGGATTCAGTTTGAATGGTGTTGCAATTCCTACAAAAGAGTAGGCGCACATAGACTGTAACAAACAGATAAATAAACAAACAAACACAAATATTCCCCCCTAAAAGCTTTCCCTATCCTGATTCCCCTACGTGAGTCTACCCTTCTTGGCAGGGATCTTTTTTTCAAATCAAAAAGAGGAAATCTTATTCCTTTTTCTTTTTTCTCCTCCTCCCCCCTCCCAAAACAGGATCCTTATACCAATTTGGGTCATTTTTAGTCAATTCAGTAAAAACAAACTGTTTTTTTTAGGTTTCTTATTCCGGCAATTTGGGCCAAAACGGGGTCTCGTATTCCGATTGGAATATATTGCGGAAAAAAATATCCCTGCTTCCTGGTTATTGCTTAGCACAAACTCCGTGAAGCCGGGGCTAGGCTGTAGGGAAATATCGAAAAGACAGACTCGAGATGTCAAGTTAGGCTATTGGCAGGCTATCCTGCTACACTCCCCCCTTCTTTTGAAAGGGAAGCATCCTCGATTCCAGGCTCCGAAACCAGTGAAGCCGGAGCTAGGCTGTAGGGACATATCGAAAAGACAGACTCGAAATGTGAAGTTAGGCTATTAGCAGGCTATCCTGCTACACTCCGGGCCCCCGTCGTTTACAATTTGTTGGGGTTCATTCAATTTGGGTCACCGTCACCGTCACCTCACCAGTGCTTATTTTTTTGTGGGGGTTCATTTCACCAGTGCTTATTTTTTGTGGGGGTTCATTTCACCAGTGCTTCTTTTTTTGTGGGTGTTCATTTCACCAGTGCTTATTTTTTTGTGGGGGTTCATTTCACCAGTGCTTTTTTTTTGTGGGGGCAGGAGGAGGAAAAAAAAAAGATAGGCCACACCCTCCCTAAAAAACCTGGGGAGGGCTGACCCCCCCCTCCCCCCCCCCCCCTTAAATAGAAATAACCCCTATTTGAAAAACTTAGATATGGATTCTGGGGGTTTACAGTATGGCGCACATAATGGCATCCTCAGAATTCCCACATAGGGATTGTGTGATAGTCAAAAATCAGTTTTGCACCCCCTCAGGGTTGCCCGAGTACCGTAGTCACACTTCAACTTTGCAGGGGGCAGCTCAAAACTGGAGTTCTCATTATTTAAACAAAACAGGTAGCACCTAAGTAGCAGGACAATTATCTCAGCATGGTTCAGCTACACTTCCCCTTGGGTCCCACCCAACATGTAGCACGTGGTAGAATGGCGGCGTTTCGGTTGTTGTCGCATGGTGGAGTGTCGGGGCGTGGTTGGGTGGGTTGGTTTGTGTGTGTGTCGGGGGTAGGGGGGGGGGGGGGGCTGGGGGCATCCCCCCCCCCACACACACCTACACCCATTCACCCACCCATATTACCCACCCATATTATCAAACACCAGCCATTCACCCACTGTTACTCTGGGCTGGGCTGGGACTGGGGTTGGGGTGGGGGGGGGGGGGGGTAGGTAGGTAAAATACTTATTGGACACTATGGTTCCAAAGTGGTGACAATAGACTACCCTGTACCAAGGCTTATTAGGGTGGGGTCAAAATTTCATTTGGAGGTCTGAGTAAAAGTTAGCCAAAAAAACAAAATGAGGGCCGACCCACCACCCCACCCCCCCCCCCCGCGCCCCCCCCACACCCCGCCCCCCCCTACCCCCCCCCCCCCCCCCACACCCCCCCCCCCCCCCCCCCCCCCCACCCCCCCCCCCCCCCCCCCCCCCCCCCCCCCCCCACCCCCCCCCCCCCCCCCCCCCCCCCCCCCCCCCCCCCCCCCCCCCCCCCACCCCCCCCCCCACCCCCCCCACCCCCCCACCCCCCCCCCCCCCCCCCCACCCTACTGGATGGGATGTCAGAATGACGCCGAGAACGCCAACTTAAACTATCGCATGAGGACATGCGATTACCAGCCCTGTTCTCAGAAAAAATCGATCGGCAATGACTGAAAAATTTTGAGCTGGGGCTCCTCCTGGTGTGGGGGGGTTCATCACCAGTGCTTATTTTTTGTGGGGGGTTCATTTCACCCGTTTTTGCTTTTTTTGAACTGCCCTTCTTTTTTTTTTTTTTAAGTTGGGCAAGGCCTATACGACTATTGTCTTGTCCCCTGGACTGCTAAAAATACACACCTTGAGATAATTGCTCTCCGTCAGACATCGCCTCACATCGCCGATCTGCCTCGATTCGTTGACTAACACTCTAGTGGAAGAATGCTGGTGGATGGTATGGAAGGAGATTGTAGTATGTATGTTATGTACTAGACTTGCTCGTGGGGACGGTGCCACCCCCCAACAGAAAGGTCATTTGGTCTCGCTCAGGTGACAGAAGGGGTCAGGCCCTTGTATGTCCCCCCTCCCACCTACCCTCTCCCCTTCACACATGACTACAGTTCAAGACATTTCCCCCTTGCAGCAAAAATGAGTTTGTCAGCATTTGCCCCCTTCCCTTATGGTAATGTAGGCCCCTCCCACCTCCCCGCCCGGAAGACCAGCACACGATCCCCCTACGTTTCCCTAAATCTTTCTGCCCCCATCCCTGCCCCCCACTATGCATTTCTCCCCCCTGCCCGCAACAACCTTTCGGCACATATCACCCATCGTTGAATACCCCCCCCTCCTCTCCCCCGCACCCAATACACTCACGTACACCCCCTCTCACCATTCCTCTTCCCTTCACCTCAGCTGTGCCCCCCACCATATCCAAGGGCATACCTTTCCAACCCACCCCCAGCCCGACCAACAGTATACCATACTTTTCTGGGACTCTCCCTGCCCCTCACCACACCCCATCCACACACACTGTTTCTTCCCCACTCCCTCCCACACAGGACCATCTACAAACACCGAAAAACGCACGCACCGCTCCTTCGTCCTACCTCGTTGCACTTTATCAGCTGCGGGCTGCAATCGTGCAGAAAGTTAGCGCCGCGAAAAAACGGTTTGCGAACTCTCAGGTTCCCGAATCCGAAGTTACGAGACGCCAGACACGGGTTCTTTGTGTAGTTGTCTGAGTTTGAAAAACTGTTCGAGTTACACAAGCATCGGGTCAAACTGCGGCAGCCAAAATCGCCGGTTGCCGTGCTACGATTCGTCCATACAATGCAAAGCGAAAGAGCGAGTGCGGTGATGAGCGAGCGCGTGCAGCTGCGCAGTGATGGAGATAGTGATGATATGAATTTCGAAAATTGCTGACGTTGTTGCGACTAACGTGGCCAAGACACAAATGCGAGGCTGCTGTTTCAGCCATACCGCAGCTGCGTGGGCCAAGCTTGAACTTTAGTTGCGAGCGAGGCTCCAGTCATTGCGATCATTAACAGGACGCGAGCTTTCTCCCGCAATCGCCAGCTTGACGGGCGCCTTGTGAGCTTCAGCCTGGAGCAGGTGCCTTGCAGCGATTAGCAGCAAGTATCATCTTCTGGCCTGCGCCAGCTGCCAGGCAGCGTGCGTCAGCATGGCCTAGCGACCTGGTCAGGGCTAGAAGCCACGGGACGCCATTTTCAGGCACTTGACAGCTTACAGCTAAATCCGTGACGCTGGTTTGCATCGCTCCGTCCGTCCGTGGTTGGAGCTCGCCTAGCTCGCTGAGTGGCGGTGTTCGCTGCTGCTGGTGCGCCATGGTGGTCTCAAGGAGCAACAAATTGTATTCGATGAGCTGAGCGCATGTGGGCTTTTACGTTCGCTGTAAATAAAAGCAATCCCAGCGGGAGCGAAGCTTTTGAAACTGAAACATTTTAATTTCTTGAAGCATGATGCGAAGGAGATGGCGCCAGGGTTTGTGTGGGAGAACGGCAAGAACGAGAAGGAATGGGGGCGAAATTGTTTGCGTTTGAAATTTGCTGCGCCCATGAGACCGGATCCTGGCAGAGGCCGCGTGAGGGTCTAAATTCGATTTTTTTTGAGGGGGGGGGGGGGGGGGGGAATGGGGGGGGGGGAAAATAAATTTTTGTTAGATTACGTAAAAGGTGCCCCAGCAATCCAGGTCGGCGTGTGGTTCCGTCGTGTCGTGTGGTTGAAAGGCGTGACCGGTTCTAAAAAAAGTCGCCGTATAGTCACAAATCAGATGTTGGTGAAGAATGAATTCCGGTTTTTATTGTAGACATACATAGATGTTACCGTCCAGGGGTAGGCAATAGGTAAAGGGACTTCCCAACGCCATGATCGGAAAGGGCGTGAAAAAGAAAAAATTGAACTGAACATAAACAATGTTTTTTTGTTTACAATATATGCAGGCACATGTGATTCTATCTGGTGAACCACATTGGCTATCCTGCAAGCTTTGTGGGAAAATTTGAACCATGCGACGCAAAGCGGCAAAAATGAAAGGTTGCATTGGCAAACGGATGGCATCCCATAGGATTATCCGTCACCACCACACCATTGACCCAGATGCGGTTAAACCGCATGTTGGGGCTGTTCAGTCTCATCATGGTTTGTTTGTCAAGTCAACTTTCTATTACGGTGTGGGGAGAGTCCTTTTAGCCCTTGGGCCTACCCCTGGACTGCTTTAAGCATACATATCGTTATACTGGCACATGCTGCATACCATAGGATCCTCCATCAACGCCCCAGTGGTTGGGTTGTTCGTAAGACGCGTCGCCATTGCGTCGCTCTTCAGCTAGGAAAAAGTCTTATCACCCCCAACACCCCTCCGCTTATGGGGACGCTGTGCCCCGACCCCCCCCAAGCTCCGCCACTTCGCACTCGCCATGCGATGGCTACAACTATCCGGACCTCAGGGTGAGTCGTCCAAGTAGCTACTCGACCTGGTTACAGAAATCTGCAATCCCCCTCCCTCCACATTTTATTTTCTTTTTTTGGCTCAAATTGCAGCCATGGGAGGTCAAGACACAGATGTCCGAAAATGTATTCTTATTGTTTTTTACAAAAGAGTGTACTCGGAGTTAGTGTTGTGCTGTAAGTGATACCCTTATGAGTTGTCACGTAGACTTCTTTCGCACCGCTCATAATTTTATGTGAGCGCTTATCCCTGTGTCTCGTTCCACCAGGAGTTGTTGTGAATGTGCTGTGTCATGGATGATCTTTTCTCGTAGTGCAATAATGGACACATTACCCGCTCTTATGACAGGGATCTGTAGCTGCTAAGTAAGACTAATACATTGTGTGCATTCGATGAGGCTTATGGGGACCGAGAGCTGCGGGATTTACGCCCGTGACTCGTTAATTACCCCCACACACACCCGCGACAGTAACACACCTACACGCGCGGGGCACAGGGCTGAGGAGCCCGCTAGAGTTTGGACAAATGGCGTTTCCCGCGCCGACCCCACCCCCGCCCGTCCTGTGACGCCAGGTCAGGGTAATCCTGTTTCTACTCCGGGACATGCATTATTGTCAGAACTACTAGGCTGCAAGTGCTCTTTATGCATTTTGCAAGATGTGTAAAGAGCACTCGCAGCCTATTAGCTCTGACATTGACCTTGCTACCGATGTGACGCCGAGGAAGAATAAACCCCGTGAACAACTTTGCCCAGCATCGACATGTGTGTTATGGCCAGCATAGGCCAGCAACTTTGCCCAGCAATGGCCAGCATAGGCCAACAACTATGCCAACAACTATGGCCAGCATAGGCCAACAACTTTGCCCAGCATAGGCATGTGTGTTATGGCCAGCATAGGCCAGCAACTTTGCCCAGCAATGGCCAGCATAGGCCAACAACTATGCCAACAACTATGGCCAGCATAGGCCGACAACTTTGCCCAGCATAGGCATGTGTGTTATGGCCAGCATAGGCCAGCAACTTTGCCCAGCATTGGCCAGCATAGGCCAACAACTATGCCAACAACTATGACCAGCATAGGCCAACAACTTTGCCCAGCATAGGCATGTGTGTTATGCCCAGCATCGACATCTGTGCCTTTTTGTGCTTGCTTGTAATGATAGGGCCGGGTGGGGCGTGTTTAAGGGAGCCCCATCTTAAGGCGGTAGAGAACGGGCTGCTACTCTACCTGGACAAAGCTACCATGGCGGTGGACAGCGACCGCGAACACTTAAACGCACCTGTGGGGATTCGAGCCCGGGCTTTCTTGTAGAATAGCCAATTGTTGTTCATCTAGGGTATGCATCACATGACCCCTCCTGACGTGATAGCGGAAATTTCGCATATTATGAGTAGGATGTCCCTGGATAGACAAATGTTGTTCTCCTTGGCTCCGTCTCTAACGACCATGGCAGGGAGCTTATCTTCCGTGGTCAAAAGGGTTAGTGGTGAACTGGTGAATGTTCGTTTGGTCGAGGGTTGGTATGTCCCACCAACCTGAAGTTAGGTGCGCCCACTGCATTGTAGGAGGGGCAACGCCATTTTTACTGAATCCTCCTGGTCGCTGGTTTGTGTTTGGAGACCCACCTCCTGGGGTGAAAATCCTTTCACAACTTCAAAAAAAATGAATTCATGACTCGTCCTGATGTCGAGATTGGGCAAGTCCCTTATTCATAACCAAGCAAATTACATAGTTAGAAACCTGAGCCGGCGGAAAGTCCCATACTTGAACTTGGTTACATAGCTTCAGGCAGCAATTTGGCTGCTCGCCGTCTTCTGCAGTAAACGAAAAGGAAATGTAAACGCGAACAAATCACACACCACCTCATATCTTATACTGTGGAGAAGAACTGGGGAGGTATATCGAACGCAAGGGATGGAAAAAGGGGTCCGTTCTGGGTTCGACGCCCAAGTGTGTTCAAAACCCATTCTACTCATTGTCACTAACCTCCATCCCATAATCAGACATCAAAACCGGGGCATAGTGGCTTAGTCCAGTACCTTATGCATACTTCGCATGGTGTCACTAATCAATAGGAATCGGCAAATCATATGATACTGACTAAAGGCGAGTATGATATCATATGATATCATACACCTTGCATCATATTAATATATGATATTGTATGTAAATGGTAACTTTAGCCTAGCCAGGTCGCCGGCATCATATGATATCATATGATGACATGATATCGTATGATATCATATTGCCTATCCCTACGTATCAAAGCAAGCTACTGCTTCACACTGTACAGTCTCTTAAAAGACAGATATGTTTGAGCTGGGCCAGGGCGGGAGGCATACACCCATCGAGGCAAAATCCTCCTTATAATCCTCGGTTTCGTTGGTTTGTGTCGGGAGACCCCCCTCCTGGGGTGACATTCCTTCCACAACTACTAAAATCCACTCTCGTGCAGATACGTCCATTCTGATGCAATACACTGTGCTATGACTTCATTGAGTTATCTGCCGAGTTATGCACTGCTGTACTGTACTGGTACCCACTGGCTACGGCTGTACTGTACTGGTACCCGCTCACTACGGCTGTACTTAACTGGTATCCACCAGGGTAGTCCAAGACGCGCGTCCTTGCGTCCCAGGATGCAACATGGGGAGGGTCGTTGCGTCCCAGGACGCAACATTGGCAGGGTCGGTTGCGTCTCAGACGCAGCCTCATAGATTGGTTGCGTCCAAGACGCAGGTTTTGGAAGTTGGTTGCCGTCTCACTTCATTACCCTGCGTTCTCATGCGTCCCAATGCGCCCCAGTGCGTTTGATGCGTCCGACTCGAGAGTGTCTCAGTGGGTGGTGCAGGACGCAAAGGACTCTCTCAGCCATATTATTTGAATGGACTCGAACCTGAAAATCCCCCACATGCCCCATCTTGCTTATACTCCACAGAATCTTGTTATTTGTGATTTGTTTTTTTACACTAGCGGAAGTATGAGACGCGTAGCACGTGTCACCGACTTGTCAACTGTCTCTAGAATAGTTACTTCGTTATCTGGCGTACTTAAAGTAACTTCTAGTATACTTTACACTGTGTAGAAAAATGTAACCAATTTGTCCAGAAACATTATGTAAAAGACTCAATGAGATGGAATGGGACGCAGTGGGACGCATCAAGCATGGAGAAAAATTAAGACGCAGTGGGACTCAGTGGGACGCATCAAGCTGCTGTTGCTGTGGGAGGGGGAAAGCGGAATTTTTGGGACGCAACCTACAAACTTAACCATAAACCCTAAACCCTAAACCCTTTCACAACTTCAAAAAAAATGAATTCATGACTCGTCCTGATGTCGAGATTGGGCAAGTCCCTTATTCATAACCAAGCAAATTACATAGTTAGAAACCTGAGCCGGCGGAAAGTCCCATACTTGAACTTGGTTACATAGCTTCAGGCAGCAATTTGGCTGCTCGCCGTCTTCTGCAGTAAACGAAAAGGAAATGTAAACGCGAACAAATCACACACCACCTCATATCTTATACTGTGGAGAAGAACTGGGGAGGTATATCGAACGCAAGGGATGGAAAAAGGGGTCCGTTCTGGGTTCGACGCCCAAGTGTGTTCAAAACCCATTCTACTCATTGTCACTAACCTCCATCCCATAATCAGACATCAAAACCGGGGCATAGTGGCTTAGTCCAGTACCTTATGCATACTTCGCATGGTGTCACTAATCAATAGGAATCGGCAAATCATATGATACTGACTAAAGGCGAGTATGATATCATATGATATCATACACCTTGCATCATATTAATATATGATATTGTCGATTAAAAAAGAGTCGCATCAAACATTGACGTCGGTGGAAGGACTTTTGAGTGAGATGCGGGAAACCGTTCAGAAACAGACCAATAAGATCGCAAACATAGAGGCCACTCTGAACGCCCAGAGGGATACGATAGTATCCCAGGAGAAGCGCATTTCCGCCCTGGAAGCTGCTATCAAGGATCGGCCGGTGGTGCCCCCAGCAGGGGGAAAAGAATCTGCATGGAGTCGGCCACTCATACAGCGACCGGGCTCAGCCCCCCCAGACCAAGCAGGTTACGACATGCAATTCAGGATCTCAGGCATCCCTGAAGATCCCAACGAGAACGACAGGCAGCTAGCGGTGGCTGTAAAGTCTAAGCTCACCCAGGCTTTAGAAGCCAACAACACCTACGCCCAGAAGGAGCAAGACAAGGCAGAGTTTACTATTGTGTCCGCTCGACGCATGGGAGGCAAGGTGGATCCCTCACGACCCCGCCTTGCCCTAATCACAGTATCCTCCAGCTTCGATGCTTCCTCCATTGTGAGGAACCGAAGGTTCCTCAAGGATAGCGGAATAGCAGCTCTGGATTTCTTGTCTCCTGAGGAGCTGAAGCTGCACAAGGAACACCTTCCAGCGTTTCTGGAAGCTAAGAGGGACCCCTCTAAGTGGGTTTCGTTCAATAGAGGACTCCTGAAGGTGTGGGACAAGGCTCCCCCTTCAGGTGTCTCATCGACTGATGCATGAAGTGGACTAAGGTGCCTTGCATGGAACATCAGAGGACAACTCAGTGTTCTGAGCAGCTGCGGTGCAGCAATGAAAGTGGTGAGAAAACACGACATTTTATTGTTTTCACACACAGGGGTGCGTGGCCAGCTAGACACCCCCCACATTCCAGGTTTCAAATGCCTTTCTTGTGCCCCTCGCCCCAAGTTGAGCAAGGATGGGGGGGTCGCTATCTATGTCCGCACTTGCCTAAATGCTACTTTAGTCCATGAGGCACCTGAATTAGGCATGGCATGGATTCGCATACATGGAACACACATTGGTGTGTGCTATATCCCACATGCTAACAGCTCATACTACAAACATGGTGACGACTGCATTAGTATAGAGGACCACTTCCTCACTCTAGGTAAAATCATTGGGAACTTCCAGGAAAAAGGCAACGTTGTGGTGATGGGTGACTTCAACGCTCGGGTTGGTCTTGGTGTGGACAATGATGATACCGAGTTAGGAGATGAACCAGTATCCCAAACCAGTAGTACAGCCCCCAACCAAACCATTCAACCGAGGTGTAGCATGGACACAGCTCCCCCCAATCGATTGGGGGGGGCCCTACTCCAGCTATGTGTAGTAACTGTCTTATCATCCTTAACGGTAGAACAGAAGGTGATATGCAAGGTGCACATACCTTCTTTGCAGATGGCATGGACAAGAAATCTGTCATTGATTATGCGCTAGCCGCCCCTAGTCTTCTCAACACCCCAGGAGTCAAGTTTAGTGTGGCTCCCAAGCATGACTGCCCTCTCAGGCCCGGGGGTGGAAAGTTTGACCACATGCCTATCACACTCCACATACCAGATGCTGCCCTTAGGCCTTCTCAAGGTACTATTAGTACACCTGCTGGTGGTAAACCTTCGCCCAAACTGAAATGGAAAGACAACTATGTCCAGATGTATGCACACACAATTAAGCGTGATCCAGACGTTAACCGATTACTTGACAATGCACTCCATAGCTCATCTATGGAAGATTCAGAGAAGGGGATTGCTAGTGCTATTGAACTAGCCATAAGCAAATGCACACCATGTCACAAACCTGTAGCTAAGCGTAAGCACGGGCCCGTGAACGCATGGTATGATGATGAATGCAATCGTGCTAGACAGGCAGCAAGCCAAGCAGAACATCAACATGGCTCTAGCTCTGACTTGGCTGGTTCTATGCACAAGGAGTACAAGAGGATTCTCAGAAGAAAGAAGAGGAAGTGGCTAGAAACACGCATGGAGAACCTTCATACGAATCTTCGGCATAATCCGAAAAGTTTTTGGAAAGACGTGCGTGAGCCTAACAAGGCCACTACGGCAGATATCACAATTCATGATTGGACTGATTATTTTGCAGACCTCTTTGATGTGCAAGTAGGTATTGATCCAAGTCTGGATGCTAGGGACTTTGTCCCTCAAGCTGATGGACCTCAGATAGAGGCCGCACCAACATGGTTATGTCAAGACTTTACCACCCAGGAGGTGTTTTCTGTTCTCCAATCCCTACGGAAAAACTCCTCCCCCGGGGTAGATGGTATCCCTGCAGAATGGTACAGATTTGCTTCCCATGAGGCCAACTCCCGATTTGTACAAGCTATGACTAACCTGTTTAATCTCATCTGGAAGACTTCTTACCCTAGCCAATGGGCTGCAGCTGCCTTGGTACCCGTACCCAAATCCAAAGGCAGTGTGTATGACAAGGACAACTATCGAGGTCTTGCGGTGAGCAACTCCATAGGAAAGATCTTCTCCCTTTGCATGCTACGTAGACTAGATGATTGGTCAGAAGAATTCAACCTCAGAGCCGCTGGCCAATATGGATTTAGAAGTGGTAGGGGTACTGCAGATGCATCATTCATTCTTAACCATATTGTAGATAAATATAGAGAAAAGAAAAAAACACTCTTTGTGGCTTTTGTTGATTTCAAGAAGGCTTATGATTGGGTCAACAGAGACTTGCTATGGGATTGCTTAGCAAGGCTAGGAGTCAAGGACCCCTATCTCAGTATTCTGAAGTCCATGTATAATCATGTTGTTTTCCAAGTTCGCCTACATGGGGACATTGGATCCTCCTTTCCATCCCTTGTAGGAGTTAAACAAGGAGACCCCCCTATCCCCACTCCTATTCGGTCTGTTCATTGATAGAATTGAATCGTTCCTCCAATCCAAGCTCCCAAATGTAGGGGCTGAGCTTAGGGGAAAGATTCTGCAACTGTTACTTTATGCTGATGACCTAGCTATAATGGCAGAATCCCCGGCAGATATGCAAGCGATGCTTGACTGCCTGAGAGATTTCTGCGAGGCTACTAAGATGGCTGTGAATATAAAGAAAACTGAGATTGTCGTTTTCAACAAACAATTCTGTGATGAGGCCCGCATGGATCCTGATTACAAATTTGTCTATGATGGAGCACAACTTTCTACAAAGTTATCTTTTATCTACTTGGGATCCCTCTTTGTGGATGGTGACTCAAGCAATCGTGCAAAAGCTGCTTTTTCTAGGATGCTCACTAAGGCCCAAAAGGCACACCACATGCTTCGTAGGCGATGCCATACTATGGAGATATACAATATTGATATTCTCACCCACCTGTTTGATTCTCTTGTACAACCTATCCTGAATTTTGGCTGTGAGGTGTGGGCTCCTTCTATTCTGAACAACACACTTATCTCAAATGACCATGCTTGTGAGAAATGGCATAGAGGTATACTTAAACAAATGTTGGGTGTTTGCCAATCTACTACATCTAATATTATCATGGAAGAGCTGGGTAGAACCCCGTTGTGTTTTGCTTGGCTTAAACAAGCTTTGCGCTTCTGGAACAAGACCATACATAAAGAACCTGAGGATCTCATTAGAATGGCTCTTGAGGAATCTTTTGACTCCAACACTGGCTGGGTTCATGACTTGCGTTGTGCTCTCCACAAGCTAGGATCCAGTAAAAACATCAACATTTTGGAGGCTGTCGATGTCGAAGGTATTATGTCTGAAGTTTTTGAGTCATGGAGGTTTAAGTACCCAAGTGACACCAATGCAGTCAGAGACATCCCTGATGAGAGAAGGGTTGGCTTTAAACGCCTCCGATACCAAAAATGGTTCGCAGCCAACAGCAATGATGAGAATGGCTTGATTCCCTTTACATCCGCCTTACATAAGCAGGATCAGATTCGTTCTATAGCACAGTTTAGAATGGGTTCCCATTGGCTGAACACAGAAAGAATGAGGGTGGTGGATAGAGCACACATCCCTCGCTCAATGAGACACTGTCAAATGTGTGGGTTCCAAAAAACTGAGGATGAAATGCATATGTTTGAGTGCCCTTTTTATAATGATATTCGCCTCCGCTACCAGAATCTGTTTACAGATATTTATAGGCATGTCCATGAGGATACCTACTTAACCGTATGGAATGTGGAATTCTGCGATTCCACATTCAGAACCTTTATGAATGGAAATGGCACTAAGTCTTTTTGGAGCAACCTAGCCGACTATCTTTCTACTTGTAGAAGAGCAAGACAGGAAGCCCTGGACTGCTTAGTGGCACCGTAATTTATTATCCCTTTTTTTTCTTCTTGAGACTTCTCATTTGTTAGCTTCTTACCTCCGCCACTGTAAGTGGTTGAGATCTGGGTCCTGCTCTAAGGGGTTTAATACCTACGCCACCAAAACGGTGGTTGGGAGTTTGGTTTGTTTGTCCTCGACACACCCCTGATGTAATGGGGTTTTTTGCTTTGTGGGTGCTTTTTCTTTTTGTTTAAAGCACAGAGTCTCATACACCCTCGCGGTGTCAAGTAGACTTTAACATGTAATGTAATGTAATGTAATGTAATGTATGTAAATGGTAACTTTAGCCTAGCCAGGTCGCCGGCATCATATGATATCATATGATGACATGATATCGTATGATATCATATTGCCTTTCCCTACGTATCAAAGCAAGCTACTGCTTCACACTGTACAGTCTCTTAAAAGACAGATATGTTTGAGCTGGGCCAGGGCGGGAGGCATACACCCATCGAGGCAAAATCCTCCTTATAATCCTCGGTTTCGTTGGTTTGTGTCGGGAGACCCCCCTCCTGGGGTGACATTCCTTCCACAACTACTAAAATCCACTCTCGTGCAGATACGTCCATTCTGATGCAATACACTGTGCTATGACTTCATTGAGTTATCTGCCGAGTTATGCACTGCTGTACTGTACTGGTACCCACTGGCTACGGCTGTACTGTACTGGTACCCCGCTCACTACGGCTGTACTTAACTGGTATCCACCAGGGTAGTCCAAGACGCGCCTCCTTGCGTCCCAGGATGCAACATGGGGAGGGTCGTTGCGTCCCAGGACGCAACATTGGCAGGGTCGGTTGCGTCTCAGACGCAGCCTCATAGATTGGTTGCGTCCAAGACGCAGGTTTTGGAAGTTGGTTGCGTCTCACTTCATTACCCTGCGTTCTCATGCGTCCCAATGCGCCCCAGTGCGTTTGATGCGTCCGACTCGAGAGTGTCTCAGTGGGTGGTGCAGGACGCAAAGGACTCTCTCAGCCATATTATTTGAATGGACTCGAACCAGAAAATCCCCCACATGCCCCATCTTGCTTATACTCCACAGAATCTTGTTATTTGTGATTTGTTTTTTTACACTAGCGGAAGTATGAGACGCGTAGCACGTGTCACCGACTTGTCAACTGTCTCTAGAATAGTTACCCTGCGTTCTCATGCGTCCCAATGCGCCCCAGTGCGTTTGATGCGTCCGACTCGAGAGTGTCTCAGTGGGTGGTGCAGGACGCAAAGGTCTCTCTCAGCCATATTATTTGAATGGACTCGAACCTGAAAATCCCCCACATGCCCCATCTTGCTTATACTCCACAGAATCTTGTTATTTGTGATTTGTTTTTTTACACTAGCGGAAGTATGAGACGCGTAGCACGTGTCACCGACTTGTCAACTGTCTCTAGAATAGTTACTTCGTTATCTGGCGTACTTAAAGTAACTTCTAGTATACTTTACACTGTGTAGAAAAATGTAACCAATTTGTCCAGAAACATTATGTAAAAGACTCAATGAGATGGAATGGGACGCAGTGGGACGCATCAAGCATGGAGAAAAATTAAGACGCAGTGGGACTCAGTGGGACGCATCAAGCTGCTGTTGCTGTGGGAGGGGGAAAGCGGAATTTTTGGGACGCAACCTACAAACTTAACCATAAACCCTAAACCCTAAACCCTTTCACAACTTCAAAAAAAATGAATTCATGACTCGTCCTGATGTCGAGATTGGGCAAGTCCCTTATTCATAACCAAGCAAATTACATAGTTAGAAACCTGAGCCGGCGGAAAGTCCCATACTTGAACTTGGTTACATAGCTTCAGGCAGCAATTTGGCTGCTCGCCGTCTTCTGCAGTAAACGAAAAGGAAATGTAAACGCGAACAAATCACACACCACCTCATATCTTATACTGTGGAGAAGAACTGGGGAGGTATATCGAACGCAAGGGATGGAAAAAGGGGTCCGTTCTGGGTTCGACGACCAAGTGTGTTCAAAACCCATTCTACTCATTGTCACTAACCTCCATCCCATAATCAGACATCAAAACCGGGGCATAGTGGCTTAGTCCAGTACCTTATGCATACTTCGCATGTTGTCACTAATCAATAGGAATCGGCAAATCATATGATACTGACTAAAGGCGAGTATGATATCATATGATATCATACACCTTGCATCATATTAATATATGATATTGTATGTAAATGGTAACTTTAGCCTAGCCAGGTCGCCGGCATCATATGATATCATATGATGACATGATATCGTATGATATCATATTGCCTTTCCCTACGTATCAAAGCAAGCTACTGCTTCACACTGTACAGTCTCTTAAAAGACAGATATGTTTGAGCTGGGCCAGGGCGGGAGGCATACACCCATCGAGGCAAAATCCTCCTTATAATCCTCGGTTTCGTTGGTTTGTGTCGGGAGACCCCCCTCCTGGGGTGACATTCCTTCCACAACTACTAAAATCCACTCTCGTGCAGATACGTCCATTCTGATGCAATACACTGTGCTATGACTTCATTGAGTTATCTGCCGAGTTATGCACTGCTGTACTGTACTGGTACCCACTGGCTACGGCTGTACTGTACTGGTACCCCGCTCACTACGGCTGTACTTAACTGGTATCCACCAGGGTAGTCCAAGACGCGCGTCCTTGCGTCCCAGGATGCAACATGGGGAGGGTCGTTGCGTCCCAGGACGCAACATTGGCAGGGTCGGTTGCGTCTCAGACGCAGCCTCATAGATTGGTTGCGTCCAAGACGCAGGTTTTGGAAGTTGGATGCGTCTCACTTCATTACCCTGCGTTCTCATGCGTCCCAATGCGCCCCAGTGCGTTTGATGCGTCCGACTCGAGAGTGTCTCAGTGGGTGGTGCAGGACGCAAAGGACTCTCTCAGCCATATTATTTGAATGGACTCGAACCAGAAAATCCCCCCACATGCCCCATCTTGCTTATACTCCACAGAATCTTGTTATTTGTGATTTGTTTTTTTACACTAGCGGAAGTATGAGACGCGTAGCACGTGTCACCGACTTGTCAACTGTCTCTAGAATAGTTACCCTGCGTTCTCATGCGTCCCAATGCGCCCCAGTGCGTTTGATGCGTCCGACTCGAGAGTGTCTCAGTGGGTGGTGCAGGACGCAAAGGTCTCTCTCAGCCATATTATTTGAATGGACTCGAACCTGAAAATCCCCCACATGCCCCATCTTGCTTATACTCCACAGAATCTTGTTATTTGTGATTTGTTTTTTTACACTAGCGGAAGTATGAGACGCGTAGCACGTGTCACCGACTTGTCAACTGTCTCTAGAATAGTTACTTCGTTATCTGGCGTACTTAAAGTAACTTCTAGTATACTTTACACTGTGTAGAAAAATGTAACCAATTTGTCCAGAAACATTATGTAAAAGACTCAATGAGATGGAATGGGACGCAGTGGGACGCATCAAGCATGGAGAAAAATTAAGACGCAGTGGGACTCAGTGGGACGCATCAAGCTGCTGTTGCTGTGGGAGGGGGAAAGCGGAATTTTTGGGACGCAACCTACAAACTTAACCCTAAACCCTAAACCCTAAACCCTTTCACAACTTCAAAAAAAATGAATTCATGACTCGTCCTGATGTCGAGATTGGGCAAGTCCCTTATTCATAACCAAGCAAATTACATAGTTAGAAACCTGAGCCGGCGGAAAGTCCCATACTTGAACTTGGTTACATAGCTTCAGGCAGCAATTTGGCTGCTCGCCGTCTTCTGCAGTAAACGAAAAGGAAATGTAAACGCGAACAAATCACACACCACCTCATATCTTATACTGTGGAGAAGAACTGGGGAGGTATATCGAACGCAAGGGATGGAAAAAGGGGTCCGTTCTGGGTTCGACGCCCAAGTGTGTTCAAAACCCATTCTACTCATTGTCACTAACCTCCATCCCATAATCAGACATCAAAACCGGGGCATAGTGGCTTAGTCCAGTACCTTATGCATACTTCGCATGGTGTCACTAATCAATAGGAATCGGCAAATCATATGATACTGACTAAAGGCGAGTATGATATCATATGATATCATACACCTTGCATCATATTAATATATGATATTGTATGTAAATGGTAACTTTAGCCTAGCCAGGTCGCCGGCATCATATGATATCATATGATGACATGATATCGTATGATATCATATTGCCTTTCCCTACGTATCAAAGCAAGCTACTGCTTCACACTGTACAGTCTCTTAAAAGACAGATATGTTTGAGCTGGGCCAGGGCGGGAGGCATACACCCATCGAGGCAAAATCCTCCTTATAATCCTCGGTTTCGTTGGTTTGTGTCGGGAGACCCCCCTCCTGGGGTGACATTCCTTCCACAACTACTAAAATCCACTCTCGTGCAGATACGTCCATTCTGATGCAATACACTGTGCTATGACTTCATTGAGTTATCTGCCGAGTTATGCACTGCTGTACTGTACTGGTACCCACTGGCTACGGCTGTACTGTACTGGTACCCGCTCACTACGGCTGTACTTAACTGGTATCCACCAGGGTAGTCCAAGACGCGCGTCCTTGCGTCCCAGGATGCAACATGGGGAGGGTCGTTGCGTCCCAGGACGCAACATTGGCAGGGTCGGTTGCGTCTCAGACGCAGCCTCATAGATTGGTTGCGTCCAAGACGCAGGTTTTGGAAGTTGGTTGCGTCTCACTTCATTACCCTGCGTTCTCATGCGTCCCAATGCGCCCCAGTGCGTTTGATGCGTCCGACTCGAGAGTGTCTCAGTGGGTGGTGCAGGACGCAAAGGACTCTCTCAGCCATATTATTTGAATGGACTCGAACCTGAAAATCCCCCACATGCCCCATCTTGCTTATACTCCACAGAATCTTGTTATTTGTGATTTGTTTTTTTACACTAGCGGAAGTATGAGACGCGTAGCACGTGTCACCGACTTGTCAACTGTCTCTAGAATAGTTACTTCGTTATCTGGCGTACTTAAAGTAACTTCTAGTATACTTTACACTGTGTAGAAAAATGTAACCAATTTGTCCAGAAACATTATGTAAAAGACTCAATGAGATGGAATGGGACGCAGTGGGACGCATCAAGCATGGAGAAAAATTAAGACGCAGTGGGACTCAGTGGGACGCATCAAGCTGCTGTTGCTGTGGGAGGGGGAAAGCGGAATTTTTGGGACGCAACCTACAAACTTAACCATAAACCCTAAACCCTAAACCCTTTCACAACTTCAAAAAAAATGAATTCATGACTCGTCCTGATGTCGAGATTGGGCAAGTCCCTTATTCATAACCAAGCAAATTACATAGTTAGAAACCTGAGCCGGCGGAAAGTCCCATACTTGAACTTGGTTACATAGCTTCAGGCAGCAATTTGGCTGCTCGCCGTCTTCTGCAGTAAACGAAAAGGAAATGTAAACGCGAACAAATCACACACCACCTCATATCTTATACTGTGGAGAAGAACTGGGGAGGTATATCGAACGCAAGGGATGGAAAAAGGGGTCCGTTCTGGGTTCGACGACCAAGTGTGTTCAAAACCCATTCTACTCATTGTCACTAACCTCCATCCCATAATCAGACATCAAAACCGGGGCATAGTGGCTTAGTCCAGTACCTTATGCATACTTCGCATGGTGTCACTAATCAATAGGAATCGGCAAATCATATGATACTGACTAAAGGCGAGTATGATATCATATGATATCATACACCTTGCATCATATTAATATATGATATTGTATGTAAATGGTAACTTTAGCCTAGCCAGGTCGCCGGCATCATATGATATCATATGATGACATGATATCGTATGATATCATATTGCCTTTCCCTACGTATCAAAGCAAGCTACTGCTTCACACTGTACAGTCTCTTAAAAGACAGATATGTTTGAGCTGGGCCAGGGCGGGAGGCATACACCCATCGAGGCAAAATCCTCCTTATAATCCTCGGTTTCGTTGGTTTGTGTCGGGAGACCCCCCTCCTGGGGTGACATTCCTTCCACAACTACTAAAATCCACTCTCGTGCAGATACGTCCATTCTGATGCAATACACTGTGCTATGACTTCATTGAGTTATCTGCCGAGTTATGCACTGCTGTACTGTACTGGTACCCACTGGCTACGGCTGTACTGTACTGGTACCCGCTCACTACGGCTGTACTTAACTGGTATCCACCAGGGTAGTCCAAGACGCGCGTCCTTGCGTCCCAGGATGCAACATGGGGAGGGTCGTTGCGTCCCAGGACGCAACATTGGCAGGGTCGGTTGCGTCTCAGACGCAGCCTCATAGATTGGTTGCGTCCAAGACGCAGGTTTTGGAAGTTGGTTGCGTCTCACTTCATTACCCTGCGTTCTCATGCGTCCCAATGCGCCCCAGTGCGTTTGATGCGTCCGACTCGAGAGTGTCTCAGTGGGTGGTGCAGGACGCAAAGGACTCTCTCAGCCATATTATTTGAATGGACTCGAACCTGAAAATCCCCCACATGCCCCATCTTGCTTATACTCCACAGAATCTTGTTATTTGTGATTTGTTTTTTTACACTAGCGGAAGTATGAGACGCGTAGCACGTGTCACCGACTTGTCAACTGTCTCTAGAATAGTTACTTCGTTATCTGGCGTACTTAAAGTAACTTCTAGTATACTTTACACTGTGTAGAAAAATGTAACCAATTTGTCCAGAAACATTATGTAAAAGACTCAATGAGATGGAATGGGACGCAGTGGGACGCATCAAGCATGGAGAAAAATTAAGACGCAGTGGGACTCAGTGGGACGCATCAAGCTGCTGTTGCTGTGGGAGGGGGAAAGCGGAATTTTTGGGACGCAACCTACAAACTTAACCATAAACCCTAAACCCTAAACCCTTTCACAACTTCAAAAAAAATGAATTCATGACTCGTCCTGATGTCGAGATTGGGCAAGTCCCTTATTCATAACCAAGCAAATTACATAGTTAGAAACCTGAGCCGGCGGAAAGTCCCATACTTGAACTTGGTTACATAGCTTCAGGCAGCAATTTGGCTGCTCGCCGTCTTCTGCAGTAAACGAAAAGGAAATGTAAACGCGAACAAATCACACACCACCTCATATCTTATACTGTGGAGAAGAACTGGGGAGGTATATCGAACGCAAGGGATGGAAAAAGGGGTCCGTTCTGGGTTCGACGACCAAGTGTGTTCAAAACCCATTCTACTCATTGTCACTAACCTCCATCCCATAATCAGACATCAAAACCGGGGCATAGTGGCTTAGTCCAGTACCTTATGCATACTTCGCATGGTGTCACTAATCAATAGGAATCGGCAAATCATATGATACTGACTAAAGGCGAGTATGATATCATATGATATCATACACCTTGCATCATATTAATATATGATATTGTATGTAAATGGTAACTTTAGCCTAGCCAGGTCGCCGGCATCATATGATATCATATGATGACATGATATCGTATGATATCATATTGCCTTTCCCTACGTATCAAAGCAAGCTACTGCTTCACACTGTACAGTCTCTTAAAAGACAGATATGTTTGAGCTGGGCCAGGGCGGGAGGCATACACCCATCGAGGCAAAATCCTCCTTATAATCCTCGGTTTCGTTGGTTTGTGTCGGGAGACCCCCCTCCTGGGGTGACATTCCTTCCACAACTACTAAAATCCACTCTCGTGCAGATACGTCCATTCTGATGCAATACACTGTGCTATGACTTCATTGAGTTATCTGCCGAGTTATGCACTGCTGTACTGTACTGGTACCCACTGGCTACGGCTGTACTGTACTGGTACCCGCTCACTACGGCTGTACTTAACTGGTATCCACCAGGGTAGTCCAAGACGCGCGTCCTTGCGTCCCAGGATGCAACATGGGGAGGGTCGTTGCGTCCCAGGACGCAACATTGGCAGGGTCGGTTGCGTCTCAGACGCAGCCTCATAGATTGGTTGCGTCCAAGACGCAGGTTTTGGAAGTTGGTTGCGTCTCACTTCATTACCCTGCGTTCTCATGCGTCCCAATGCGCCCCAGTGCGTTTGATGCGTCCGACTCGAGAGTGTCTCAGTGGGTGGTGCAGGACGCAAAGGACTCTCTCAGCCATATTATTTGAATGGACTCGAACCTGAAAATCCCCCACATGCCCCATCTTGCTTATACTCCACAGAATCTTGTTATTTGTGATTTGTTTTTTTACACTAGCGGAAGTATGAGACGCGTAGCACGTGTCACCGACTTGTCAACTGTCTCTAGAATAGTTACTTCGTTATCTGGCGTACTTAAAGTAACTTCTAGTATACTTTACACTGTGTAGAAAAATGTAACCAATTTGTCCAGAAACATTATGTAAAAGACTCAATGAGATGGAATGGGACGCAGTGGGACGCATCAAGCATGGAGAAAAATTAAGACGCAGTGGGACTCAGTGGGACGCATCAAGCTGCTGTTGCTGTGGGAGGGGGAAAGCGGAATTTTTGGGACGCAACCTACAAACTTAACCCTAAACCCTAAACCCTAAACCCTTTCACAACTTCGAAAAAAATGAATTCATGACTCGTCCTGATGTCGAGATTGGGCAAGTCCCTTATTCATAACCAAGCAAATTACATAGTTAGAAACCTGAGCCGGCGGAAAGTCCCATACTTGAACTTGGTTACATAGCTTCAGGCAGCAATTTGGCTGCTCGCCGTCTTCTGCAGTAAACGAAAAGGAAATGTAAACGCGAACAAATCACACACCACCTCATATCTTATACTGTGGAGAAGAACTGGGGAGGTATATCGAACGCAAGGGATGGAAAAAGGGGTCCGTTCTGGGTTCGACGCCCAAGTGTGTTCAAAACCCATTCTACTCATTGTCACTAACCTCCATCCCATAATCAGACATCAAAACCGGGGCATAGTGGCTTAGTCCAGTACCTTATGCATACTTCGCATGGTGTCACTAATCAATAGGAATCGGCAAATCATATGATACTGACTAAAGGCGAGTATGATATCATATGATATCATACACCTTGCATCATATTAATATATGATATTGTATGTAAATGGTAACTTTAGCCTAGCCAGGTCGCCGGCATCATATGATATCATATGATGACATGATATCGTATGATATCATATTGCCTTTCCCTACGTATCAAAGCAAGCTACTGCTTCACACTGTACAGTCTCTTAAAAGACAGATATGTTTGAGCTGGGCCAGGGCGGGAGGCATACACCCATCGAGGCAAAATCCTCCTTATAATCCTCGGTTTCGTTGGTTTGTGTCGGGAGACCCCCCTCCTGGGGTGACATTCCTTCCACAACTACTAAAATCCACTCTCGTGCAGATACGTCCATTCTGATGCAATACACTGTGCTATGACTTCATTGAGTTATCTGCCGAGTTATGCACTGCTGTACTGTACTGGTACCCACTGGCTACGGCTGTACTGTACTGGTACCCGCTCACTACGGCTGTACTTAACTGGTATCCACCAGGGTAGTCCAAGACGCGCGTCCTTGCGTCCCAGGATGCAACATGGGGAGGGTCGTTGCGTCCCAGGACGCAACATTGGCAGGGTCGGTTGCGTCTCAGACGCAGCCTCATAGATTGGTTGCGTCCAAGACGCAGGTTTTGGAAGTTGGTTGCGTCTCACTTCATTACCCTGCGTTCTCATGCGTCCCAATGCGCCCCAGTGCGTTTGATGCGTCCGACTCGAGAGTGTCTCAGTGGGTGGTGCAGGACGCAAAGGACTCTCTCAGCCATATTATTTGAATGGACTCGAACCTGAAAATCCCCCACATGCCCCATCTTGCTTATACTCCACAGAATCTTGTTATTTGTGATTTGTCTTTTTACACTAGCGGAAGTATGAGACGCGTAGCACGTGTCACCGACTTGTCAACTGTCTCTAGAATAGTTACTTCGTTATCTGGCGTACTTAAAGTAACTTCTAGTATACTTTACACTGTGTAGAAAAATGTAACCAATTTGTCCAGAAACATTATGTAAAAGACTCAATGAGATGGAATGGGACGCAGTGGGACGCATCAAGCATGGAGAAAAATTAAGACGCAGTGGGACTCAGTGGGACGCATCAAGCTGCTGTTGCTGTGGGAGGGGGAAAGCGGAATTTTTGGGACGCAACCTACAAACTTAACCATAAACCCTAAACCCTAAACCCTTTCACAACTTCAAAAAAAATGAATTCATGACTCGTCCTGATGTCGAGATTGGGCAAGTCCCTTATTCATAACCAAGCAAATTACATAGTTAGAAACCTGAGCCGGCGGAAAGTCCCATACTTGAACTTGGTTACATAGCTTCAGGCAGCAATTTGGCTGCTCGCCGTCTTCTGCAGTAAACGAAAAGGAAATGTAAACGCGAACAAATCACACACCACCTCATATCTTATACTGTGGAGAAGAACTGGGGAGGTATATCGAACGCAAGGGATGGAAAAAGGGGTCCGTTCTGGGTTCGACGACCAAGTGTGTTCAAAACCCATTCTACTCATTGTCACTAACCTCCATCCCATAATCAGACATCAAAACCGGGGCATAGTGGCTTAGTCCAGTACCTTATGCATACTTCGCATGGTGTCACTAATCAATAGGAATCGGCAAATCATATGATACTGACTAAAGGCGAGTATGATATCATATGATATCATACACCTTGCATCATATTAATATATGATATTGTATGTAAATGGTAACTTTAGCCTAGCCAGGTCGCCGGCATCATATGATATCATATGATGACATGATATCGTATGATATCATATTGCCTTTCCCTACGTATCAAAGCAAGCTACTGCTTCACACTGTACAGTCTCTTAAAACACAGATATGTTTGAGCTGGGCCAGGGCGGGAGGCATACACCCATCGAGGCAAAATCCTCCTTATAATCCTCGGTTTCGTTGGTTTGTGTCGGGAGACCCCCCTCCTGGGGTGACATTCCTTCCACAACTACTAAAATCCACTCTCGTGCAGATACGTCCATTCTGATGCAATACACTGTGCTATGACTTCATTGAGTTATCTGCCGAGTTATGCACTGCTGTACTGTACTGGTACCCACTGGCTACGGCTGTACTGTACTGGTACCCGCTCACTACGGCTGTACTTAACTGGTATCCACCAGGGTAGTCCAAGACGCGCGTCCTTGCGTCCCAGGATGCAACATGGGGAGGGTCGTTGCGTCCCAGGACGCAACATTGGCAGGGTCGGTTGCGTCTCAGACGCAGCCTCATAGATTGGTTGCGTCCAAGACGCAGGTTTTGGAAGTTGGTTGCGTCTCACTTCATTACCCTGCGTTCTCATGCGTCCCAATGCGCCCCAGTGCGTTTGATGCGTCCGACTCGAGAGTGTCTCAGTGGGTGGTGCAGGACGCAAAGGACTCTCTCAGCCATATTATTTGAATGGACTCGAACCTGAAAATCCCCCACATGCCCCATCTTGCTTATACTCCACAGAATCTTGTTATTTGTGATTTGTTTTTTTACACTAGCGGAAGTATGAGACGCGTAGCACGTGTCACCGACTTGTCAACTGTCTCTAGAATAGTTACTTCGTTATCTGGCGTACTTAAAGTAACTTCTAGTATACTTTACACTGTGTAGAAAAATGTAACCAATTTGTCCAGAAACATTATGTAAAAGACTCAATGAGATGGAATGGGACGCAGTGGGACGCATCAAGCATGGAGAAAAATTAAGACGCAGTGGGACTCAGTGGGACGCATCAAGCTGCTGTTGCTGTGGGAGGGGGAAAGCGGAATTTTTGGGACGCAACCTACAAACTTAACCCTAAACCCTAAACCCTAAACCCTTTCACAACTTCAAAAAAAATGAATTCATGACTCGTCCTGATGTCGAGATTGGGCAAGTCCCTTATTCATAACCAAGCAAATTACATAGTTAGAAACCTGAGCCGGCGGAAAGTCCCATACTTGAACTTGGTTACATAGCTTCAGGCAGCAATTTGGCTGCTCGCCGTCTTCTGCAGTAAACGAAAAGGAAATGTAAACGCGAACAAATCACACACCACCTCATATCTTATACTGTGGAGAAGAACTGGGGAGGTATATCGAACGCAAGGGATGGAAAAAGGGGTCCGTTCTGGGTTCGACGCCCAAGTGTGTTCAAAACCCATTCTACTCATTGTCACTAACCTCCATCCCATAATCAGACATCAAAACCGGGGCATAGTGGCTTAGTCCAGTACCTTATGCATACTTCGCATGGTGTCACTAATCAATAGGAATCGGCAAATCATATGATACTGACTAAAGGCGAGTATGATATCATATGATATCATACACCTTGCATCATATTAATATATGATATTGTATGTAAATGGTAACTTTAGCCTAGCCAGGTCGCCGGCATCATATGATATCATATGATGACATGATATCGTATGATATCATATTGCCTTTCCCTACGTATCAAAGCAAGCTACTGCTTCACACTGTACAGTCTCTTAAAAGACAGATATGTTTGAGCTGGGCCAGGGCGGGAGGCATACACCCATCGAGGCAAAATCCTCCTTATAATCCTCGGTTTCGTTGGTTTGTGTCGGGAGACCCCCCTCCTGGGGTGACATTCCTTCCACAACTACTAAAATCCACTCTCGTGCAGATACGTCCATTCTGATGCAATACACTGTGCTATGACTTCATTGAGTTATCTGCCGAGTTATGCACTGCTGTACTGTACTGGTACCCACTGGCTACGGCTGTACTGTACTGGTACCCGCTCACTACGGCTGTACTTAACTGGTATCCACCAGGGTAGTCCAAGACGCGCGTCCTTGCGTCCCAGGATGCAACATGGGGAGGGTCGTTGCGTCCCAGGACGCAACATTGGCAGGGTCGGTTGCGTCTCAGACGCAGCCTCATAGATTGGTTGCGTCCAAGACGCAGGTTTTGGAAGTTGGTTGCGTCTCACTTCATTACCCTGCGTTCTCATGCGTCCCAATGCGCCCCAGTGCGTTTGATGCGTCCGACTCGAGAGTGTCTCAGTGGGTGGTGCAGGACGCAAAGGACTCTCTCAGCCATATTATTTGAATGGACTCGAACCTGAAAATCCCCCACATGCCCCATCTTGCTTATACTCCACAGAATCTTGTTATTTGTGATTTGTCTTTTTACACTAGCGGAAGTATGAGACGCGTAGCACGTGTCACCGACTTGTCAACTGTCTCTAGAATAGTTACTTCGTTATCTGGCGTACTTAAAGTAACTTCTAGTATACTTTACACTGTGTAGAAAAATGTAACCAATTTGTCCAGAAACATTATGTAAAAGACTCAATGAGATGGAATGGGACGCAGTGGGACGCATCAAGCATGGAGAAAAATTAAGACGCAGTGGGACTCAGTGGGACGCATCAAGCTGCTGTTGCTGTGGGAGGGGGAAAGCGGAATTTTTGGGACGCAACCTACAAACTTAACTGCGTCCCAGGACGCAACCTACAAAATTGGCTGCGTCCCTGGACGCAACCTACCCATTTGGGTGCGTCCTAGGAAGCAACTCCTGGGGTCCGTTTGGACAACCCTGGTATCCACTGGCTACGTCCAGCGGCATCAGTTATCCGATGTTAAGATAACGCAGTGATTGTACGCACACTACCGTACAAGGGAAAGGATCCAAGTAGGGACTTGCTAGCTACCCTAGTCATTGGCAAGGGAGACGAGTGAGACGAGATACAAGATGGTGCGAGTTGTTACATGACATTGACACTATATTGTCGTTGTCGTTGACATACCATTGTTGACCCAAGACAAGCCCAGTAGTACCCCACTCCACAACATCCGGGAGGGGACTTCCAACTGATCCTCACAATCAGATAGATAGGAAATATTGCAGCAAGCAAGCATGATTGAAATCCATATTGATATAGGAACTCCATATAGGAATGACATCATGGGAAAGCAGAGCATCATGGAAAAGGGAGCTGTACACAGTTGACCACGTTGTTTGTACGAATGGCATCGTGGGCAAGCAAGGGACATGCATATTTCACCTTGTTGTACGAATGGCATCATGGACAAGGGATTTATAAATACTTGATGATCTCGACCTTCAGCAAGGGAGGGATAGACATGACACGTTCTTGAATGCGATGTAACCAAGTACCGGTAACCAAGTTCAATTTGTTTAGCGCCGAGGATGTACGAATGGCATCCAGAAAGATAAGGTGAATACTTGAAGCCATCCAAGGACATAGGCGAGCCAGGGCCACGATAGCGACAGACCATATCAGTACTCCATCAATTACAAGCATGTCGTCATGCTGTGGGAAGCACCCTTGAAGCTTGGAGTGGGGATGGCTTGTTGGCTTGGACTGGGTGTTGGGCAGGTCTCCCACACTTTACGCCTGCTTCTTGACAGCGGCCTTCTTGACCTTCTTCTTGGCAGTGAAGGCCTTCTTGGCCTGCAGCAGGGTCCTGGTCTCCCCCTTGAACACGGCCTTCTTCTTGGGATTGGCCAAGAGGAAGGCCTTCTTGGCCTGTAGCCGAGTCCTGGTCCCCCCCTTAACACTGGCCTTCTTCTTGGCAGCGAAGGCCTCCTTAGCATGCAGAAGGGTCCTGGTCTCCCCTTTGACAACGGCCTTCTTCTTGTGATCGGCCCTCTTCTTGGCTGCGAAGGCCTTCTTGGCCTGCAGCAGGGTCCTGCCCATGGATCTGATGCCTTTTCCGAGGCCTGTAGACTTCATGCCCATCACGTTGTCTTCAGCCGTGCCGACGGTGTCAACAGGCTGCTCGTCGTCGCGGGCGTCAACTCCAGTCAAAGCCAGGCAGATGGCGACGATGAGGAGGAAAGCGAGGCGGAGGAGAGAGCTCATTCGTGAGGCGTGGCGTAGAGAGATAAGGCTCTGGCAGGGAGACGAGGCAGGGGCTTCGGCAGGGAGGTGTTGCAGGGAGGTGATGCAGGTTAGGCTATTCTATGTGAGTTGTGACGGAAGCAGAAGTCGTCTTTGCTTGTCGGAAATCAGGAATGTATAACGATTGAAACCACAGGGGTTGAAACTATTCGCAACCCCGTCGGGGTTTCTCAGAAAGTTTCTGAAACTATGCTGTATCTTCTGACTAGACCCGGGACTAGACCACAGCCGATCCCAGCTCAGGTGAAATATCTCGAATGAGTAGCGTGTTTCCCTCAACTGAGATGTGTTTTCACTGTCGTTTCCTTATCATATACGTGTGTTGGCCTTCCCTGGTGTCGACCTGGGGGGGTAGCTTCGGGCGGGCCCCCGGGCCAAAGTCGAGTTTTCCTTCTTTTCCGATGTCTCATTGAATAGTAAAAGCAAACGCGAATCAATTTCCAGAGCCTGCATCGTAGTTTCATCTCCTGCCATGGCCTGTGGAGAAAGCTACCCGAAAGAGTACACGATCGTACGTAAGTGACTGCCGCGAGCTCCAAAGAGCACAGATCGAGACAGGGAATCGATAAATCTCCATCAATTGCTCCATATATCACATTGCCTGAAGTTGAATTGTCAGAAACAGCGCGATTCTGCCACTTGTTCTGACTGTTGCGGGTAGGTATGCCAGCCTGTAAGGGCTGGGACGGGCTGGGAATGGCCTGGCTTGGTACTTGTGTACCCAGTCAAATGGCCAAATGGGTGATCTTCTCAACTTCTACACCAAATCCATCTGGGTAGAATATGCTGGGAGGGTGCAAGCAAGTGATTAGCAACTTGGGTAGTGGTCCACACTTGAACAAGACTCCTGAAACATGATATTTGTGCACATTAAGGGCAGTTTTGGGCCAAAATATACCGCATCTGCCTTTTCTAGTCCGTATTCCAAATTCAGACCTTCAATTTGTTGCCAGAGTTAATCGAGAATAAAATTTTGCTCGGAAAAAGTGTAAAAATATCTGGAAATACCGGTAGTAACTTTTCCATTTTATTTTCGGCTTTTGAACCACCGTATGCGCAACATGTAATGGCAAATGATTTGGCAAACGACCATTTGCCAACGTCGTTTCAGCACGTAAGTGAGCCGGTCCCGGGTCACCGGCGTTTGCCAAGTTTGTCCAACACCGTCGATTCAAACAAACTCAGTTCGGCTGGTCCGGATCGCCTTGATCGTTCCTTGCATGCACCGATTTCGAGATAGAATGAACTAGTCGCGCCTATTTAAGCTGGTCGCGCCTGTCGAAGCTGGTCGCGCCTATCGCACTGACTGGTTTGACCGCCAGCGGTTTGAACGCTAGCCGGATGCCACGTTTCTATGTTCCAGACCCGAAGCCCACCACCGTTCCGTTGCAAGGATCTGCCCCGAGCCTGGACTAGTACTTATGGAGGACTCCAGCCACCCATATGTATCTCATAAAAAAGATGTTATGCACCGACCATTCCCCCCCTCCACCCCCCCACCAAAAAACACCGCCAACAATACTAACGAGGTTATCAGATTTCCTCAGTCGTTGGCCAGACAGAGCCCTGAATTGGATCATTTATTTTCCAGACTATGACCAATAGAAACTGTTTTTAAAGCATTCCCAAGCAACCTACTTTTAAACATGGAAGAAGGATATGTAACAAGCAAATTGGAGCTTTGCCAAATGTTTCCAGGTCAAACCTTGAGCAGGTCCCAGACCCCGACCCTTTGCCAAATTAGTTTTGCCACACATTTGTCTTCCATGAAATAAGGTTAAACCCACATTTGCCAATGTTTATTCTTGCCATTATATGTTGCGCATACGGCATGTACAGGCCAGTATATGGGCATTTTGGAATCACGGAGTCCCGGACATTATTCCGATACTTCAGCACAAGGGTGTCTACTGATGATCTGCTGAAAAATATCCCGGGCACGGTGGTTACCGGTCTTAAGACATGCCAAAATAGTAGGGTGCCCTGGCGGGTCCTCTGGAGGTCGGCCCCGGGGGTGGTGTAATGTTGGTCAAGCAGCAGTGGCAGCCTCCTTGGTGATAGATGCACAAGCAGTTGCTTACTTATCCGTACAATTTAATATTGGGGAGGTCAAGAATCAATATAGCATGGCATGGCATTATTATTCAACTTGGTGGCCTGCAAGGCTAATGAACCTTCTAGCTCACTGGCTTCCCGAGCTCCATGGAGGCAGGTGCAACAACTCCCGAGGCTACAGTTGCTACTGCGCAACCTGCAGGAACTAGTGCGAAAGAGCAGATTTCCTTGTCAAGCACAAAGCGCTGATGCAATGAGCTAAGAGAGGCACGAAGAAGCGACTTTTTCAAGGGGAAATCGTAGACATGCTCCAGGTCCCTAGACTGAGTCCACAGGACAGTAGGGAAACGACAAATGAAAACGCCGCGTCCACAGCCTGCAACCCTGAGATACGTACGCGAAAAAGTGCCCTCCGAGGTAGTTCGCCCCCGACGGGAATTGAACACGAGTCGTTTAGACTTCGGGACAGTCAGATTAACCGGCTGATTTGACCGGCGATCTTTGGAAATGTGGAGACGTGAAGATTTCAAGATGTGACGAATTCGCGTAACTATGCCATACGTCTGCTTCCATGTTATAAAATTGGATGGTCGGCAGGCTGAGCTGCTGTCCAGACTCGGCAGTGATTTGCTGAGTTTATGTAACGAACCCTCTCTCTCTCTCCCATAGGGGGCCGACCAACGGACCATATGTTCCCCATCCCCATCCCTCCCCTTCACGATCCCCTTTCCGCTCTTCTTTCCGCCTCTAGTTTTTAGACGCTGTTCAGTCTCGGCATTGATTTTTGCTGAGTATGTAACTTTTTCCTCTCTTTGTTTCCTTTGGGGGAACTTGACCTAGTTTGTTTTCAGGTTTGTGTTGGTGCCTTCAAGCCCCTCGTGTTTCCGTGTTATAAAATTGGATGGTTGGCAGGCTGTGCTGCCGTCCAGTCTCGGCAGTGATTCGCTGAGTTTATGTAACGAACCCTCTCTCAATATGTTGTTGCGTCTGGGACGCAGGACGCAGCGTCCTGAACAACCCTGCACACAAGGTCTGCCCTGCGGTCTTTGGATCGTTGCTGCCTATTATCACTACAAGCTTAAGCGCGCTCCGAAGATACGAATCCCGGGTGTTACTTCCGGAAAGCTGAAAGAGAAGCCTGGGTGATTCGCCCAACATGGAGCTGGCTGGAAGCTGCCATGCGTAGCCCCCAAACTCTGGCGGCAACAGATTCAGCCATTTGATTGGTGATTCGCCCAACATCGTTCCGTTGCATGGACCAGCCCCTAGCGTGGAGCAGAGCCTTCGGTGTCCGCCTGGTATCCATACCTTTCTCGGCCTTTTGGCTAAGATCAAGTGTAGTATCTGTTCTGATCAGTATAATAGCTGATTCGAGTCTCATTGAGACTCATGCTATTATTCTAATTTCTCGTGGGGGACCGGTGTCTTGAAGCTTGCTTCGAGCCCGGTCGAGCATGACTCTGGCACGGCACTACTGCCATTGTCGTGCAACCCGCCCCCATCAACCCTATCCTCTCATGAGGCTTTGTGTTGCATTAGCAACTGCGTTAAGAATGACAGAAGAAACATATGTGTACACAGGGGGCAGTGAAGAAGTTGCTCGGATTACCAATGTCGGAACCGGGACCAGAATGAGTGGTAAGCAGAGAAGTGGTGGTGGTGGTCTCTGGTGGTAAGCCCCAAAACTACGGTATCGAAAATGCGTGGGTGGGTGGGGGTGGGGGTCAGGACGCTGCGGCTTCCGTCGCAGACGCAACGAGACAGGATAGCTACACAGCCTGCAGAGACATCAAATTTTATACCAGGGAGCACGAGGGTAGAGAGAGAGAGGATATGAGAGAGGGTTCGTCACATAAACTCAGCAAATCACTGCCGAGACTGGACAGCAGCACAGCCTGCCGACCACACGGCAAGTTTCGAGTACCAGATTTTGGTAATTCCGACATCGGCGGTATGGTTACGCTTTCATTTGGCCTTATAAAAGTGAGGCTCAGGTTTACAGTGCTAGATTTCGGTGATCATTACAGCCTCTCTCTGGTGATATCCCTAGGATGTCCAGGCGAAATTGAGGCGATTCGAGGTATGGAAGGGTGCACAAGGCAGATCAAAGCAGCTGGAACAAATCTGGCGGGTTGCAGCGACAGATCGGAAGGCATGGTGGTATAAACTCCTCGAAATCGTCCGAAGTGGTACGGACTACGGAGCCGTAGACGAAAAAGATTCTCCCGGCAAACATGCGCACCTATCTCGCCTCGGATTGCGGCCATCGCGTTCTAATAGCTCCCTGCTACATTCGTGCTTAAAATCAGGGGACGAGGTGAAGCTTGGAAAAAGATATCTCAGAAACTTTCTACAGATGGACAACGACAGAACGACAGAGACATGAAGACATGCCGCGGGTGCCGTACTGCCGGGTCTGGACAAGTTGCCGTGCGACCATCCAATTTGATAACACGGAAGCATGAGGGTTTTTAAGGCACCCCCTCAAACCTAAAAACAAACTAGGTATATGTATTGCCGAGACAGAGAGAGAGGGTTCGTTACATAAACTCAGCAAATCACTGCCGAGACTGGACAGCAGCTCAGCCTGCCGACCATCAAATTTAAGAAAAAAGATTACAAGGGGCTCATGTCCTAGCAGTGAAACAACACCGCCCTAAAGTCGGACTTGAGAAACTGTGAATTTCCGGAGTATGTGCAGAGCACAGAGACGAGGGGAAGACGGTAAGGATAAGATCTTTACAGTTAGATAAGCATTCGATCAATGCGCTAGGAGGAAGTACTGAGATGGCGCGGCACGCACCTCAGGGTACCGGCATCAGAGTCCGTGCCATAGCTGGTAGCGGCATCGCAGTACAGTGCAGCAGGTAGGGAGGTAGTCCTCTGCACTCTAAGTCACTCTAGGTGAGCCGGTGAAACCCGGTGAATAACATCCCCCCCAATTCCTGGTATTCTTCATTTTGGAGAATTCCGGGAATTAGAGGAGTTAAAAGAAAAAAACTAGAGGTACTTTAAATATTCATAAGCAGCTATGCTTTGAATGATAAGACTTGGACTGACTAGTAGACTGGCTTAACAGGTCAGGCAGAAAGGAGCTCAGGAGCAAGGAGAGGACGTTCAGGAATATCCTGTGGGACAGGATCTCTGTTCAGGTCTAAACTAAAATAGAAGAAAGCAGACAGTCAAGGTGCAATCAATCAATATCTAGGAAAAGTCCGGATCTTGGATCTGTCAGGGAATCTAGAATTTATAGACTGGTGGAAAGTCAAATCTAGGAAACTATAGGAGATCAGATATAAACTGTCAATTTATCAACTGCTGGCTGGCTACTAACTCAGGTGTTCAGGTGTCATCAACTGGGTATGGGATCTGGTAGAACCCATCTCTCTTTAGCCTAGTTGTGATGGCCTGGTGCAGGTCATCCCACAGGTCAGCTGTAGGGTCAGAGTGGAAGACAGGAGGGCAGCAGTTGAGGATGAAACAGTCTTGCTGGTTCCAGGGCATTATGGCATCATCAACATAGATCAGAATAGGACTGGGTTCTTCATCTGTCCAGATCTGATGGGACTGCATGAGGAGCCCTGGCTGCCTGTGGGCTGCATTGCAGTAGGCACTAACCATGGCTGCCTGCAGGCAGATGGTCCACTTCAATCTACTTTTCATGCTGGCTGAATAGGTGTCATACTTATATATGAGGGTGGCCAGAAGCTTAGAGTGCATGTGGATAGGGGTAATGACAGAGACAGGGTTGGTGGGCATATCCTGTTCTCTCCAGACTTTGTTTGGAAGGGACCTCAGGTGCCTGTACCTTGCATAGAAATCGTGGATCAAGGTGTACAAGGGGACCCTGAGCATGTTGACTATGCAGGGTGGGGTGGGCAAGAGCACCATGTGATCTAATATTTCCATCAGTTCCCCCAGGGGGTAGTATCCCTCCTGGTGGTTCTCAAGTGTGTAACTGACAGCAGGCATGTGGGCATTGTTCTGTATGTCAGCTTGGTAACCTGGTTCTGAGGTGGTAGGTGTGCTACCTGGAGAGAAGTCTGTGATGCCAGTGGGGACCAAGGTCTGGAGGAGTATGTCCTCTTTGAATAGGGATTGGATGGCAGTGGCCAGCTCTGTAGGTGGATCTGCAAGTTGCTCTACTGGTGGCTCTACTGGTGGTTCTACTGGTGGCTCTACTGGTGGCTCAACTGGTGGCTTTACTGGTGGCTCTACTGGTGGCTCTACTGGTGGCTCAACTGGTGGCTCAACTGGTGGCTTTACTGGTGGCTCTACTGGTGGCTCTACTGGTGGCTCTACTGGTGGCTCTACTGGTGGCTCTACTGGTGGCTGAATTGCCTGCTGGCTAGCTACTGATGGGTACCTTTTCTTATAGTGAGATCTCCATCATTGATGCTTTCATGTTGGCCAGCTGTTTAGCAACATCCATGTCATCATCATCCTGGCTACAGCTAGGGACACTATCTGGCATGGTTTCTACATATCCTGATTCTCTGTGGCAGTCTAACCAGTACAGGCAGTCTGGGGAAGGCTCACCATTGGATTTCTTCTGGTACTTGACAGTGGCAGGAGCTCTATGCTCAGAGGGTGCTGGAGGCACTGGTACAGGAGGACCTGTTGGCTTGGGCTTGAGAAGGGTGTCCAGGGGTGGTTTATAAGCCAAGTCTGTGCCTGGTGAGGGGCACTGTGTTGAGGAATGTCCAAATCCATCACAGTTCCAGCATGTCATATCTGGCTTTCTCTGGTCTCTCTTCCTGGTATGGCGTGGGGAAGCTGGGGTAGGACTTGTAGAGGTAGACTGTGCAGGGTCAGCAGAAGTGGAGGGTGGAGAAGAGACAGGAGCTGGTTGAGGTGGTGGATAGGGAGGAGGAGGAGCAGGGGCTGGCGGTGACGATGGAGGAGGAGGAGGAGGAGTGGGTGATACCAGTTCATGTAGGCGGTCTGCAGAGGCCTTGAACCGCTGAGTCCACTTAGCTCTTCCTGCCGAGCATAAATGATGTACCATGACGTTAGGGTTCAGGTACCATGGGTCAACTGGGCTGTCGTGATCTGGATGATCAGCAGTAGGCTTGGGGTAGAATACATCTGTGGCATACACTCCCCCCTTTGCACTGTTGGGGCAGATCAGGACAGGCTGGAGTGATGGTCCAGGCTCATCGTCTTCTTGGAAGGGGAGGCATAGGGTAGCCTGGGAATCATCCAAAGAAAGAGTAAGGGCATCATCTTGTCTCATCATAGCTGGGATGCTTATGAGTTGCATTGGAATGCCAGTGTGTGGGATAATGAGTGGCATGGGGTCACTATCAATTGGGCATACATGAACATCCTTGAGGGTCAGGACCAGGCCATTCCTTGCTTGGACAACAGCTGTGCCTGTGGAGGAGCACATACGTGGATGGGGATGTCCTGGGAAGAACACTGGTACTGGAGGATAGAGAGGTGTGATTCTGATGAGCGCATGTTTGTTGTAGGTTAGGTGATGGATGGAATCAGAACTGATTACCCAGTCATGCATATGTGCCATGGGTTGAGAGGGGTAGAAACACATAATCGTAGTGCCGGATGGGTGCTCAGGGGTATCCGGATCAGAAGTTGCATCTTCTTGGTCCCCA
Source organism: Chlamydomonas sp. ICE-L (assembly GCA_013435795.1). Lineage (NCBI taxonomy): Eukaryota > Viridiplantae > Chlorophyta > Chlorophyceae > Chlamydomonadales > Chlamydomonadaceae > Chlamydomonas > Chlamydomonas sp. ICE-L. The sequence continues at coordinate 1,350,663 of JACBWV010000223.1, read as the reverse complement.
CTACTGTGGGTATTCTGCAAAGTGGGGGAGTTTCCTATCTCTGAGATAGTGTGCGTGGAGGACAGGGGCAGCATCAGGAGTGGGATCATGGTCTTGTTGGTCCCCACTACTGTGGGTGTTCTGCAGAGTGGGGGAGTTTCCTATCTCTGAGACAGTGTGAAGGACAGGGTCATCAGCAGGATAGGGCAGGATACTGGAGATCTTACCCTCAATCATGGCGTCCCGCTCTTTGATCATGTCCTCTTTCCGCTCTGGATACCATCCAGGCAGATGGGCATCCGGGTGGACAGGGGGCACCTTAGGTGCAGCAGATGCCTGGTCTTCAGGTTGATCAGACGTCCCAGCAGGGTCATCCTCGCCAATCCAGAATTCCTTGCCCGCTGATGAGGGGACACCAGTCGCAGTCGGCTGGTCTGTAGGAATCGGCCTGGATGGGCCTGGAGGAGGTTGAGGTTGCGCTTTGTAGCGACCCTCTTGGATGTCCTTGAACTAGTTGGGATCCTTCTCCAGTATTTTCTCCGCGCTCTTGCGGAGTTGGGCCTTGAGTTTGGCGTCGTCCAGTGGGCAGAGGGCAAGAGGATCATTGGGACACAGCGGCATCTTCGGTGGTGGTGGTGGAGCATCCATGAATGGCGGTGGAGGTGGCGCATTCCTGTCAGAGGGAGACCTGGATGCTCTGCGGACGGGAAGTGCTGCATTGCGATGGATGGAGTGGCGGGAGAAGTTTAGGGACTTGATAGTTGTGGGAATTGGAGTTTGGATAGGGGGAACTAGCATGAACCCTGATCCATACTCGGTTCTCAGGTAACGCAAGGCAGATGCCGCATTGTTGGTGCGGTCACGAAGAACAGCAGCTATGGATGAATGGACTGAGTTGCAAATGTGGCCCATAGCAATAAAGTTGCTGATTGCAGTGATTTTACTCTCGGCGAGGTAAGGTAGTGCATGCCGTCTTTCGGCTCTGATAGCGGAATGAAATCTCTGTCTCCATCAAGCACCGAGTGCCTGCAGATGTTGTCCAGCATAGGGCTGGTCATGTCCTTGTACCAGGTTGCAAAGGTTTCAAGTGTTCCCTTACCGTCGAACTTGGGGTATTGTGGCATGTCCATGGCGATGCTTCGGTGCAAGGTAAAACACAAGTTGAGGGGAAAGGCGGGATTAGGGAGTAGGAGATCGGAGTATGATAAAACTCGAGATCTGGGGACGGGTATTTGAGGGGAAAGGGAAGGTGGAGGTTGCAAGCAACGGGGTGGGGGTAGAAGGGTTTGGGAGGGGGAAGGGGTTGGTGGTGAAGGCCAACTGGGGAGAGATCTTGAGAGATGATAGGTCAGGAGGTGGTTGAGAGGTGGCCGAGGTTGCTTACGCAACGGGACGTGGGAGATGGGAAGGGGGTGGTGGGGGCGCAGTGGTGGTGAAGATGGTTTTCAGTGGGGTGTGCTGGACGACAGCTTGAGGCTCAATGGAGCAGGATCAATCCGGATACGCGGATGATATACCGCACAAGAGTGGTGTCCCAGCGGGGAGGTTCTTGTCGGGTGGAGAGCCTTACTCGATCCTTTCAATTTATCCGCTCCGCGCGACAACAATCAAAATGTCCTTCAGCTCGGAATACCGTCAAGCAAGGACAATCTAAAGCGAATGGGACCGTAACCTGTGAATTTCCGGAGTATGTGCAGAGCACAGAGACGAGGGGAAGACGGTAAGGATAAGATCTTTACAGTTAGATAAGCATTCGATCAATGCGCTAGGAGGAAGTACTGAGATGGCGCGGCACCTCAGGGTACCGGCATCAGAGTCCGTGCCATAGCTGGCAGCGGCATCGCAGTACAGTGCAGCAGGGAGGTAGTCCTGTGCACTCTAAGTCACTCTAGGTGAGCCGGTGAAACCCGGTGAATAACAGAAACCACCCGCCGTCTTCCGGCAGCGGGACTCGAACTCCGGTGGCCGAAGCCGTAACCAACTAACCACTGGGTCTGGAGTTCTGGACCATACCGCCCTCCAGACTGGTCAACATTGAAGAAAAGAAAGATTACAAGGGGCTCATGTCCTAGCGGTGAAACAACACCGCCCTAAAGTCAAATTTTAGAAAGATTACAAGGGGCTCATGTCCTAGCAGTGAAACAACACCGCCCTAAAGTCGGACTCGAGAAACCACCCGCCATCTTCCGGTAGCGGGGCTCGAACTCCGGTGGCCGAAACCTGAACCACCGGGTCTGGACCATACCGCCCTCCAGACTGGGCAAATTTTAGAGAGGATATTGTTACATACTCAGCAAAAATCAATGCCGAGACTGAACAGCGCCAGGGCAGCTGGGCAGTTTTATAACAGTGAGGGTTTGGCCAACATACCCCTCAGAACCTGGTCCAGGAGGTAACCTCCAAAATTTAGAAAGAATGAAAGATTACAAGGGGCTCATGTCCTAGCAGTGAAACAACACCGCCCTAAAGTCGGACTCGAGAAACCACCCGCCATCTTCCGGTAGCGGGGCTCGAACTCCGGTGGCCGAAACCTGAACCACCGGGTCTGGACCATACCGCCCTCCAGACTGGGCAAATTTTAGAGAGGATATTGTTACATACTCAGCAAAAATCAATGCCGAGACTGAACAGCGCCAGGGCAGCTGGGCAGTTTTATAACAGTGAGGGTTTGGCCAACATACCCCTCAGAACCTGGTCCAGGAGGTAACCTCCAAAATTTAGAAAGAATGAAAGATTACAAGGGGCTCATGTCCTAGCAGTGAAACAACACCGCCTTAAAGTCGGACTCGAGAAACCACCCGCCGTCTTCCGGCAGCGGGACTCGAACTCCGGTGGCCGAAGCCGTAACCACCGGGTCTGGACCATACCACCCTCCAGACTGGGCCCTCTGAACCTGGTCCAGGATGTAACCTCCAAAATTTCGAGAGAGAGGATATAGTTACATACTCAGCAAAAATCAATGCCGAGACTGAACAGCGCCGGGGCAGCTGGACAGTTTTATAACAGTGAGGGTTTGGGCAACATACCCCTCAGAACCTGGTCCAGGAGGTAACCTCCAAAAAAGCGAACGAAAGAGCAAATTAAAAGGCTTGACAACAAGCAAAGCGAACTACCAAGGCAAAGAGAAACTAGCGAATAAAGTGCATATAAGTATATTGTAGAAGGGCTGAGAGTTGCCGAGGCCTAAAAAGCGAGATTCTACAAGAAGACGTAATAGGACAAAAGGCACAGGAAATTCACCAAACAAACAAGGAGAGAGGCATAGAGCTCTAAAAAGGCGGCCTTAACACTCCCTATCTAAAGGCAAACACAAGACCAAGCCGTCAGCCAAAACGCCACAAGGAAAAGCACAGCTAAGAAAGGACACTTAACAACCTAAGCATAACTACTAACACGACAAAAAGCGTGTGGAAAAGCGAAAGACCAAGACCAGCGGGGAAAAGCTAAGAGAGTCCATAGCCTATCTATCTGTCAAGAAACCTTCAAGCTAAAGGACGGAGAGAGGGCACAGGAGAGCAATCAAACAGGTCAAGAGTCAAACGGAGACTCGAGAAGTGAAAACAGAAGCTACCCCCATCACCTATATCAGCTTATACACTTCAAGAGTGGAGAGATACGTTACCACGGGATACGTTACCACGGGATCCACCATGGCTGATGAAGGGGTGATCATCTCCCACCGTGTCCTCCCACTCAGGAGGGGGCTCTTCTGTAGCGACAAAATCACCAATGCTATCAGCTTGAAATCACTCCGGCAGAGTGGACAGTAGATTAAAGCAGCGGAACAGACGCACCAATCTATACACGGAGACAAGGATAACGTTACAGACACAGGAGACCCATAAAGGGGCACCTGTGGTGAAAGGAGGCGGTAGACAGGAACCTAACAGGGTACAGATCAGACCGGAGACGTAGGTGACAGGAAGCTGCCACTGAGTCATCTCAAGATGACTCAGTCCCACGGGAAGCTGGCTCAGGAGAGCCGATAGTTCTAAGGGAGTACATAAGTAGTCACCAAGTCATAAAACGCGTGAGAGCACCGCTATACATGCTGATACTCCACCTATGACACAGGTGACATACAATAGTACTACTCCACCTATGGCACTGGTGACATAGAACTATATGTAACAAATTAAAAAAAAAAATCAAAGAACTCCGAAAAAAAAAATCGAGAGAAACTTCAAATGAAACCCGAAGGGTGTAAGGGAAGGTATGAAGCAAGGCAAAGAACCAAAATTTGCCAAGTGGATATAAGAGGACAACTAAATATCAAAGTCGGGTAACAACGGTATAGAAAACCCGATCCGGGAATAGGAACCTAATGCCAATCAATGATAACTTAAAGAAACTCTAAATGTAACCAAAGAAACCCTAAAATGTAACCAAAAATTCCAGAATACATGTAACCAAAATTCTAGAATACATGTAACCAAAAAAATTGGTTTAAGGAGAAGCAGTCATTCCAAACATGCGAATGAAACGCCAGAACACCATAGGATCAAGGGGCTTGGTGAAGGGGTCAGCACAGTTGTCCTTAGTGTTAACATAGGCAACATCCACCTGGCCATCCTCCACCAGCTCCTGGATATAGTGATAGGTGACATCAATGTGCTTGTTGCGAGGGAGCAGCTGACAGTCATTGGCCCAGCTCAAGGACCCCAAGTTGTCACCCTGAATGGTGACCAGGTCACAAGGCAGCCCTAGATCAATTCTCAACTTTTTCAACCATTGCACCTCCCTGGCAGTCTGAGACAGGGCCTGATACTCAGCCTCACTGGAGCTAACAGCAACAGTGGGTTGCCTTTTGCTCATCCAGTTCACAAGGCAGCCTCCAGCAAGCACAGCATAGCCAGTCTGAGATCTCCTGTCAGACCCATCATCAGCAAAGGATGAGTCACTAAAGACAGTAAATGAGAAACCAGGGCTGTGAGTGTAAGTGAGGCCCAGATGGGAATGTTCTCTCAAATACAAAAGCAAGCGCTTGGCTGCAGCCCACAGGGGGGCAGTGGGTTGAGCAGAAAACCTGGACAGGTAGCTAACAGCAAAAGAAATATCAGGCCTTGTGCAGGTAGCCAGGTACAGCAAAGCCCCCACAAGAGAGAGGTACTGGCTATTAGAGGCCAGAGGTTCTCCAGGAGGATCAGTGACAGTGCACTTGGACATGGGAACTGAAAACTTGGGCTTGGTAGCAGCAGTGAGACCAAACTGCTCCACCAGCTCAACAATGTAGGAGTGCTGGGAGAGGTCGATCTTAACACACCTGCCGTCAGAATCAAGTGTACAAGTCATGTCCAATGAAAGGAACTGGACAGGTACACCCATTTCCTTGACTTCCCACCCAGCTGCTTCCATAGCCTTGATCAGTAAGGCATACCTATGCAGCTCACTAAAAGCACAGATAAAGTCATCCACATAGGTCAGGACATAGCTCCACCCACCAGTAGAATCCCTCCTGAAATACAGAGCAGGTTCAGCTTTGCACATGGTAAAACCGTGGGCAACCAAAACCTGCTTTACATCTTTGCTCCAAGCCCTGGGTGCCTGCTTCAAACCATAAAGAGATTTAATCAGCTTGCACACAAGGGGAACATTGTCAGGACCAAGTTCATGAAAGCCCTCAGGCTGGTAACAGAACAGGTCCAGACCAGGTTCCAGCATGGCATTCAAGAATGCAGTCTTGATGTCCAGCTGCCTCACAAACATCTTCCTATGAGTGATGGCAGCAAGGAGCACACGAAGACCTGCTTTAGAGGAGACGGGGGCATATACATCATGGTAGTCCAGCCCAGGACGTTGCAGAAAACCACGAACTACAAAACGAGCTTTAAAACGCAAAGAACCATCAGCCCCATGTTTCTTGACAAATAACCATCTGCCAGATAGAATCCTCTGCCTAGGAGGCTGTGGAGTGAGGACCCAAGTGCCATGAGCATGGAGGGAGGCCATCTCATCCTTCATAGCCTGCAGCCAGAGATCTCTGTCAGGGTTGGTAGGTAACATTGCAGCTTTATAAGAGAGTTCAGTAGAGGTAGAAATAAAAGCCCCCACGTACAAGCAGTGTACTTGTACATGGGCAGCGGGGATATCAGCAGTATCAGCAGTAACCGGTAATAAAGCCCCCAGCGCAGCACTCATGCGTGGTTGAACAAGGCCGGCCTCCTTTGCCTCTAAATCGTCGAAGCCTGGGTACACTGGAACACCCCAGCCATACGCAGTATCTGACCCGGACCAGTGTTCGAGGTCATCACTCACATCATCTGTGACGGCCACATCGTCGCAATGCCTGGTCCGGTATAAACCACCAGGTATAGCAGGGGGTGAAGTGATCAACAACTCCCGCGAGCTATCCGAATAGGTGGACGGGGGGTGGCGACTAGTGGGCAGTGGACCTGTACTAGGTTCCACTATGACCCGAGGCTGTCCTAATCCTACGACTTCACCGACGAAACGTGGCGCAGAGGAAGGCCCGGCGACCCCCTGAGATTCGAATAAATTAGAGCTTGAAGGAACATCAGACTCCCCCTGGCCCAATGCCGCCGCACGCGATACAGCACCATCATTACCTGGCCTGGGACGCATCGTCATCCCATGACCAGTAAAGCGGTCAACAATCGGGGTTGGTAAAGGGCCCAGGACATTGTCAGTAGTATCAAGCCCTTTACCGATGATAGCGGCAGGGGTGCGAGAAAAATACTGAGATCCATCATAGGGAAAGAGCCCAGGGATACAGTTATAGCTAAACTGTTCATAGAAGAGCACATCACGACTCTCTACCACCTGGCGCAACTTCGGAACCCAAACAAAATAACCCTTACTCACCAGAGAATACCCAACCAGTCTACCAGATAACGCCCTTTCGTCAAGCTTATTGCGCTTCTTCCCATTCACTAAGGTAACATAGCATGGGCACCCGAACACGCGCAATAACGATACATCAGGTAGAACCCCAAAGAACAACTCATAAGGAGTCTTGTCACCCTGATTAGGCAGCCGGTTGCGTAGGTAACACGCGGCGAGGAAGGCATAGGGCCAGAAGGACTTAGTGAGCTTAGACTCCAAGTGAATGCTCCTAGCTACGTTCTGAAGGACCCCATTGTACCGTTCCACAGTCGCATTCTGCTGAGCAGTGTAAGCCATGGACAATTCATGCACAGCACCAACCGATTCTAACCAATCCTCGAACCACTTCACTATAAATTCCTTAGCCCTGTCAGACCTAAGACACTTGAAAACAAATCCATGCAGCTGAGTCATCCATCTGAGGATGGTAGTTTGAACTGCTAAGGGAGCTTCATCCCTGGTTCTCAAGCACAAGACCTCAGCATAGCCAGAGTATTGGTCAGTGAGACACAGAACATAAAACTCCCCACGCAAGCCCCTAATATTAAATGGCCCCATGATGTCCAAGTGAAGGCGTTGTAATGGGGCACGGATCCTAGTTTTGCTTTCTTTAGGAAAAGGGATACGTTTTCCCTTTGCCTTCTGACAAGCATCACATGGGATCTTAGACAGTCTTTGCACCTGTTGGAGAGTGAGGGGTAAGTTCTGAACCAAACCCTTCCTTACAAGGTTGTGCATGGCATCATAGCCAGGGTGACCCAGCCGCCTATGCCACAACCATTCAGGAGTGGTAGGGATCACAACTCCACCATCCTCATCAACATCAAGAGCAAAAGCTGGATAATTTTCAGCACCATACAAACGGCCACGAGGGGTGTGACAAGGCCTACATGCAAACCTGTACACACCATCACTGGAGGCAGGGAAAGACCACAGAACAGAAGAGCCCTGTGTGGCAGTACAACTAAGACTATCAAAAGAAATCTTGCAGTTGTGAGCATGGGCAACAGCATTTACTGACATGAGGTTCACCGGACAGTGTGGGATGTAGAGAACATTGGTTAAAGTGATTGGTGTTGGTAACCAATCACTACATAACACAATAGAACCCTGACCCACAGACCGTTGAACCACACCATCACCAAATTTAACTGCTGGCCCAGTCTCAGAAGCATGAAACACAGTGAACAAAGACATATCACCTGTGATTGACATCCCAGCTCCAGAATCAACATGCCAGACACCCTCAGACAGGCTCGGGCTGCAGACACTTGAAAATTTCGCAGTGCAAGAGAAAAGGACAGAGCGTATCTCCTATTTCTTGTCCAAAGCATACCCATCAATCTGAGCCTGCAAGGAGGCCAGCTGCCGCGGAGTAAGCACACCTGGAAGGGCCAAGGCCATGGGCACCGGATTGGTAACCGGTGCACCAGGCTTGGTCTTACGCAGGTGCGGATGCTTCGTGAAACAGCGATCCTCCGAGTGGGTCGTCTTGCTGAGGCATGGGCCCCAAGTGCAATCCAGACGCCGCTTGTTGGAACCGGAACCCTGAGAACCAGATCCCTGCCCACGCTGAAACGCAGCATTGGCAGGAACTTGGGGAGCGTCCCGGGACCAACCAGGATGCCTGGAGTCGGACCTGGGGAGAGCAATGTTCAAAATGTCGAGAGACCGATATGCCTCCAGACAAGACCAGTAATCTACAGTCTGTCTGTTAGCCAACATCATATTGTACTGGATCCGCAGCGATTCAAATCGGATCAAACGGATCCCATTCACAATGGTTTCCATGGCGTGGCGCTGAGTGACAGGATGTCCAGCACTGCGGAGGTCATTGCACAGACTGCGAACCATGCGAAAGAAATCATCGACACGGTCAGAAGGGCCCATGTGCGCATTATGAAGTTCGATACGCATGAGAGGGACTCTAGAGGCAAGGGCATCAGACTGCGTCTTCCGGATATCCAAAAGGATATCCCGAGGGGTGGCAAAGTCCTGGTATACCTTGACCATATCGTCCTCCATGTTCGCGAGCATCATAGTTAAACACATGAACTCCTGACGTTCGAGAGGCAGTGCACTGAACCCCAACAGTGCAGGATCAAACCGAGACTCACCATGAATGAGGGTATTAGACCCAGCTCCAATCGCAGAAGGGACAGGAGCCAAGGACCTACGAATGTCCATGAAATACTCCGCAGCAAGACCAGCGTCAAGAGCGCGCTGGTCGTCTATGTTCCTAATCACAGGAATGGACCTCGCAACACTCATAAGCAGCTCGAAATCTGGGCTAACAGGACACAGAGGGACAGGCACTCGCACAAACTGATAACCAAGCTTCTCGTGATCACTACGCCTCGTACCACCAAAGGAAACACCATGATCTGGGGGATACAGAATCCCAGAAGTGACTGGACCAAGAAAAGAACGACACCTGGTACCAAGCTCAGAGAAAGCCATCACTCGGCGATGCCTCAGCTTCACACTAACATTTGCCATTGTAGCCTGCATATCCATCCGACCGTACAAAGAGCGGTTCAAGAACTCACCATCCCGTCGATCCTGGTTGATCAGGCGGTAGTCCCGCAAGTTCAAAGTCGGAGGAGATCCACCAGTGAGCAGATGCTCCCAAGATTCGCATGACCGCGTATATAGCATAGGAGGAGGGCCAGGGGCAGGAGGCAGCTCCACCGGCGGAGGCGGAGGGGGTTCCAGGGAGGCACCAGCAGCAGAGGTGCGTGCAGAGGAAACAGCAGCCTCGCGAGAGCGAGTGTGGTAGCCAGGGAGGCCACGCTCCATGGGGGCAGATGCAGAGGAAAAAGAAGCAAAGCCCTTCAAGAAAGTGGGCTTAGCCACCTCCGGGTAAGCCGGGGGAACAGGCTCAAAGGGAGGCGCCGACGAAGGCTGAGGCTGATACACAGGCGAAAGCTCTCGATTAGGCATCTGCTGATCAGCAGGCTCATACACCGGCGAAACAGCGGAAGTCTCAAAGACACGAGTGGCAGCAGCAGATGGAGTCACGCCACCGAAGTCAGCACTCGTAGCACTCTTCAAGTCCTCCTCATCATCAGTAGTAGTAGAGTAGTCTTCATCATAATTGAAGGGGACGCAATGAGGCTGCGGGTCTGATGCACAACGGATGATCTGTGTCTGTACACAACACAGCTTCATCAGGACATCCTCAACATCAGAGGACAGGCGTCGAACATTGAGAGAAGGAACCGTAAAGTTGGAGGATTGATCGGGGGGGGTTACTTCCTTGATGGCGGAAGGACCCTCCTCTCCGGCAGCAGAGGCCGCTGGCGCGCAGTCGTCTAGCCAATCCAGAGGAACCTTCACCCCCGTTGGGAGGATTCGGTCGCATCCATTGCTCACAATGACACTGCGGATCCCACGAGCCCATGAAACACCATTAAGTTTGGTAAGTTTCACAAAGCCGGCAGGAGGCCCTCGCGGAAGTTGCATTATCAAAGCAGTGGTAGTGATGAGGAGCCCAATTACCTATCAGCTTGAAATCACTCCGGTAGAGTGGACAGTAGATTAAAGCAGCGGAACAGACGCACCAATCTATACACGGAGACAAGGATAACGTTACAGACACAGGAGACCCATAAAGGGGCACCTGTGGTGAAAGGAGGCGGTAGACAGGAACCTAACAGGGTACAGATCAGACCGGAGACGTAGGTGACAGGAAGCTGCCACTGAGTCATCTCAAGATGACTCAGTCCCACGGGAAGCTGGCTCAGGAGAGCCGATAGTTCTAAGGGAGTACATAAGTAGTCACCAAGTCATAAAACGCGTGAGAGCACCGCTATACATGCTGATAAATGCGAGCCCAGAAATCAGCCACAGCAAGTGCTCCAGCCCGCTCCGAGAGGAGGCGAACAGCTGGCACCTGAGGAGGTGGAAGGCCCCACAACTCATACAGAGTGGCCTGGTGAGGGCCGGAAGTGGCCTCACCACGGACAGAGGAGGCCACCCTCCACAATTGCCGGCGGCCATGATCCATAGCTGACAGGGCCGCAAGGCAAACAATTCCCCACACATCGGTATCCATGGCTGAGGAGGGGCGGGGGTTGCCCACCCAGAGGCTAGCTCTCTGGATGGGGCAGGCAGAAAGGGTGGCCAAGGGAACCTGGAGAGCCTCACGGACCGCTAAAGCAACGGGGCACGTCCAAAAGCAGTGGAGGCGGGGGTCGCAGACAGAAGGCACATCAGGGCAACTGTACCCGGGAGGAGGCCCCTGGAACGCAATCGGCCAGAAGGCGGCACAAAATGTCCTTTTGGCTGTTTTCCCAAGGAAGGGACCAGAGTGAAGGAAGCACCCTAGCAAACGCCCGTGTACGGGCAGAGAGATCTGTGGGCAGTAAGGTGGACCCAAGGCAAGGCTCACGTACGTAGCCCGTGCCTCAGATTGGAGGCCCTTTGTTGCTACACTCTGCAAGGCGGTGCCATGCTTAACCTTGAGTTTGGTTAGAGTGACCGGGAACCCTGTGGATTGGGGAGGGGTGGCGGGCGAGCGGGGAAGGACCCATCCTAGCCGTGGGCTGAGGAGGTGCAAGAGGGATACATGGGGGGGGGGGGGGGGCTGGAGGAGAAGGCAACTGCCCACTGATAGCGGCCGGGATATCAGGCTGGGCATGTGTCAGGTTGGAGGGAGGAGGAGGAGGGGGTGAGGGGTGAGGAGGAGGAGGTGACCGCCAATTTTGGGGGATGCTATCAAGCAAAGAGCTCAGCAGCCCCTGCACATGGAGGGGGTCCTCTACAAACGTGGACATGGTAAGAGGCATGTGCATGAGGCCAGTGCGGGTTACTTCATGCTGCCAAACGTGGCGGTGCCAGAAGTTACGCCGAACATCACCAGTCCATGCAAGGCGGGAGCACACCCTAAGGGCGGCAGAGAGGGAGGTTGAGATGCGGACGGCATCCGAGACACAGACTAGGGAAGGAATTTGCATCGAAGGATAGAACACATCATCTAGAAAAGTGCCTGGGATACCACTCAAAGGGGCATTATGAGTAGCATCCTGGGGCGGTGGGTGTGGGGCTGGCAAAAGGGGGTTACCCCACAGCGGTGATGCAAGACACCAAGGACCCAGTTATAGTGGGCGATGTGAGACATCCCGCAATGGCCCAGCAACAATGGAGAGGGCGGCTATTCCAAGCGCCATGCGGCGGAGAGGACCATGGGGGAGGCCTTGGCCACAGGCTGAGGTTTGGAAGCGGGTTGTGTCCCTACAAGCATGGAGAAATCCTAACGCTGGGGGTTGAGAGGCCATATGAGGGGGCATGAGCGTGAGGAGAAGCTCATGGGCTACGATGAGCCAGGGCGGGGACCGGTCATGGATCCCCCTCGCAAGGCCACGGAAGAGTCGTACTCCCCAAACTGCATGGCGACTGGTGGTGTGGTGTTGCCAAGGAATACATCCAAACCCGCTCAGCTTCGGGGAGCCAGGAAGGAGAGCGGATGGAACACCTGGAAGTTTGAGGGCCGTGGATTCTGCGGCCAGACCCCGGTCCACCAGCTTAGTGGTGAGGCATGACAGTTGTTCTACCACGTCTAAAGGGATGCCTCCAAAATTTTATAACAAGGATACATAAATGTAGAATCAGTTTATGATGCAACAAACTGCTCTTATGCGAGAAACCCATTCTAACCGAGGAGCTTCGGTGGCCGAGTGGTTAAGGCGATTGATGAGAAATCAATTGGGTTATATCCCTCACAGTTTCGAATCCTGTTCGAAGCGTTTTTGTGGGTGACGGGCTCTCCATCAACTTCTCGAATCTCGGTAACCTGTACTACAATATACTAATATTGTAACCTGTACTAAAATGCACCAATATGTAAATATAAATAGAGTCAACAGCATCTAATATTATGCATTATTGGTTGTTTGTCCTCGACACACCCCTGATGTAATGGGGTTTTTTGCTATGTGGGTGCTTTTTCTTTTTGTTTAAAGCACAGAGTCTCATACACCCTCGCGGTGTCAAGTAGACTTTAACATGTAATGTAATGTAATGTAATTATATGTCCTGAAAAATTTTCTCCGGATCGTGATGGAAGCCGCTTTGGATGTTTACAGACATGAAGAAAGGTACATTTTTGTCCACGCCAACTTTGAATCCTATATAAACAAAACGTGTACCGTACGTTTGAAACTCTATTACATTGCATATTTTGAAAGAGATCAATACCTTTCACATAAGCAATCTAACCGTAAAATGTTATGAAACAAATAGTTAATATTGGCCCCTACCTAGTATCTGTACATATTAATATATATCATACATCTTCTTTAGCTCCTTTACCGCATTCTCGTTGTACAGGAACAGTCCCCCCCCCCCCCCACCCCCATCCCCCCAACACACACACATATATAACCCCCCAACACACATATCCAATTATCCACCATCGACCTACTCTTCCCGTTCCGAGGGAGGGGGTCCTGCCGTCGGCTGAACGGGCTCACTCGGACTCACTGCCCTAGTCAAGATTATAACCAGCGGGGTCGAACGTTTTTGACGCCCCCCAGACTGTAGCTTCGGACATGGTGCCCGATGGGGCCCGCCCCCCTGGCCCGCCCTCCAGCCTTGCTGACGTTATATAAGGCGTAGTATAGCGGTGCCCATGTGACAAACTGCTGCGTAAACACGAAAGGCGAGTTGCTTCTCGCGCTGCAGCTCCACATAAACTGTCGCAGGCTGTCCACTGATCTACTTGCTTCGGGGTCAGCTCGTATCCGAGCGACTCAGCGATTCAGACTGTTCTACTCGACAGCTATACCGTACTGCATCTTACTTACTTGTACTTTCTAGGAGCTTTCTGCCATCTCCCCCTCGACGCGAGGGCGATAGAAGTCTACAGTCGAGCTAGCAGAGTAAACCCTCTGAGCGCGATACGATAGGCGACCATGGCTGCTGACGGATCCTCCATCGCGTTTGCATTCGGATTGCAGCTAGCCTTGGCATTTTTCTGCATCCTTCTGTTCTCATGGCTGCGACTTACTAGATTTCTTCGCCGCTTCTATGCTCCTAAAAGGCAAGAAGGGCATCTGTTTGTGGAATGAGTGCTGGGCGGTTGACCATCAACCGTTTTGCTGCAAACACGACTTTGACAATCTTCCTCGGACTGCTTCTGCAGGTTCGATAAAACGGTAGACGTTAAACCCAAGCGGATAGCGCCAGGGTTATTTACTTGGGTCTGGTCAGTCTCCAGATACCCCGAGTCAGACTTGATAGCAGTCGCGGGGCTCGATTCAGCGATGCTTATCCGCACTCTTCTATTCAGTAAGTGCATTCGGATGCAATTCGATCTCAGAGCAATTGCAGAACGGAACCGAATGAATGTTCCAAGATATCTCTCTCATCTGTATGTGACACCAAATAACTGACAAGCAGGCTTCTGGTACTTTTTGCTCACTTTGCCTTGGTTTGATTATATGGTCTATCAGATGACAGGATGCCCACCGTCTGCAGGCAGAGCAAACAAAGGGAACATAAACACCACTTAGCCACGCTCCTGATAACATAATGCAATCACAGCGTTTTAGGCATATTAATGACATGTCCAGGCTAAGTGACTAATGATTTACTAAACCACACTCTTGATAACATAACGCAATCACATAATTTTAGGCATATTAATAACATGTCCAGGCCAAGACATGTCATTAATATGCCTCTGTCAGTCACGTCCAGGCTAAATGACTAATGAGTGACTAAACCACACTCCTGAAAACATAATGCAATCACATAGCTTTAGGCATATGAATAACATGTCCAGGCCAAGACATGTCCAGGCTAAATGACTAATGAGTTACTACACCACACTCCTGATAATTTAACGCAATCACATGGTTTTAGGCTTATTAATGACATGTCCAGGCTAAATGACTAATGAGTTACTACACCACAATCCTGATAACAAAACGCAATCAAATAGTTTTAGGCATATTAATGACATGTAAGGGCCACCCACATACGCAATCACATACACACACCTCCCCCCCCCCCCCCCCCCCCCCCCCCCCCCCACACACACACACACACCCACACACACACACAACCCCCCCCCCCCCCCCCCCACACACACACACAACATCAGAACATCAGAACATACACCCCCTCTGGCCTCCTTTCCTCTATGCAGTCTGGGAGACATTCGTTTACATCAGCCTATGGTGCCTCATTATCATTTTGCCTATCAACCTCTCGGTGAGTATTGGTGGTGGTGGTAAGGAGTGGTGCTGGTGCTGGTGAAGGTGGTGGTGGTGGTGGTGGTAAGGAGTGGTGCTGGTGAAGGTGGTGGTGGTGGTGGTAAGGAGTGGTGGTGGTGGTGGTAAGGAGTGGTGGTGGTGGTGGTGGTGAAGGTGGTGGTGGTGGTGGTAAGGAGTGGTGGTGGTGGTGGTGAAGGTGGTGGTGGTGGTGGTAAGGAGTGGTGGTGGTGGTAAGGAGTGGTGCTGGTGCTGGTGAAGGTGGTGGTGGTAAGGAGTGGTTGGTGGTGGTGTAAGGTGGTGGTGTGGTGGTGGTAAGGAGTGGTGCTGGTGCTGGTGCTGGTGAAGGTGGTGGTGGTAAGGAGTGGTGGTGGTGCTGGTGAAGGTGGTGGTGGTGGTGGTGGTAAGGAGTGGTGGTGGTGGTGGTGGTGGTGGAAAGGAGTGGTGCTGGTGCTGGTGAAGGTGGTGGTGGTGGTGGTGGTAAGGAGTGGTGGTGGTGGTGGTGAAGGTGGTGGCGGTGATGGTTATGGTGGTGGGAAGGAGTGGCGGTTGTGGTTCTGGTAATGAGTGGTGGTGGTGGTGGTGGTGGTAGGGAGTGGCAGTTGTGGTTCTGGTAAGGAGTGGTGGTGGTGAAGGTAATGGTGGTGGTAGTGGTTAGGAGTGGCGGTTGTGGTTCTGGTAAGGAGTGGTGGTGGTGGTGGTGATGGTAATGGTAGTGGTGCTGGTAAGGAGTGGTGGTGTTGGTGGTAAGGAGTGGTGGTGGTGGTGGTGGTAAGGAGTGGCGGTTGTACTTCTGGTAAGCAGTGTTGGTGATGGTAATGGTGGTGGTGATGGTAAGGAGTGACGGTGGTGGTGCTGGTAAGGAGTGGTGGTGGTGATGGTAATGGTGGTGGTGATGGTAAGGAGTGGCGGTGGTGGTGGTGGTAAGGAGTGGCGGTTGTACTTCTGGTAAGCAGTGTTGTTGGTGGTGATGGTAATGGTGGTGGTGCTGGTAAGGAGTGGTGGTGGTGATGGTAATGGTGGTGGTGGTGGTGGTGGTAAGGAGTGGCGGTGGTGGTGGTGGCAGTAAGGAGTGGTGGTGGTGGTGGTAAGGAGTGGTGGTGGTGATGGTAAAGGTGGTGGTGGTTGTAAGAAGTGGTGGTGGTGGTAGTGATGGTTGTGGTTGTGGTGGTAAGGAGTGGCGGTGGTGGTAAAGGCGGTGGTGGAGGTGGTGGTAAAGGTGTTGGTGATGGTGGTAAGGAGTGGTGGTGTTGGTGGTGGTAAGGAGTAGTGGTGGTGGTGGTAAGGGGTAGTGGTGGTGGTGGTGATGTTAAAGGTGGTGGTGGTGGTAAGGAGTGGGGGTGGCGGTGGTGGTGATGGCAAAGGTGGTGTTGGTGGTCAGGAGTGGTTGTGTTGGTGGTAAGGAGTGGTGTTGGTGTTGGTAAGGAGTGGTGGTGGTGGTGGTGGTAAAGAGTGGTGGTGCTGGTGCTGGTTAGGAGTGGTGGTGGCGGCGGTGATGGTTAAGGTGGTGGTGGTGGGAAGGAGTGGCGGTTGTGGTTCTGGTAATGAGTGGTCGTGGTGGTGGTGGTGGTAGGGAGTGGCAGTTGTGGTTCTGGTAAGGAGTGGTGGTGGTGATGGTAATGGTGGTGGTAGTGGTAAGGAGTGGCAGTTGTGGTTCTGGTAAGGAGTGGTGGTGGTGATGGTGATGGTAATGGTGGTGGTAGTGGTAAGGAGTGGCGGTTGTGGTTTGGTAAGGAGTGGTGGTGGTGATGGTAATGGTGGTGGTAGTGGTAAGGAGTGGCGGTTGTGGTTCTGGTAAGGAGTGGTGGTGGTGATGGTGGTGGTAGTGGTGCTGGTAAGGAGTGGTGGTGTTGGTGGTAAGGAGTGGTGGTGGTGGTGGTGGTAGTGGTAAGGAGTGGCGGTTGTGGTTCTGGTAAGGAGTGGTGGTGTTGGTGGTGATGGTGGTGGTAGTGGTGCTGGTAAGGAGTGGTGGTGTTGGTGGTAAGGAGTGGTGGTGGTGGTGGTGGTAAGGAGTGGCGGTTGTACTTCTGGTAAGCAGTGTTGTTGGTGGTGATGGTAATGGTGGTGGTGCTGGTAAGGAGTGGCGGTGGTGGTGCTGGTAAGGAGTGGTGGTGGTGATGGTAATGGTGGTGGTAAGGAGTGGTGGTGGTGGTGGTGGTGGTAAGGAGTGGTGGTGGTGATGGTGATGGTGGTGGTGGTTGTAAGAAGTGGTGGTGGTGGTAGTGATGGTTGTGGTTGTGGTGGTAAGGAGTGGCGGTGGTGGTGATGGTAATGAGTGGTGGTGGTAATGGTGCTGCTGACCCCCCCACCCCCACCCCCACCCCTCACACACACACACTCACACACAAACCATGCATCCCATACCATCATGCATCCCACATCATCATGCCTGTCTGACTTTTTACATTGCCTGCAAACAAGCATGCTGCCAAACCATACCCACCCCACCCACCCCACCCCCACCTCACCCCCACCCACAAACACCCCCACCTCACCCCCACCCACAAACACCCTCACACACGCATGCCATCAGAAAATACCCCCCCCCCCCCCTGTCTGACTGATCTGTTGGCTGTGCAGGGAGGCATGCTGCTGAACCATACCCCCCCACACATACACACATAACCCCCCCCCCCCCCCCCCCCCCTGTCTGACTGATCTGTTGGCTGTGCAGGGAGGCATGCTGCTGTCCCATACCCCCCCCCCCCCCCCCCCCCCCACACACACACACACACGCACGCACACCCACAAACTCACCCACCCACATCATCATGCCTGTCTGACCATCATGCCTGTCTGACTGATCTGCTGACCATGCAGGGAGGCGAGGTTAGTCGGCTGATGGAGCAGTCTGATGTAAGTCAACTCGTCAGCCAATCATTTCTAATATTTACATATAGGGTTGTCATGTATGATGTCGTATCGATGTCTCGTATAGATATATCGACGATATCTAGGGGTCGGCTATGTTATAGAATATGAGTTAATAAATCATATTATATAATATTAGTCGGACGAGCCGTCTCTCCAGAATTTCGAAATTACTTGAAAACTAAAGTTATTGTGTAACTATGATAAAATTAGTTAATATTAGTTTTTCAAACACTCCTATTAGTTGCCGTTCCCTAACGATATCATATGATATATCGTGCACAATCGAGGTTAGTCGGCTGATGGAGGAGTCTGATGTACGTCAACATACTCGCACACTCGCGTTTTATTGCTGTTTATAGCTATTAAAGGCTTTTAGGGCCAACAAAAAAACTTTGCAGGGAGGCGAGGTAAGTCAGCTTATGGAGGAGTCTGATGTGCGTCAACATACTCGCACACTCGCGTTTTATTGCTGCTTATAGCTTTTTATAGCTATTAAAGGCCTTTTAGGGCCAACAAACAAACTTTGCAGGGAGGCGAGGTTAGTCGGCTGATGGAGGAGTCTGATGTACGTCAACATACTCGCACACTCGCGTTTTATTGCTGTTTATAGCTTTTTATAGCTATTAAAGGCCTTTTAGGGCCAACAAAAAAACTTTGCAGGGAGGCGAGGTCAGTCGGCTGATGGAGCAGTCTGATGTAAGTCAACATGCTTGTGCGCTGGCCATTTGAATTGGGGCACTTCCACGCTACCCTCAAATACGAAGGTTGTAATTTATGAATTTTGAGCGGGGGGAGAGGGTCAAGGGTTTAGGGTTGAATTGGGGCACTTCCAAAAACTAATATTAGTTTTTAGGTCGACCTGAAATTTGATTATATAGGGGATTTGTTTTTCTCTCTATGGATAGCGATCGCTAGTTTTGATCCCGTTTCAGCGGCACTGTCGCTATAAAAAAAGAAAAATGCTTTTTGTTGTGCCCTGAAAAGCTACAAAAAGCTACAAAAGCCATGTATACATTTTTTGTGTGCCCTGAAAAGCTACAAAAGCTATGTATACAACTATGAAAAGCACTAAAGCGCTGTCCCTGCAGGATGCCTAAAGCCACAAAGCTAGGGAAATCCCGCTTCAAGATTTGAAAAAAAAATCACTGGATTAGAGCTCGGTAGTCAATTAGGTCAAAAAAGTTATTTTAGTGATTCAAGTGGTTCGTGCGGGGTGGGGTGGGCAATTAGCTAAGGAGGTTGCTGGGGAAGGATGTCGGGTTTGGTGCGCAGTTCAATAGACTGCATGGGAGAGCATGTGTGGGGGGGAGGGGTGTGTGTGTGGGGGGGGTTGTGTGTGTGTGGGGTGGGGGGGGGGGGGGGGAGGGTGTGTGTGGGGATGGGGTGGTGTTGTGGGATGTGTGTGTGTGTGTGTGAGTTTGTGTGTGTGTGTGTTGTGGGGGGGGGGGGATTCCAGTGTTCTTTCAAAAACACATGCTGTACTCACCCGTCCATCCTGTTAGCCTGGGGGAATTAGCCCCGAGTGAAGTTTCGAGTTTAGGGTTTATGATTCGGGGTCTTGGTGTAACACATTTGGGGCCCAACTTAACCAGGGGCTAACTCCCTCCCCCCCCCCCCCCCCCCCCCCTGCCCTAACACGCACACACATCACCACACCCCTAACACCCACCCACCCACCCACACAACCCTCCCCCACACCCACCACACCACCACACCACATCCACCAGCACAACCTTACCCACCCCACCACCCCACCCCACCCCCCCCCACCCCACCCTACCCCCCCCCCCCGCCCACAACCCCCCCCCACCCCCCACCCCCCACCCCCCCACCACACACAACAACCCTAACCCATTCCACCCCACCCCACCCCACCCCTAACACCCCCCTCCACCCTCTCCATCTTGTAGCCCAACAAGTACGCCTCGTCTCCTCCTCCCCAGCCCCCCCCCTAACCCCTCCCCCCCCCCCCCCCTTTAAAACCCTCCTACCCCACCCCTGACACCCCCCCACACCCCCAACCCACCTCCACCCCTAACACACTCAAACACCACCCCCACCCCTAACACACCCTCCACCCTCTCCGTCTTGTAGCCCAATATATATGCCTCGCCTCCTCCCTTCCTACCCCCCGTGGCCTCCGACCCCTAACACACACACCACCCCAAACACACACGCACACATCCTACCCCCACCCCCTGACACCCTCTCCACCCTCTCCATCTTGTAGCCCAGCATACACGCCTTGCCTCGCCTCCTCCCTTCCTCCCCCCGTGGCCTCCCACCCCTAACACACCCACCCACACACCCTTAACTCACACAAACCACCCCGAACACCCCCTCCACCCTCTCCATCTTGACGCCCAACAATAATGCCTCGCCTCCTCCCTTCCTCCCCCCGTGGCCTCCCACCCCTAACACGCACCCTACCCACCCCACCCCCACCCCTAACACACACACGCCACCCCTAATACACACGCACACATCCTACCCCCTCCACGCCCCACCCCACCCCTAACACCCCTTCACCCTCTCCATCTTGTAGCCCAACAAGTACGCCTCGTCTCCTCCCTTCCTCCCCCCCCCACCCCTAAAACCCTCCGACCCCACCCCTAACACCCCCTCACCCCCCCAACCCACCTCCACCCCTAACACACTCAAACACCACCCCCCACCCCACCCCACCCCTAACACCCCCTCCACCCTCTCCATCTTGAAGCCCAACAAGTATGCCTCGCCTCCCCTTCCTCCCCCCGTGGCCTCCCAGCCCCCCTCCATTCATGCCCCCCTTCCCGCCCCCCGGGCCCCCCCTCCCGGCGTCCGAGTTCCCTGCACCTCCGCTGTTTCCTCCAAACCCCCCTCCACCGCAATTGCCTTCAGCCCCCGAGTGCTTCGACCAAGCCCTTTCAATTCAAACTCAGCAGTGAGTGTGGGTGGGTGTGTTAGGGGTGGAGTGGTGTGGGGTTGGAGTGATGTTAGTGTGTGTGTGTGTGTGTTCCACCAAGCCCTTTCAATTCAAATTCAGGAGTGCGTGTGTTTGTGTGGGTGTATAGGTAAGGAGTGTGTTAGGGGTGGAGTGGTGTGGAGGGGATGTTAGTGTGTGTGTGTGTTCGACCAAGCCCTTTCAATTCAAACTCAGCAGTGAGGGTGGGTGAGTAAGGTGTGTGTGGGTGGTGTGGGGTGGGGGGGGTAGGGTGTGTGTGGTAGGGGTGGGGGGGGGGTAGGGTGTGTGTGGTAGGGGTGGGGGGGGGTAGGGTGTGTGTGGTAGGGGTGGGTGGGTAGGGTGTGTGTGGTAGGGTGGGTGGGGTAGGGTGTGTGTGGGTAGGGTGGGTGGGGTAGGGTGTGTGTGGTAGGGGTGGGGGGGGTAGGTTGTGTGTGGTAGGGGTGGGGTGGGGTGAGTGGGGAGTAGCGGCTACTTGAACTCGGATACATAGCTTCTGCAAGCAATTACCTTACCCACCCACCCACCTTACCCCCCAATCTTACCACACACACACACCTGACCCCCCCCCCACACACACCTGAACTCCCACCCACCCACCCACCTTACCCACCCACCATCCTTATCCCCCCCCCCCCCCCCCCACACACACACAACCTTACCCCCCAACCTCCTTACACACCACCACCACCACCACCTCCTTACCCCCCACACACCTGATCCCCACACACACCTTACCCCCCAATCTACCCTACCCACACAACACCTTACCCCCCAACCTCCTCCCCCTCCCCCCCCCACACCTTACCCCCCCCCCCCCCCCCCCCCCCCCCCCGCCAACCCCCCCACCCTAACCCCCCCCACCTACCATCACCTCCACCCACCTTACCCCCAACCTACCTTACCCCCCAACCTTCCATGCCAACGTACCAGGTTCGATTTGTCACACTTTGACAAGCTCAGTCTCACCAACCTGGAGTCGGGAAGCCCTGAAAAGGTGCCTGAAGCAACAATCCCATCCCATCCCCCACCCACATTACCCCCTTATCACCTTACCCCCCCCACCCCCCACCTACCTTACCCCCCCACCTTTCATGCCAACGTACCAGGTTCGATTTGTCACACTTTGATAAGCTTAGCCTCACCAACCTGGAACCGGGAAGCCCTGAAAAATTGCCTGAAAAAATTGCCATCCCCCACCTACATTACCCCCTGATCACCTTACCCCCCCCACCCCCCACCTACCTTACCCCACCACCACCACCAACGTACCAGGTTCGATTTGTCACACTTTGACAAGCTCAGCCTCACCAACCTGGAACCGGCAAGCCCCAAGTTCTGGGCTCATGTTGTCACTGCATACGTCATCACGTACATCATCCTATCGGTGAGCGCCCAGCCTTTTTGGTCCTGTACATGTAGTTGATGTGTGTAGTCATGTGCACTGCCATGTTGCAAGCAGCAGGCCTCCAGCTACTGTACAGTATGTAACAGGTAGCAGCAAGTTCTGGGCTCACCTTGTCACTGCATACGTTATCACGTACATCATCCTGTCGGTGAGCGCCCAGCCTTGTTTGGTATTGTACAGTATTATAGTAGTATGTATTACAGTGGTACATGTAGCTGATGTGCGTTGTCACGTGCACTGCCGTGTTGCAAGCAGCAGGCCTCCAGCTACTGTACAGTGTATATCGGAAAACAGCAAGCTTATGTATTCCTGGAAGCCTTGTTTAGTCCTGTACATGTACTTGATGTGCGTAGTCATGTGCACTGCCGTGTTGCAAGCAGCAGGCCTCCAGCTACTGTACAGCATATATCAGAAAACAGCAAGCTGATGTATTCCTGGAAGCCTTTTTGGTCCCGTACATGTAGTTGATGTGTGTAGTCATGTGCACTGCCGTGTTGCAAGCAGCAGGCCTTCAGCTACTGTACAGCATATATCAGAAAACAGCAAGCTGATGTATTCCTGGAAGCCTTTTTGGTCCCGTACATGTAGTTGATGTGTGTAGTCATGTGCACTGCCGTGTTGCAAGCAGCAGGCCTTCAGCTACTGTACAGCATATATCAGAAAACAGCAAGCTGATGTATTCCTGGAAGCCTTTTTGGTCCTGTACATGTAGTTGATGTGTGTAGTCATGTGCACTGCCGTGTTGCAAGCAGCAGGCCTCCAGCTACTGTACAGTATGTAACAGGCAGCAGCAAGTTCTGGGCTCACCTTGTCACTGCATACGTTATCACGTACATCATCCTGTCCGTGAGCACCAGGCCTTGTTTGGTCCTTCACAGTATAACAGTAGTCTGTATAACAGTGGGGCCAGTACTTGGTGTGCATACTCATGTGCACTGCCGTGTTGCATGCACCAGGCCTCCAGCTATTGCACAGTATGCAGCAGGCAGCAGCAAGCTCGTGTAGTCACGTAACGGTGTACATCATACTGACGGAGAGCGCCAAGCCTATTATATATGTGTACATAAATGTATGGTCCTGCATGTGCATGTAGCTGGTGTGTGTACTCATGTTCACTGCCTTGTTGCCCGCACCAGGCCTCCAGCTACCATAGAGTATACAGCAGGCAGCTGCAATCTCGCGTAGGTAAGCTCGTGTTGTCATGTAATGGCATACGTCATACTGACGGAGAGCGCCAAGCCTATTATATATGTGTATGTATATTAACATATGGTCCTGCACATAGATGTGGAAGTCATGAGCACTGCCATGTTGCAAGCACCAGGCCTCCAGCTGCCACACACTATAGAGCAGGCAGCTGCAATCTCGTGTAGTCACGTAATGGCATACGTCATACTGACGGAGAGCGCCAAGCCTATTATGTATGTGTGTATATTAACATTTGGTCCTGCACGTTGAAGCTCGTGTAGTCTCGTCTCAGCTATAATCAGCTACAATCAGCTATAATCAGCTATAATCAGCTACAATCAGCTACAATCAGCTATAATCAGCTAAAATCAGCTATAATCAGCTATAATCAGCTATAATCAGCTACAATCAGCTACAATCAGCTACAATCAGCTACAATCAGCTATAATCAGCTACAATCAGCTATAATCAGCTACAATCAGCTACAATCAGCTATAATCAGCTATAGGGTCACCATGTTGTCCATGCGTCCGGCCGTCTGACCGAGACGAAGCCTGACACGTCAGCCAACAGTCTCGTAATTCCGCTCGCTACCGTTGCCACCTATTGCTCTGTTGCGAGCACTCTCCGCCAATTGTAGCGTCGCTTGCGACGCTGCGTGTAACTTGGTAGTTATATAATGCAATCGCTATATGGGACCCCATTTTGCAGTTCAAACTGAACTTACTCATGCCCCCCACGTTGGGTCGGCATCATCCGCATCATCTTTGTAGCCAAATAAATAAAACATTTAACTTCTAATGAATGCATAGAAAAACTGACTCTTATTCCCCCCCATCGTGAATTTACAGTTTAGATTGTTTAGAGGCACAACCAGAAAGTCAGCATCATCCGCATCACGTTCCTAGCCAAATACTTACAATACTACTTTATTTTTTTATTTTTTATTTCGTGAATATGAATACTTACTCCCCCCCCCCCCCCCCCCCCCCCCCCCCCCCCCACACACACACACACACACACTGTGAATTTCCATTTTCAGATTCTTTGGAGGTACAACCAGGAGGTCAGCTTCATCTGCGTTCCTAGCCATTTAAAACAAATAGAGAACTTACTCCTCCCCCCCCCGCCCCCACGTTTCAGATTCTTTGGAGGTACAACCAGGAGGTCAACATCATCCGCATTATGTTCCTAGCCAACAGTCCCAGGGGGGGTCCCTCTCATACTGTGTTGGTGACAGACATACCAGGAATGCCGTATGGTACTATTGGTTGGTACTTGCGAGCGGTGAGTATGGTGGGTGGGAGGGAGGAGGGCTATCATTTATACTTCGTACGTCGTGTGGCTCAGTGCTGCAAGCTATAAGATGACAACAGCCCCAGGGGGTCCCTTGCGCACTGTGTTTGTGATGCCTAGCCCAGGAGTGGGGTGTGGTACAGTGGGCTGGTACTTGCTATCGGTGAGGTCAGAAGGAGGGGGGGGGCAGACTCGTGAGCAGGGTCGAAGGGTGGGTGGGTGGGTGGGGGGGTGGGGGGGGGGCGAGCCAATAACTGTACACTGTTAACTTTCGGCCAAGTTATCAGTGAGGTCTGTTTATTGAGAGCGGTAAAGAGCCGTTTCCCTAAGAGCGTCGTACTGTGTGCCCCCCACATCACTGCCTTGTCCCACCACTACAGTACAGCAAGCACAACAACGGTTTGCGTCCCGGATTTTCTTGAACAAGGAAGAGTAAACCAACCGTTAAGGGCCAACAAGGGTGCTCGCACACATATACCGTTAGCACAATGGTCAGCACGGCATTCGAACAGTTGGTTTTTGGTGGAGCCCCCTCTTCAAGGGGGCGGGAGCCCCCAGGGTTACCCATTTGTCCGTTTGTCTGACCAACAAATTTCTTGCCCGCCCGACACGTCATCCAACGGTCGCGTAACTAACTCGCTTCGGTCAGCTCCATCGTTGCCACCTTTCGTTCCGTTGCCAACACACTCTGCCAATTTTCCGCGTCGCTTGCGACGCTGCATAGGACTTGTTATGGTCCATTTTATCAGTGCACCTACTCAGCACTGTACGCAGGTCCTGAGCAACACAATCTTGCTTCGTCTCCCGAAGAGCAAACGTGAAGGTTTTTTGGAAACAGGACCAAAAATCCTGATCCCTAAAGGAGGACACACTCACACTGTACGCAGGTCCTGAGCAACACAATCCTGCTTTGTCTCCCGAAGAGCAAACGCAAAGGGTTTTTGGACAAGGTTGAGGGATATTTTGGGACCGTCTCTAGTGGAATGAGAGTGGACGATGTTACAAAGCTCGCGGGAACAGAGTGAGTCTGAAGGCCATGCCCTGGTTGGTTGGTTAGAAGGCCATGCCGTTGGGGGCCCTCTCCAGTGGATTGAAAGTGGATAATGGAACAAAGCTCGCGGGGACATAGTTAGTCCGAAGTCCATGCCCTGGTTGGCGGGGGGGGGGGGGGGGGGGGGGGGGGGGAGTGATGCCCACGCCGTTGGGACCGTCTCTAGTAGACTGAGAGTGGATAATGGAACAAAGCTCGCGGGAACAGAGTGAGTCTGAAGGCCATGCCCTGGTTGGGGGGGGGGGGGGGGGGGTTAGAAGGCCATGCCGTTGGGACAGTCTCCGGTGGACTGAGAGTGGATAATGGAACAAAGCTCGCGGGAACAGAGTGAGTCTGAAGGCCATGCCCTGGTTGGGGGGCGGGAGGGGGGGGGGGGGGGGGGGGGGTTAGAAGGCCATGCCGTTGGGACAGTCTCCGAAGGACTGAGAGTGGATAATGGAACAAAGGTCGCGGACACAGAGTGAGTCTGAAGGCCATGCCCTGGTTGATTGATTAATTTGAAGGCCACGCCGTTGGGACCGTTTGCGGTGCAATGAGAGTGGATAATGTAAAAAAGCTCGCGGGAACAGAGTGAGTATGTGCCTTCTGGTTATATGAGTTACACTAGGGTAGGCCTGTGCTGGGTGGTGCTGGGACTGATGAGTATGAGTATGTGCCTTCTGGTACCCGAATGGAAAAATAAAATTGAAGAAGGGATTACCCCAATAAACATGTCCGTCCGTCCGTTGTTAGACACAAAACTACATTTTCAGGTTTCATGAAAAACAGCAAAAAACTTGAACATTATGTATCTTATATAACATGGGACTGAAGGGTTTAACCTTTTCATACAAACCTTGTTTGTTTCCAACTCGAACGTCGTTGCCCCGCAGGAAAAGTCGGCCGCGATTGCAAATCCTGACGACCCCACTGTCGTGAGGGCTTTAACCTCTTCATATAAACTTTGTTTGTATCCAACTTGAACGTCGTTGCCCCGCAGGAAAAAGTCGGCCGCGATTGCAAATCCTAACGACCCCACTGTCGTGAGGGCTTTAACCTCTTTATATAAACTTTGTTTGTATCCAACTTGAACGTCGTTGCCCCGCAGGAAAATGTCGGTCACGAATGCAAAGCCTGGCGACCCCGCTGTCGTAAAGGGCGCCCCTCCTGCCGCATCTGCACACACACCCAGTGCCACCACGGCACCCAGTGCCACCACAGCAGCCAACGCCACCACCCTATCCAGCACTGGCAAGGTGAACAAGGACAAAAAGGATGGCTCAGGCGCTGACAGCGAGGACATAGATGATAAGTCTGGGAAACCCGAGACCTTCATGGATGATATGCAGGCACAGCTGGAGCTAGCTGGCATGGAGGCCATGCAAATGATAGCGGCAGTGGGCGCCCCGTTTAAGGAGATCCCTCAGGTACTATTGACTCTCGTGTGATTGCACTCTGTACACATGAGTGTAGTGTAGTAATGTTTACACCCACCCCTGTGACTGCTTGCTGTGCTCAGGAGTGTGGTGTAGTAGTGTTGACAGTGTCCATGTGGTTGCATGCTGTATGCAGAAGTGTAGTGTAGTAGTGTTTACACCCACCCCTGTGACTGCTTGCTGTGCTCAGGAGTGTGGTGTAGTAGTGTTGACAATGTTCATGTGATTGCATGCTGTATTTTTTCCCTCTTTAGTTGTGAAAGGACTTTCACGCCAGGAGGTGGGTCTCCCGACACAAACCAGCGACACGGAGGATTTAGTTTGAATGGTGGTGCCACTCCTACAATATGCAAAGTAGGCACACTTAGGGTTGGTGAGAGATACCAACCCACGACCAAACGAACATTCACTCCCCCCCCCCCCCTGTATGCAGGCGTGTAGTGTAGTACTGTTTATGCCACCCATGTGATTGCACGCTGTACTCAGGAGTGTGGTGTAGTAGTGTTGACATTATCTGTGTGATTGCATGCTGTACTTCCAAGTGTAAAATAGTATTGTTTTCCCCCCCCCTGTGAATGCATTCTGAACTCAGGAGTGTGGTGTAGTAGTGTTGACCTTATCCATGTCTACTGCGTGGCAGTAAGCGCCCCATTTAAGGAGTAAGAAGGTAACCAGTGTTTCATTTTTCGCCGACGCGTCGCCATTCCGTAGAATACTACACCCCCTAGACCCCCCGACCCCCCCAGGCTTCGCGCTTAGCGCACCGCCATGCGATGGCTACGCAACTATCCTGAAATCAGGGTTTAGTAGCCCAAGTAGCTACTCAACCTGCACTTCAGAAATCTGAAATAAAAAACACTGAAGGTAGCAGAGGTCAATATGAACGACCCCAAGCTCAATGTATAGCAGCAGGAATAAGATAAATCAATCCCATATAATCCAATCCATTCAATTCCCTCAGGTTTAAATTATGCCGGAGGCAACAGAGTTCAATATGGACGACCCCAAGCTAAACGTTTGGAAGCAGGCAGAGGATCCAATCCAACCAATCCAAACCAATCCAAACCGATCCAAACCGATCCATTCCCCCAGGTTCAAATTATGCCGGAGGCAACAGAGTTCAACATGGACGACCCCAAGCTAAACGTATGGAAGCAGGCGAAATATCCAATCAACCCAAACAAATCCAAACCAATCCATTCCCCAGGTTCAAATTATGCCGGAGGCAACAGAGTTCAATATGGACGACCCCAAGCTAAACGTTTGGAGGCAGGCAGAGGATCCAATCAATCCAACCCAACCCAACCCAAACAAATCCAATATATTCCCCAGGTTCAAATTATGCCGGAGGCAACAGAGTTCAACATGAACGACCCCAAGCTCAACGTTTGGAATCAGGCAGAGGAGGCCTTTGCAGCTCAGGAAGGCCTCCATCAAGAGACTTCCCTGGTGGTGAGGGGCTTCATCCGCACCGAATTCGAGTATTCCTATGGGAATGACTCCGTAGCTGCAGTCAACCCCGTGTGGGACCAGTCCCGTCTGGAGCCTCTGCTGGATAGGTTGGTTGACACCAGGACACAGCTAGAAGACTACCTGGACTGGTGCGCCTACAAGCTGCGTAGGCGACAAGACATCAAGAAGCGGAAGACGGTCAAGATCCGGCCCACACTTGAAGGTGGGCGATGGGTTGGAGGGAGGGAGTTCTTTTAGTGCGGCAGCATCAGTATGGTTAGCATACCTGGACTGGCGCTTAGGCGACTAGATATCAAGAATCGGAAGACGCTGAATACCCGTGCCACGCTTGAAGGTGGGTGATGGGTTGGGAGGGACGGAGTTTTTTTAATGCGGCAGCATCTATGGGTAGCATACCTGGGTTGGTGCGTAGGCGTCAAGATATCAAGACTTGGAAGATGCTGAATATCTGTACAACACTTGAATGTGGGTGATGGGTTGGGAGGAGGGAGTTTTGTTTAGTGTGACAGCGTCTATCAGTATGGGTAGCATATCTGGACTGGTGCTTAGGCGACGAGATATCAAGAAGCCGAAGACGGTGAATATCCGAACAACGCTTGAAGGTGGATGATGGGTTGAGAGGAGGGAGTGTTGTTTAGTGTGGCAGCATCAGTATGGGCAGCATACCTCGACTGGTGCGTAGGCAACAAGCTGCGTAGGCTACAAGACATCAAGAAGCTGAAGACCCTGAATATCCGCCCTACACTTGAAGGTGGGTGATGGGTTGGGAGTGAGGGAGTTTTCTTAGTGTGTCAGCATCTATCAGTATGGGCAGCATATCTGGACTGGTGCGTAGGCAACAAGCTGCGTAGGTGACTAGATACCTAGAAGCGGAAGACGCTCAAGATCAGGCCCACGCTTGAAGGTGGGTGATGGGTTGGGAGGGAGGGACTTATTTTAGTGCAGCAGCATGTATGGGTAGCATACCTCGGCTGGTGCGTAGGCAACAAGCTGCATGAGCGACAAGATATCAAGAAGCGGAAGATGCTGAATGTGCGCCACACGCTTGATGGTGAGTGATGGGTTGGGAGGGAGGGAGTTTTGCGTAGTTTGGCAATATCTATGGGTAGCATACCTGGATTGGTGCGTAGGGGACAAAATATCAAGAAGCGGAAGATGCTGAATACCCGTCCCACGCTTGAAGGTAGGTGATGGGTTGGCAGGGACGGGGTTTTGTTTAGGTTGGAAGCATGTATGGGTAGCATACCTCGCCTGGTACGTAGACGAAAAGCTGCGTAGGCAACCAGATATCAAGAAGCGTAAGACAGTCGAGATCCGGCCCACACTTGAAGGTGGGTGATGGGTTGGAGGGAGGGAGTTCTTTTAGTGCGGCAGCATCAGTATGGTTAGCATACCTGGACTGGCGCTTAGGCGACTAGATATCAAGAATCGGAAGACGCTGAATACCCGTGCCACGCTTGAAGGTGGGTGATGGGTTGGGAGAGACGGAGTTTTTTTAATGCGGCAGCATCTATGGGTAGCATACCTGGGTTGGTGCGTAGGCGACAAGCTGCGTCGATCACACTTTATCAAGAAGCGGAAGACGCTGAATGTCCGCCACACGCTTGATGGTGAGTGATGGGTTGGGAGGGAGGGAGTTTTGTGTAGTTTGGCAGCATGTATGGGTAGCATACCTGGGTTGGTGCGTAGGCGTCAAGATATCAAGACTTGGAAGATGCTGAATATCTGTACAACACTTGAATGTGGGTGATGGGTTGGGAGGAGGGAGTTTTGTTTAGTGTGACAGCGTCTATCAGTATGGGTAGCATATCTGGACTGGTGCTTAGGCGACGAGATATCAAGAAGCCGAAGACGGTGAATATCCGAACAACGCTTGAAGGTGGATGATGGGTTGAGAGGAGGGAGTGTTGTTTAGTGTGGCAGCATCAGTATGGGCAGCATACCTCGACTGGTGCGTAGGTAACAAGCTGCGTAGGCGACAAGACATCAAGAAGCTGAAGACCCTGAATATCCGCCCTACACTTGAAGGTGGGTGATGGGTTGGGAGTGAGGGAGTTTTCTTAGTGTGTCAGCATCTATCAGTATGGGCAGCATATCTGGACTGGTGCGTAGGCAACAAGCTGCGTAGGTGACTAGATACCTAGAAGCGGAAGACGCTCAAGATCAGGCCCACGCTTGAAGGTGGGTGATGGGTTGGGAGGGAGGGACTTATTTTAGTGCAGCAGCATGTATGGGTAGCATACCTCGGCTGGTGCGTAGGCAACAAGCTGCATGAGCGACAAGATATCAAGAAGCGGAAGATGCTGAATGTGCGCCACACGCTTGATGGTGAGTGATGGGTTGGGAGGGAGGGAGTTTTGCGTAGTTTGGCAATATCTATGGGTAGCATACCTGGATTGGTGCGTAGGGGACAAAATATCAAGAAGCGGAAGATGCTGAATACCCGTCCCACGCTTGAAGGTAGGTGATGGGTTGGGAGGGACGGGGTTTTGTTTAGGTTGGAAGCATGTATGGGTAGCATACCTCGCCTGGTACGTAGACGAAAAGCTGCGTAGGCAACCAGATATCAAGAAGCGTAAGACAGTCGAGATCCGGCCCACACTTGAAGGTGGGTGATGGGTTGGAGGGAGGGAGTTCTTTTAGTGCGGCAGCATCAGTATGGTTAGCATACCTGGACTGGCGCTTAGGCGACTAGATATCAAGAATCGGAAGACGCTGAATACCCGTGCCACGCTTGAAGGTGGGTGATGGGTTGGGAGAGACGGAGTTTTTTTAATGCGGCAGCATCTATGGGTAGCATACCTGGGTTGGTGCGTAGGCGACAAGCTCCGTCGATCACACTTTATCAAGAAGCGGAAGACGCTGAATGTCCGCCACACGCTTGATGGTGAGTGATGGGTTGGGAGGGAGGGAGTTTTGTGTAGTTTGGCAGCATCTATGGGTAGCATACCTGGGTTGGTGCGTAGGCGTCAAGATATCAAGACTTGGAAGATGCTGAATATCTGTACAACACTTGAATGTGGGTGATGGGTTGGGAGGAGGGAGTTTTGTTTAGTGTGACAGCGTCTATCAGTATGGGTAGCATATCTGGACTGGTGCTTAGGCGACGAGATATCAAGAAGCCGAAGACGGTGAATATCCGAACAACGCTTGAAGGTGGATGATGGGTTGAGAGGAGGGAGTGTTGTTTAGTGTGGCAGCATCAGTATGGGCAGCATACCTCGACTGGTGCGTAGGTAACAAGCTGCGTAGGCGACAAGACATCAAGAAGCTGAAGACCCTGAATATCCGCCCTACACTTGAAGGTGGGTGATGGGTTGGGAGTGAGGGAGTTTTCTTAGTGTGACAGCATCTATCAGTATGGGCAGCATATCTGGACTGGTGCGTAGGCAACAAGCTGCGTAGGTGACTAGATATCTAGAAGCGGAAGACGCTCAAGATCAGGCCCACGCTTGAAGGTGGGTGATGGGTTGGGAGGGAGGGACTTATTTTAGTGCAGCAGCATGTATGGGTAGCATACCTCGGCTGGTGCGTAGGCAACAAGCTGCATGAGCGACAAGATATCAAGAAGCGGAAGATGCTGAATGTGCGCCACACGCTTGATGGTGAGTGATGGGTTGGGAGGGAGGGAGTTTTGCGTAGTTTGGCAATATCTATGGGTAGCATACCTGGATTGGTGCGTAGGGGACAAAATATCAAGAAGCGGAAGATGCTGAATACCCGTCCCACGCTTGAAGGTAGGTGATGGGTTGGCAGGGACGGGGTTTTGTTTAGGTTGGAAGCATGTATGGGTAGCATACCTCGCCTGGTACGTAGACGAAAAGCTGCGTAGGCAACCAGATATCAAGAAGCGTAAGACAGTCGAGATCCGGCCCACACTTGAAGGTGGGTGATGGGTTGGAGGGAGGGAGTTCTTTTAGTGCGGCAGCATCAGTATGGTTAGCATACCTGGACTGGCGCTTAGGCGACTAGATATCAAGAATCGGAAGACGCTGAATACCCGTGCCACGCTTGAAGGTGGGTGATGGGTTGGGAGAGACGGAGTTTTTTTAATGCGGCAGCATCTATGGGTAGCATACCTGGGTTGGTGCGTAGGCGACAAGCTGCGTCGATCACACTTTATCAAGAAGCGGAAGACGCTGAATGTCCGCCACACGCTTGATGGTGAGTGATGGGTTGGGAGGGAGGGAGTTTTGTGTAGTTTGGCAGCATCTATGGGTAGCATACCTGGGTTGGTGCGTAGGCGTCAAGATATCAAGACTTGGAAGATGCTGAATATCTGTACAACACTTGAATGTGGGTGATGGGTTGGGAGGAGGGAGTTTTGTTTAGTGTGACAGCGTCTATCAGTATGGGTAGCATATCTGGACTGGTGCTTAGGCGACGAGATATCAAGAAGCCGAAGACGGTGAATATCCGAACAACGCTTGAAGGTGGATGATGGGTTGAGAGGAGGGAGTGTTGTTTAGTGTGGCAGCATCAGTATGGGCAGCATACCTCGACTGGTGCGTAGGTAACAAGCTGCGTAGGCGACAAGACATCAAGAAGCTGAAGACCCTGAATATCCGCCCTACACTTGAAGGTGGGTGATGGGTTGGGAGTGAGGGAGTTTTCTTAGTGTGACAGCATCTATCAGTATGGGCAGCATATCTGGACTGGTGCGTAGGCAACAAGCTGCGTAGGTGACTAGATACCTAGAAGCGGAAGACGCTCAAGATCAGGCCCACGCTTGAAGGTGGGTGATGGGTTGGGAGGGAGGGACTTATTTTAGTGCAGCAGCATGTATGGGTAGCATACCTCGGCTGGTGCGTAGGCAACAAGCTGCATGAGCGACAAGATATCAAGAAGCGGAAGATGCTGAATGTGCGCCACACGCTTGATGGTGAGTGATGGGTTGGGAGGGAGGGAGTTTTGCGTAGTTTGGCAATATCTATGGGTAGCATACCTGGATTGGTGCGTAGGGGACAAAATATCAAGAAGCGGAAGATGCTGAATACCCGTCCCACGCTTGAAGGTAGGTGATGGGTTGGCAGGGACGGGGTTTTGTTTAGGTTGGAAGCATGTATGGGTAGCATACCTCGCCTGGTACGTAGACGAAAAGCTGCGTAGGCAACCAGATATCAAGAAGCGTAAGACAGTCGAGATCCGGCCCACACTTGAAGGTGGGTGATGGGTTGGAGGGAGGGAGTTCTTTTAGTGCGGCAGCATCAGTATGGTTAGCATACCTGGACTGGCGCTTAGGCGACTAGATATCAAGAATCGGAAGACGCTGAATACCCGTGCCACGCTTGAAGGTGGGTGATGGGTTGGGAGAGACGGAGTTTTTTTAATGCGGCAGCATCTATGGGTAGCATACCTGGGTTGGTGCGTAGGCGACAAGCTGCGTCGATCACACTTTATCAAGAAGCGGAAGACGCTGAATGTCCGCCACACGCTTGATGGTGAGTGATGGGTTGGGAGGGAGGGAGTTTTGTGTAGTTTGGCAGCATGTATGGGTAGCATACCTGGGTTGGTGCGTAGGCGACAAGATATCAAGACTTGGAAGATGCCGAATATCTGTACAACACTTGAATGTGGGTGATGGGTTGGGAGGAGGGAGTTTTGTTTAGTGTGACAGCGTCTATCAGTATGGGTAGCATATCTGGACTGGTGCTTAGGCGACGAGATATCAAGAAGCCGAAGACGGTGAATATCCGAACAACGCTTGGAGGTGGATGATGGGTTGAGAGGAGGGAGTGTTGTTTAGTGTGGCAGCATCAGTATGGGCAGCATACCTCGACTGGTGCGTAGGTAACAAGCTGCGTAGGCGACAAGACATCAAGAAGCTGAAGACCCTGAATATCCGCCCTACACTTGAAGGTGGGTGATGGGTTGGGAGTGAGGGAGTTTTCTTAGTGTGTCAGCATCTATCAGTATGGGCAGCATATCTGGACTGGTGCGTAGGCAACAAGCTGCGTAGGTGACTAGATACCTAGAAGCGGAAGACGCTCAAGATCAGGCCCACGCTTGAAGGTGGGTGATGGGTTGGGAGGGAGGGACTTATTTTAGTGCAGCAGCATGTATGGGTAGCATACCTCGGCTGGTGCGTAGGCAACAAGCTGCATGAGCGACAAGATATCAAGAAGCGGAAGATGCTGAATGTGCGCCACACGCTTGATGGTGAGTGATGGGTTGGGAGGGAGGGAGTTTTGCGTAGTTTGGCAATATCTATGGGTAGCATACCTGGATTGGTGCGTAGGGGACAAAATATCAAGAAGCGGAAGATGCTGAATACCCGTCCCACGCTTGAAGGTAGGTGATGGGTTGGCAGGGACGGGGTTTTGTTTAGGTTGGAAGCATGTATGGGTAGCATACCTCGCCTGGTACGTAGACGAAAAGCTGCGTAGGCAACCAGATATCAAGAAGCGTAAGACAGTCGAGATCCGGCCCACACTTGAAGGTGGGTGATGGGTTGGAGGGAGGGAGTTCTTTTAGTGCGGCAGCATCAGTATGGTTAGCATACCTGGACTGGCGCTTAGGCGACTAGATATCAAGAATCGGAAGACGCTGAATACCCGTGCCACGCTTGAAGGTGGGTGATGGGTTGGGAGAGACGGAGTTTTTTTAATGCGGCAGCATCTATGGGTAGCATACCTGGGTTGGTGCGTAGGCGACAAGCTGCGTCGATCACACTTTATCAAGAAGCGGAAGACGCTGAATGTCCGCCACACGCTTGATGGTGAGTGATGGGTTGGGAGGGAGGGAGTTTTGTGTAGTTTGGCAGCATGTATGGGTAGCATACCTGGGTTGGTGCGTAGGCGACAAGATATCAAGACTTGGAAGAT
The DNA here is from genome assembly GCA_013435795.1 of Chlamydomonas sp. ICE-L. Classification (NCBI taxonomy): domain Eukaryota; kingdom Viridiplantae; phylum Chlorophyta; class Chlorophyceae; order Chlamydomonadales; family Chlamydomonadaceae; genus Chlamydomonas; species Chlamydomonas sp. ICE-L. Next base: position 1,315,155 of record JACBWV010000223.1, on the reverse strand, counting down.
GCCGAATATCTGTACAACACTTGAATGTGGGTGATGGGTTGGTAGGAGGGAGTTTTGTTTAGTGTGACAGCGTCTATCAGTATGGGTAGCATATCTGGACTGGTGCTTAGGCGACGAGATATCAAGAAGCCGAAGACGGTGAATATCCGAACAACGCTTGGAGGTGGATGATGGGTTGAGAGGAGGGAGTGTTGTTTAGTGTGGCAGCATCAGTATGGGCAGCATACCTCGACTGGTGCGTAGGTAACAAGCTGCGTAGGCGACAAGACATCAAGAAGCTGAAGACCCTGAATATCCGCCCTACACTTGAAGGTGGGTGATGGGTTGGGAGTGAGGGAGTTTTCTTAGTGTGTCAGCATCTATCAGTATGGGCAGCATATCTGGACTGGTGCGTAGGCAACAAGCTGCGTAGGTGACTAGATACCTAGAAGCGGAAGACGCTCAAGATCAGGCCCACGCTTGAAGGTGGGTGATGGGTTGGGAGGGAGGGACTTATTTTAGTGCAGCAGCATGTATGGGTAGCATACCTCGGCTGGTGCGTAGGCAACAAGCTGCATGAGCGACAAGATATCAAGAAGCGGAAGATGCTGAATGTGCGCCACACGCTTGATGGTGAGTGATGGGTTGGGAGGGAGGGAGTTTTGCGTAGTTTGGCAATATCTATGGGTAGCATACCTGGATTGGTGCGTAGGGGACAAAATATCAAGAAGCGGAAGATGCTGAATACCCGTCCCACGCTTGAAGGTAGGTGATGGGTTGGCAGGGACGGGGTTTTGTTTAGGTTGGAAGCATGTATGGGTAGCATACCTCGCCTGGTACGTAGACGAAAAGCTGCGTAGGCAACCAGATATCAAGAAGCGTAAGACAGTCGAGATCCGGCCCACACTTGAAGGTGGGTGATGGGTTGGAGGGAGGGAGTTCTTTTAGTGCGGCAGCATCAGTATGGTTAGCATACCTGGACTGGCGCTTAGGCGACTAGATATCAAGAATCGGAAGACGCTGAATACCCGTGCCACGCTTGAAGGTGGGTGATGGGTTGGGAGAGACGGAGTTTTTTTTAATGCGGCAGCATCTATGGGTAGCATACCTGGGTTGGTGCGTAGGCGACAAGCTGCGTCGATCACACTTTATCAAGAAGCGGAAGACGCTGAATGTCCGCCACACGCTTGATGGTGAGTGATGGGTTGGGAGGGAGGGAGTTTTGTGTAGTTTGGCAGCATGTATGGGTAGCATACCTGGGTTGGTGCGTAGGCGACAAGATATCAAGACTTGGAAGATGCCGAATATCTGTACAACACTTGAATGTGGGTGATGGGTTGGGAGGAGGGAGTTTTGTTTAGTGTGACAGCGTCTATCAGTATGGGTAGCATATCTGGACTGGTGCTTAGGCGACGAGATATCAAGAAGCCGAAGACGGTGAATATCCGAACAACGCTTGGAGGTGGATGATGGGTTGAGAGGAGGGAGTGTTGTTTAGTGTGGCAGCATCAGTATGGGCAGCATACCTCGACTGGTGCGTAGGTAACAAGCTGCGTAGGCGACAAGACATCAAGAAGCTGAAGACCCTGAATATCCGCCCTACACTTGAAGGTGGGTGATGGGTTGGGAGTGAGGGAGTTTTCTTAGTGTGTCAGCATCTATCAGTATGGGCAGCATATCTGGACTGGTGCGTAGGCAACAAGCTGCGTAGGTGACTAGATACCTAGAAGCGGAAGACGCTCAAGATCAGGCCCACGCTTGAAGGTGGGTGATGGGTTGGGAGGGAGGGACTTATTTTAGTGCAGCAGCATGTATGGGTAGCATACCTCGGCTGGTGCGTAGGCAACAAGCTGCATGAGCGACAAGATATCAAGAAGCGGAAGATGCTGAATGTGCGCCACACGCTTGATGGTGAGTGATGGGTTGGGAGGGAGGGAGTTTTGCGTAGTTTGGCAATATCTATGGGTAGCATACCTGGATTGGTGCGTAGGGGACAAAATATCAAGAAGCGGAAGATGCTGAATACCCGTCCCACGCTTGAAGGTAGGTGATGGGTTGGCAGGGACGGGGTTTTGTTTAGGTTGGAAGCATGTATGGGTAGCATACCTCGCCTGGTACGTAGACGAAAAGCTGCGTAGGCAACCAGATATCAAGAAGCGTAAGACAGTCGAGATCCGGCCCACACTTGAAGGTGGGTGATGGGTTGGAGGGAGGGAGTTCTTTTAGTGCGGCAGCATCAGTATGGTTAGCATACCTGGACTGGCGCTTAGGCGACTAGATATCAAGAATCGGAAGACGCTGAATACCCGTGCCACGCTTGAAGGTGGGTGATGGGTTGGGAGAGACGGAGTTTTTTTAATGCGGCAGCATCTATGGGTAGCATACCTGGGTTGGTGCGTAGGCGACAAGCTGCGTCGATCACACTTTATCAAGAAGCGGAAGACGCTGAATGTCCGCCACACGCTTGATGGTGAGTGATGGGTTGGGAGGGAGGGAGTTTTGTGTAGTTTGGCAGCATGTATGGGTAGCATACCTGGGTTGGTGCGTAGGCGACAAGATATCAAGACTTGGAAGATGCCGAATATCTGTACAACACTTGAATGTGGGTGATGGGTTGGGAGGAGGGAGTTTTGTTTAGTGTGACAGCGTCTATCAGTATGGGTAGCATATCTGGACTGGTGCTTAGGCGACGAGATATCAAGAAGCCGAAGACGGTGAATATCCGAACAACGCTTGGAGGTGGATGATGGGTTGAGAGGAGGGAGTGTTGTTTAGTGTGGCAGCATCAGTATGGGCAGCATACCTCGACTGGTGCGTAGGTAACAAGCTGCGTAGGCGACAAGACATCAAGAAGCTGAAGACCCTGAATATCCGCCCTACACTTGAAGGTGGGTGATGGGTTGGGAGTGAGGGAGTTTTCTTAGTGTGTCAGCATCTATCAGTATGGGCAGCATATCTGGACTGGTGCGTAGGCAACAAGCTGCGTAGGTGACTAGATACCTAGAAGCGGAAGACGCTCAAGATCAGGCCCACGCTTGAAGGTGGGTGATGGGTTGGGAGGGAGGGACTTATTTTAGTGCAGCAGCATGTATGGGTAGCATACCTCGGCTGGTGCGTAGGCAACAAGCTGCATGAGCGACAAGATATCAAGAAGCGGAAGATGCTGAATGTGCGCCACACGCTTGATGGTGAGTGATGGGTTGGGAGGGAGGGAGTTTTGCGTAGTTTGGCAATATCTATGGGTAGCATACCTGGATTGGTGCGTAGGGGACAAAATATCAAGAAGCGGAAGATGCTGAATACCCGTCCCACGCTTGAAGGTAGGTGATGGGTTGGGAGGGACGGGGTTTTGTTTAGGTTGGAAGCATGTATGGGTAGCATACCTCGCCTGGTACGTAGACGAAAAGCTGCGTAGGCAACCAGATATCAAGAAGCGTAAGACAGTCGAGATCCGGCCCACACTTGAAGGTGGGTGATGGGTTGGAGGGAGGGAGTTCTTTTAGTGCGGCAGCATCAGTATGGTTAGCATACCTGGACTGGCGCTTAGGCGACTAGATATCAAGAATCGGAAGACGCTGAATACCCGTGCCACGCTTGAAGGTGGGTGATGGGTTGGGAGAGACGGAGTTTTTTTAATGCGGCAGCATCTATGGGTAGCATACCTGGGTTGGTGCGTAGGCGACAAGCTGCGTCGATCACACTTTATCAAGAAGCGGAAGACGCTGAATGTCCGCCACACGCTTGATGGTGAGTGATGGGTTGGGAGGGAGGGAGTTTTGTGTAGTTTGGCAGCATGTATGGGTAGCATACCTGGGTTGGTGCGTAGGCGACAAGATATCAAGACTTGGAAGATGCCGAATATCTGTACAACACTTGAATGTGGGTGATGGGTTGGGAGGAGGGAGTTTTGTTTAGTGTGACAGCGTCTATCAGTATGGGTAGCATATCTGGACTGGTGCTTAGGCGACGAGATATCAAGAAGCCGAAGACGGTGAATATCCGAACAACGCTTGGAGGTGGATGATGGGTTGAGAGGAGGGAGTGTTGTTTAGTGTGGCAGCATCAGTATGGGCAGCATACCTCGACTGGTGCGTAGGTAACAAGCTGCGTAGGCGACAAGACATCAAGAAGCTGAAGACCCTGAATATCCGCCCTACACTTGAAGGTGGGTGATGGGTTGGGAGTGAGGGAGTTTTCTTAGTGTGTCAGCATCTATCAGTATGGGCAGCATATCTGGACTGGTGCGTAGGCAACAAGCTGCGTAGGTGACTAGATACCTAGAAGCGGAAGACGCTCAAGATCAGGCCCACGCTTGAAGGTGGGTGATGGGTTGGGAGGGAGGGACTTATTTTAGTGCAGCAGCATGTATGGGTAGCATACCTCGGCTGGTGCGTAGGCAACAAGCTGCATGAGCGACAAGATATCAAGAAGCGGAAGATGCTGAATGTGCGCCACACGCTTGATGGTGAGTGATGGGTTGGGAGGGAGGGAGTTTTGCGTAGTTTGGCAATATCTATGGGTAGCATACCTGGATTGGTGCGTAGGGGACAAAATATCAAGAAGCGGAAGATGCTGAATACCCGTCCCACGCTTGAAGGTAGGTGATGGTTGGCAGGGACGGGGTTTTGTTTAGGTTGGAAGCATGTATGGGTAGCATACCTCGCCTGGTACGTAGACGAAAAGCTGCGTAGGCAACCAGATATCAAGAAGCGTAAGACAGTCGAGATCCGGCCCACACTTGAAGGTGGGTGATGGGTTGGAGGGAGGGAGTTCTTTTAGTGCGGCAGCATCAGTATGGTTAGCATACCTGGACTGGCGCTTAGGCGACTAGATATCAAGAATCGGAAGACGCTGAATACCCGTGCCACGCTTGAAGGTGGGTGATGGGTTGGGAGAGACGGAGTTTTTTTAATGCGGCAGCATCTATGGGTAGCATACCTGGGTTGGTGCGTAGGCGACAAGCTGCGTCGATCACACTTTATCAAGAAGCGGAAGACGCTGAATGTCCGCCACACGCTTGATGGTGAGTGATGGGTTGGGAGGGAGGGAGTTTTGTGTAGTTTGGCAGCATCTATGGGTAGCATACCTGGGTTGGTGCGTAGGCGACAAGATATCAAGACTTGGAAGATGCCGAATATCTGTACAACACTTGAATGTGGGTGATGGGTTGGGAGGAGGGAGTTTTGTTTAGTGTGACAGCGTCTATCAGTATGGGTAGCATATCTGGACTGGTGCTTAGGCGACGAGATATCAAGAAGCCGAAGACGGTGAATATCCGAACAACGCTTGGAGGTGGATGATGGGTTGAGAGGAGGGAGTGTTGTTTAGTGTGGCAGCATCAGTATGGGCAGCATACCTCGACTGGTGCGTAGGTAACAAGCTGCGTAGGCGACAAGACATCAAGAAGCTGAAGACCCTGAATATCCGCCCTACACTTGAAGGTGGGTGATGGGTTGGGAGTGAGGGAGTTTTCTTAGTGTGTCAGCATCTATCAGTATGGGCAGCATATCTGGACTGGTGCGTAGGCAACAAGCTGCGTAGGTGACTAGATACCTAGAAGCGGAAGACGCTCAAGATCAGGCCCACGCTTGAAGGTGGGTGATGGGTTGGGAGGGAGGGACTTATTTTAGTGCAGCAGCATGTATGGGTAGCATACCTCGGCTGGTGCGTAGGCAACAAGCTGCATGAGCGACAAGATATCAAGAAGCGGAAGATGCTGAATGTGCGCCACACGCTTGATGGTGAGTGATGGGTTGGGAGGGAGGGAGTTTTGCGTAGTTTGGCAATATCTATGGGTAGCATACCTGGATTGGTGCGTAGGGGACAAAATATCAAGAAGCGGAAGATGCTGAATACCCGTCCCACGCTTGAAGGTAGGTGATGGGTTGGGAGGGACGGGGTTTGTTAGGTTGGAAGCATGTATGGGTAGCATACCTCGCCTGGTACGTAGACGAAAAGCTGCGTAGGCAACCAGATATCAAGAAGCGTAAGACAGTCGAGATCCGGCCCACACTTGAAGGTGGGTGATGGGTTGGAGGGAGGGAGTTCTTTTAGTGCGGCAGCATCAGTATGGTTAGCATACCTGGACTGGCGCTTAGGCGACTAGATATCAAGAATCGGAAGACGCTGAATACCCGTGCCACGCTTGAAGGTGGGTGATGGGTTGGGAGAGACGGAGTTTTTTTAATGCGGCAGCATCTATGGGTAGCATACCTGGGTTGGTGCGTAGGCGACAAGCTGCGTCGATCACACTTTATCAAGAAGCGGAAGACGCTGAATGTCCGCCACACGCTTGATGGTGAGTGATGGGTTGGGAGGGAGGGAGTTTTGTGTAGTTTGGCAGCATGTATGGGTAGCATACCTGGGTTGGTGCGTAGGCGACAAGATATCAAGACTTGGAAGATGCCGAATATCTGTACAACACTTGAATGTGGGTGATGGGTTGGGAGGAGGGAGTTTTGTTTAGTGTGACAGCGTCTATCAGTATGGGTAGCATATCTGGACTGGTGCTTAGGCGACGAGATATCAAGAAGCCGAAGACGGTGAATATCCGAACAACGCTTGGAGGTGGATGATGGGTTGAGAGGAGGGAGTGTTGTTTAGTGTGGCAGCATCAGTATGGGCAGCATACCTCGACTGGTGCGTAGGTAACAAGCTGCGTAGGCGACAAGACATCAAGAAGCTGAAGACCCTGAATATCCGCCCTACACTTGAAGGTGGGTGATGGGTTGGGAGTGAGGGAGTTTTTTTAGTGTGTCAGCATCTATCAGTATGGGCAGCATATCTGGACTGGTGCGTAGGCAACAAGCTGCGTAGGTGACTAGATACCTAGAAGCGGAAGACGCTCAAGATCAGGCCCACGCTTGAAGGTGGGTGATGGGTTGGGAGGGAGGGACTTATTTTAGTGCAGCAGCATGTATGGGTAGCATACCTCGGCTGGTGCGTAGGCAACAAGCTGCATGAGCGACAAGATATCAAGAAGCGGAAGACGCTGAATGTGTGCCACACGCTTGATGGTGAGTGATGGGTTGGGAGGGAGGGAGTTTTGCGTAGTTTGGCAATATCTATGGGTAGCATACCTGGATTGGTGCGTAGGGGACAAAATATCAAGAAGCGGAAGATGCTGAATACCCGTCCCACGCTTGAAGGTAGGTGATGGGTTGGGAGGGACGGGGTTTTGTTTAGGTTGGAAGCATGTATGGGTAGCATACCTCGCCTGGTACGTAGACGAAAAGCTGCGTAGGCAACCAGATATCAAGAAGCGTAAGACAGTCGAGATCCGGCCCACACTTGAAGGTGGGTGATGGGTTGGAGGGAGGGAGTTCTTTTAGTGCGGCAGCATCAGTATGGTTAGCATACCTGGACTGGCGCTTAGGCGACTAGATATCAAGAATCGGAAGACGCTGAATACCCGTGCCACGCTTGAAGGTGGGTGATGGGTTGGGAGAGACGGAGTTTTTTTAATGCGGCAGCATCTATGGGTAGCATACCTGGGTTGGTGCGTAGGCGACAAGCTGCGTCGATCACACTTTATCAAGAAGCGGAAGACGCTGAATGTCCGCCACACGCTTGATGGTGAGTGATGGGTTGGGAGGGAGGGAGTTTTGTGTAGTTTGGCAGCATGTATGGGTAGCATATCTGGATTGGTGCGTAGGCGACAAGATATCAAGACTTGGAAGACGCTGAATATCTGTACAACACTTGAATGTGGGTGATGGGTTGGGAGGAGGGAGTTTTGTTTAGTGTGACAGCGTCTATCAGTATGGGTAGCATATCTGGACTGGTGCTTAGGCGACGAGATATCAAGAAGCCGAAGACGGTGAATATCCGAACAACGCTTGAAGGTGGATGATGGGTTGAGAGGAGGGAGTGTTGTTTAGTGTGGCAGCATCAGTATGGGCAGCATACCTCGACTGGTGCGTAGGCAACAAGCTGCATAGGCGACAAGACATCAAGAAGCTGAAGACCCTGAATATCCGCCCTACACTTGAAGGTGGGTGATGGGTTGGGAGTGAGAGAATTTTCTTAGTGTGGCAGCATCTATCAGTATGGGTAGCATATCTGGACTGGTGCGTAGGCAACAAGCTGCGTAGGTGACAAGATACCTAGAAGCGGAAGACGCTCAAGATCAGGCCCACGCTTGAAGGTGGGTGATGGGTTGGGAGGGAGGGACTTATTTTAGTGCAGCAGCATGTATGGGTAGCATACCTCGATTGGTGCGTAGGCGACAAGCTGCGTTGATGACACTTTATCAAGAAGCGGAAGATGCTGAATGTGCGCCACACGCTCGATGGTGAGCGATGGGTTGGGAGGAAGGGAGTTTGGTTTAGTGCGGCAGCATGTATGGGTAGCATACCTGGACTGGTGCGTAGGCAACAAGCTGCATGAGCGACAAGATATCAAGAAGCGTAAGACGCTGAATGTGCGCCACACGCTTGATGGTGAGTGATGGGTTTGGAGGGATGGAGTTTGGTTTAGTGCGGCAGCATGTATGGGTAGCATACCTGGACTGGTGCGTAGGCAACAAGCTGCGCAGGCTACATGGTACCAAGAAGCGGAAGACGCTCAAGATCTGTCCAACGCTTGAAGCTGGTTGATGGGTTGGGAGGAAGGGACTTAACCCAACCAGTCCTAAACTTAACCCACCTAATCCTGAATTAACCCACCCAATCCTAAATTTATCCCACCCAATCCTAAACTTATCCCACCCAATCCTAAACCCACTTAACCCACCCAATCCTAAACTTAACCCACCCAATCCAGAACCCACTTCACCCACCCAATCCTAAACCCACATAACCCACCCAATCCTGACTGCAGGTAAATGGGCGTGCAAGAAGTACGGGAAGGTTACAAGCACGGTGACAGTGGACGCAGTTGAATTCTGGCAGCTCAATATCTAAGCCCTCCAGAAGCTTATAAATCTGAACCTAAACAAAGTCAACCCAACTAGCCTCAACTAAGCCCAACCAACCCTAAACCCTACCTTAACCCTAAACTGCAGGTGAATGGGCGTGCAAGAAGTATGTGAAGGGTACAAGCGAGGTGAAAGTGGACGCCATTGAATACTGGCAGCTCAAAATCTAAGCCCTCCACATGCAAACAGACAAAAACCATAACATAGTCAACCCAACTAAACCCACCCAACCCTAAACTGCAGATAGATAGGTGTGTAAGAAGGATGTGAAGGTCTCAAGCACGGTGATAGTGGACGCCATTGAATACTGGCAGCTCAATATCCAAGCCCTCCACCTTCAGATAGACAAAAACGTAACATATCAACCCAACTAAACCCACCCAACCCTAAACTGCAGGTGGATGGGCGTGTATGGAGTACGTGAAGGTTACAAGCACGGTGACAGTGGATGCAGTTGAATTCTGGCAGCTCAATATCTAAGCCCACCACAAGCTTATAAATCAAAACCTAAACAAAGTCAACCCAACTAGCCTCAGCTAAGCCCAACCAACCCTAAACCCTACCTTAACCCTAAACTGCAGGTGAATGGGCGTGCAAGAAGTACGGGAAGGGTACAAGCGCGGTGAAAGTGGACGCTATTGAATTCTGGTTCTATATTTTCACTGACCCAATCCTACCCTACCCTGAACTGCAGGTGAATGGGCGTGCAAGAAGTACGGGAAGGGTACAAGCGCGGTGAAAGTGGACGCCATTGAAAACTGGCAGCTCAAAATCCAAGCCCACCACCTTCAGATAGACAAAAACCTTAACATAATCAACCCAACTAAACCCACCCAACCCTGAACAAAGGCAGCCCAACTAAACTAACCCCCCCAAACCCTAAATTGCAGGTGAATGGGCGTGCAAGAAGTACGGGAAGGGTACAAGCGCGGTCAAAGTGGACGCTATTGAATTCTGGGTTTTTATTTTCACTGACCCAATCCTACCCATCCAAGCCCTCCACCTTCAGATTGACAAAAACCTTAACATAGTCAACCCAACTAAACCCACCCAACCCTGAACAAAGGCAGCTCAACTAAACTACCCCCCCCCCAACCCCCCCCAACCCTAAACTGCAGGTGAATGGGCGTGCAAGAAGTACGGGAAGGGTACAAGCGCGGTGAAGGTGGACGCCATTGAATACTGGCAGCTCAAAATCCAAGCCCTCCACCTTCAAATAGACGAGGAGCAGGCCAAGGCTATGACTCGGCCCATCCCTGCTGCTTTCGTCACCTTCAACACTCGTGCTAGCCAGGTCCGTTTATTTGTTGTTGTTGGAAGGAATCCATGTAGCACCTGAACTTGAATCCCCCACAACCCCCCACCCCACTCCACACACATACACACACACACTCCCATGTCAATACCTATCCCTGCTGCTTTCGTCACCCTCAACACGCGTGCTAGCCAGGTCCGTTTAATTGTTGCTGTTGAAAGGAATCCCTGTAGCACCCAAACTTGAATCCGCCACTCCCCCCACCACCACCACCACACACACACACACACACACTCCTATGTCAATACTTATCCCTGCTGCTTTTGTCTCATTCAACACGCGTGCCAGCTAGGTCCGTTTATTTGTTGTTGTTAGGATTCTGTGAAGCACTCCAACTTGAATTGTGTCAATACCTATCCCTGCTGCTTTCATCTCATTCAACACGTGTGACTCTGGGGGCTCCTGCTCCCAGAAGGGGGGGCTCTGCCAACAAGAAACAGTGTCTATCCCGCCTCCCAGAAGGGGGGGCTCTGCCAACAAGAAACAGTGTCTATCCCGCCTCCCAGAAGGGGGGGCTCTGCCAACTAGAAACAGTGTCTATCCCGCCTCCCAAAAAAGGGGGCTCTGCCAACAAGAAACAGTGTCTAACCCGCCCCCCAGAAGGGGGGGCTCTGCCAACAAGAAACAGTGTCTAACCCGCCCCCCAGAAGGGGGGGCTCTGCCAACAAGAAACAGTTTCTATCCCGCCCCCCAGAAGGGGGGGCTCTGCCAACAAGAAACAGTGTCTATCCCGCCCCCCAGAAGGGGGGGCTCTGCCAACAAGAAACAGTGTCTATCCCGCCCCCCAGGAGGGGGGGCTCTGCCAACAAGAAACAGTGTCTATCCCGCCCCCCAGAAGGGGGGGCTCTGCCAACAAGAATCAGTGTCTATCCCGCCCCCCAGGAGGGGGGGCTCTGCCAACAAGAAACAGTGTCTATCCCGCCCCCCAGGAGGGGGTAATACAAATTCATTTTGTATAGCCCATCGGGCGTACCTTTCACTGCCAAGAGAAGAGGAGGCTACAGCTAAATCTATGGCTATATTTCTATTTTTAGAAACGAATCTATATGGGCTTCGCCAAAAAAACAGTGTCTGATAATAGCTATTCTTGGATCAAGCAGACTCTTTGTTTCAAAACCGCTACACCCACCCCACAACGAACTCCACATACAACCCAACTCCACACCCAAACCAACTGCACACCCAACCCAACTACACACCCAAACCAACTACACACACAACCCAACTACACACACTACCCAACTACACCCCAAACTCAACCCAACTCCACACACAACCCATCCCAACTCCACACCCAACTCCCAACTCCACACCCAACCTAACTCCACACCCAACCCAACTCCACACCCAACCCAACTCCGCACCCAACCCAACTACACACCCAACCCAACTACACCCCACCCCAACCCACTTCCTTTCAGGTTCGCGCAGCCGGGGCTCTGCACCACCACGAGGAGACCTCCTGGCGTGTGTCTGCTGCACCCACACCCTTCGAGGTCATCTACTCAAACCTGCGCATGCGCTCGTGGCAGCGCTCGCTGCGATCTGTCATCATATGGGCTCTATACATCATACTTGCCATCTTCTACATCATCCCCGTCACCATCGTCCAAGGCATAGTCGACCTCCCCTCCCTCGCACGGATACCGGTGATTAAGGATATCGTCAACTGGCCTGTGGTGAAGCTAATCTTGGAGGCCATCTTACCAGGGTTGGTACTGCTCATATTCCTGGCCTTGTTGCCGTCGATTCTAGCAATCATGGTGCGCCTGAGTGGGGCGGTGTCTGAGAGCGAGATTGACTTCGGGGTGGTGGAGCGCTTCTTCTACTTTCAGGTGAGCGTGCTGCTGCTGCTGCTGGTGATGGTGGTGAGACAAGTGGATGATGGTGGTGGGGGGGGGGGGGGGGGGGGGGGGGGGGGGGGGGGGGGCAATGTTTATGATGGTGCACCTGAGTGTGGCGGTGTCTGAGAGCGAGGTTGACTTCAGGGTGGTGGAGCGCTTCCTCTACTTTCAGGTGAGTGTGCTGCTGCTGCTGGTGGTGGGGTAAGTGGGTGATGGTGGGGAGGGGGGGTCTATGATGGTGGTGTTGAGACAAGTGGATGATAATGGTGCGCCTTAGTGGGGCTGTGTCTGAGAGCGAGATTGACTTAGGTGTGGCGGAGCGCTTCTTCTACTTTCAGGGGAGTGTGCTGCTGCCGCTGGTGATGGTGGTGAGACAAGTGGGTGGTGGGGGGGGGGGGGGGGGGGGGGGGGGGGGTGGGGGGGGGAAGAAGGACCATGTTTATGATGGTGCGCTAAGTGGGGCTGTGTCTGAGAGCGAGATTAACTTCGGGGTGGTTGAGCGCTTCTTCTTCTTTCAGGGGAGCGTAGTACTGCTGCTGGTGGTGAGGCAAGTGGGTGATGGTGGGGAGGGGGGGGGGGGGGGGAACGTATAAGATGGTGGTGTTGAGACGAGTATATGATAATGGTGTGCCTGAGTGGGGCGGTGTCTGAGAGCGAGATTGACTTCGGGGTGGTGGAGCGCTTCTTCTACTTTCAGGTGAGCGTGGTGCAGCTGGCTGGTGGTGATGGTGTTGGTGAGACATGGTTGTGTTGGTGGTGAGGACAAATTGGGTGGTGGGGAGGGGGGGGGGGGGGGGGGGGGGGGGGAGGACCATGTTTATGATGGTGCGCCTGGGCGGGGCTGTGTCTGAGAGCGAGATTGACTTTGGTGTGGCGGAGCGCTTCTTCTACTTGCAGGTGGGCGTGATGCTGTTGCTGCTGGTGGGGCAAGTGGGGTGATGATGGGGGGGGGGGGGGGGGGGGGGGGCGTGGGGGGGGGGGGGGGGATTGAGTCTTATGATGGTGGTTTTGTTGAGACGAGTGATGATAACGGATTGCGGCCTGAGTGGGGCGGGGTGCTTGAGGAGCGAGACTTCGGGAGGTGGTGGAGCGCTCTTCTTCTACTTTCATGTGAGCGTGCGTGCTGCTGGTGTGCTGATGCTGGTGGTGGGAATGGGGGTGTTGATGGTGGGATGAGAAAGGGGGGTGATGCGTGGTGAGAAAGGGGGAGGGGGGGGGGGGGGGGGGGGGGGGGGGTGGGGGGGGACCGCTGTCACTGATGGTTGTGGTTTGAGAGAGTGGATGATGGGGGGGAGGATGAGGATGAACGCATTTATGATGGTGGTGGTGGTAAAGGTGGGTGGTGGTGAAGGTGGGTGGTGGGTGGTGGTAAAGGTGGGTGGTGGGGATGAGGGTGGGGATCATGGTGACAGGGTTTATGATATCGTTGTTCGTGGTGGTGATGAAAACGTTGACAATGATAATGGTGTTGATCTATGCCTGACGCTCAGAAGGCCCTTGCCCTTCCCCCGCTGACACTCACATCGCCTCCCACACTACCTCTAAATTCCCCCTATCACCCAAACCTTCACCCTCTGCTATACCAACCTCCAACCACATCCCTCCCCTCCCCCCCATTAACCGCTACCCCCCCTCAGGTCATCTCCGTCTTCTTGTACAACATGATAGCTGGCTCCTTCCTCAGTCAATGGAAAGAGATCATCGACGACCCTGGGGAGTACCTGACCAACACACAACCCCCTGCCCGGAAAGAAACTTTATCTCCCCCACCACCCTCGCCCCCTCACCCCCCCACCCACTCCCCTCCCCTCAGTCTCCCTCCCCTCCCCCCCACATCAGGTCATCTCCGTCTTCTTGTACAACATGATAGCTGGCTCCTTCCTCAGTCAATGGAGAGAAATCATCGAAGACCCTGCAGCGTTCCTGAACATCATTGCTGCCGCCGTGCCACAGACCGCGTCCTTCTTCATAACCTACCTCCTGGTCGCTGGCGTGGGCAGGGTCATGATCAGGTTCCTGCGAATCCCCCAGCTGGTGATCTTGACTCTGCTCAGCCGGATCGCCTCCACCCCCCGCGCCCGTGCTCGCATGTGGGTAAACCAGTACCAGTTGCTCGGCGATCAGGTCAGTGGTGTAAATATCGTGCTGAGCGATCAGGTCCGACGTAGAATTATCGTGCTAGCCCGTGCTCGATGCTCGCAAGCGGGTGAACCAGTATCAGGTGCCTGGCGATCAGGTCAGCAGAAGAAATCTCGTGCTCGGCGGTCAGGTCGGATGTAGAATTATCGTGCTCGCCCGTGCTCGCATGTGGGTGAGCCAGTTTCAGTTGCTCGGCGATCAGGTCAGTGGTTGAAATATTGTGCTGAGCGATCAGGTCCGATGTAGAATTATCGTGCTCGCCCGTGCTCGATGCTCGCATGTGGGTGAACCAGTACCAGGTGCCCGGCGATCAGGTCAGCGGTAGAAATCTCGTGCTCGGCGATCAGATCCGATGTAGAATTATCGTGCTCGCCCGTGCCCGCATGTGGTTGAACCAGTTGCAGTTGCTCGGCGATCATGTCCGTCATACACAAAAAAAAAAAAAAAAAATGTCCGTCATACAATTATCATAGAATTGTTTGATCACTGCCCAATAACCCCTCCCCAATAAATCTAGGACATGCACCGCCACACATCAGGAACCAGTTTCAGAAGCTCGGCGATCAGGTCCTTCATATAATAATCGTATACTTGTATTATCACTGACCACCCCCTTCCCAAGAAAGCTAGGACATGAATTACCACACGGCGTGAACCAATATCAGAAGCTCGGCGATCAGGTCCTTCATATAATAATCGTACAATGTTATAATCACTGACCAACCCCTCCCCCTAAAAGCTAGGACATGCATTGCCACTTATCAGAAACCAGTATCAGAAGCTCGGCCATCAGGTTGGTGGTAGAATGATCGTAGAATTTTTTTATCACTGCCCAGTAACCCCTCACTCCTGATCAGAAATCAGTATTAAAAGCTCGGCGATCAGGTTGGTGGTAGAATGATCGTGGAATTGTATTAACACTGACCAACCCCTCCCCCCAAAAGCTAGGACATGTATTGCCACACATCAGAAATCAGCATCAGAAGCTCGGCGATCAGATTTGTGGTAGAATTATCGTGGAATTGTTTTATCACTGCCCAGTAACCCCTCACCCCTGTTCAAAAACCAATATTAAAAGCTTGGCGATCAGGTCGGTGGTAAAACAATCGTAGAATTGTATTACCACTGACCAACCCCTCCCCCCAAAAGCTAGGACATGTATTGCCACACATTAGAAATCAGCATCAGAAGCTCAGCGATAAGGTCGGTGGTAGAACAATCATAGAATTGTGTTATCACTGCCCAACCCCTACCCAGTAAAGCTGGGACGTGCATTACTGCACATCAGAGACCGGTATCAGAAGCTCGGTGATCAGGTCCGATGTAGAATTCGAGGGGGGGCAGGAAAAAAGCTGCCATACCGCACCTTCGCTTTGGATAGAGCCTATCCTCACACTATAAAATAAAAATAAAAGTTTTTTTTTTTTAGCCAAAAATAAAGTTGTACAAAAGTTAGAGGGGTCCAAAGTTTTTTCAACCAAAGCGGCCCAAATCTTAACTTCGCGATAAATCTCGTTTGGGCAACCTCATGAAAGATGTAAGAGCATAACTGGAATGGGCTTTAAAAAATCTTTCGAATGACCCCCATTTTAGGGGGGGTAGGGTGAGGTAATTGGGTTTTAGGAGGGGGGGGGGGGGGTAAAAAACTTGTTCCCAACTTTATTTCCCCCCTCTTTTTGTATGAAACTTCCACAATTCCAACTCCCATCTGAATCAAACACCATATCGAAAGTGCGGTCAAAAATCTGTCTTTCTGCCCCCCCCCTGATGTGGGGTGTTTGTTTGGAGGGTGGGGTGGGATGATATGGATGAGAGGAACAGGTGGCATATTCGGTATCTGGTCTGTGGCCCGGAGTGGAGGCAAATATAAAATCTGCCCCCCCCCCCCCCCCCTGGTAGAATTATCATATAATTGTTTGATCACTGACCAACCCCTCACCAATAAAGCTAGGGCATGCACTGCCACACATCAGGAAGCAGCACCAGGAGCTTGGTAATCAGGTCCGATGTATAATTATCGTATACTTCAATTATATACGCCCAACCCCTACCTATTAAAGGTAGGACATGCATTGCCACACGCCGTAAATCATTATCAGAAGCTTGGCGGTTGGGTCCGATGTAGAATTGAAGTATCACTACCCAACCCCTCCCCAATAAATCCAGGACTTGAACTTGACCTTGGTAACGTAGCTAGTCTGACCGCCCAGCCGAGACGAAGCCTGACATGTCAGCCAACTGTCTTTAACTAACTGGTTTCGGTCCACTTGATTCCGTTGCTATCTGCTGTCCGGTAATATTCTCCGCCATTCTCCGCCTAGAACTTGTTTTTTTTGTCCGCCTGACTAACTGCCCAATTAATATGTTGGACTGCCTTATGGGCTGCTTGGAGTCGCCCCATATGTGGGGAACGACAATTAATATTAGTGTTTGAAAAACTAATATTAACTCATATTATTACACTGTCACAATAATATTAGTTTTTAAAATAAATTATAAATTCTGGTGAGACGGCTCGTCCGACTATTATTATATAATACTATTGATTCACTAATATTATATAACATAGCCGACCACTACCCATATGTCACCATTGTCTGCCCCCCCTGCCCCCCCCCCCCCCCCCCCCCCCCCCCCCCCCCCCCCCCCCCCCCCCCCCCCCCCCGCCCGCCCGCCCGCCCGCCCCCCCTCACCATCCACCACCCACCACCATCCACTACCCCACAGGTTCCCTACTTCACAATGAGAGACTTTCTTGGCGTCACCTACTGCTTCATCAACCCGATCATCTGCCACCACCATTGTCCTTGAAAAACCAATCAGCCACCACCTATCCACCTCCCCCTAAACACCACAACCACATACACAGGTCCCCTACTTCACCTCGGGAAACTTTCTTGGCGTCATTTATTGCTGCATCAACCCGATCATCTGTCCCTGCAAAACCAACCGGCCATCACATAAACACCACCACCACACCACCACGGAACCACCATATACACAGGTCCCCTACTTCACCATGGGAAACTGTCTCGGCGTCATCTACTGCAGCATCAACCCGATCATCTGCCCCATGGTGCTCACTCCCGACTCTCACTCCCGACCCACTACCCAAACACCCTCACTCCACAAGACACCACAATCCACTACTCCCAACCCTACCCCCACTACACACCACCATCCACACTACCCCACAGGTTCCCTACTTCACCATGGAAAACTTTCTCGGCGTCATCTACTGCAACATCAACCCGATCATCTGCCACCACCATTGTCCCTGCAAAACCAACCGGCCATCACCTAAACACCACAACCCAATCATCACCACCTATCCACCTCCCTCTAACCACCGCAACCACATACACACCGTTGTCCCTGCAAAACCAATCGGCCATCACCTAACCACCTCCCTCTAATCACCACCACCACGCCACCACCTAACCACTACCAAAAACCAAATGAAATACCACCGTTGTCCCTGCAAAACCAATCGGCCATCACCTAACCACCTCCCTCTAATCACCACCACCACGCCACCACCTAACCACTACCACCCCACCACCTAACCACTACCCACCCCCACCATCCACTACCCTCCAGGTTCCCTACTTCACCATGGGAAACTTTCTCGGCGTCATCTACTGCTTCATCAACCCGATCATCTGCCACCATCATTGTCCCTGCAAAACCAACCGGCCATCACCTATCCACCTCCCTCTAACCACCGCAACCACATACATAGGTTCCCTACTTCACCATGGAAAACTTTCTCGGCGTCATCTACTGCGTCATCAACCCGATCATCTGCCACCACCGTTGTCCCTGCAAAACCAATCGGCCATCACCTAACCACCTCCCTCTAATCACCACCACCACGCCACCACCTAACCACTACCACCCCACCACCTAACCACTACCCACCCCCACCATCCACTACCCTCCAGGTTCCCTACTTCACCATGGGAAACTTTCTCGGCGTCATCTACTGCTTCATCAACCCGATCATCTGCCACCATCATTGTCCCTGCAAAACCAACCGGCCATCACCTATCCACCTCCCTCTAACCACCGCAACCACATACATAGGTTCCCTACTTCACCATTGGAAACTTTCTCGGCGTCATCTATTGCAGCATCAACCCGATCATCTGCCACCATCATTGTCCCTGCAAAACCAACCGGCCATCACCTATCCACCTCCCTCTAACCACCGCAACCACATACATAGGTTCCCTACTTCACCATTGGAAACTTTCTCGGCGTTATCTACTGCAGCATCAATCCGATCATCTGCCCCGTGGTGCTCATCTTCATCTCCCTAGGCATCATCTGCCAGCGCTACTCTAGCCTCTACATATTCAAGCGCCGCTATGAGAGTGGCGGTTCCATGTGGTCGTCAGTCTTCACCCAATTCATGGTGTCCCTCTACTTCCACCAGGTACGTATGTTTATGTATATATATACAATAAATAGTATATTCACACATATATATAAATAAGTAAATAATATGTAAATATATACAAATTAAATAAATAAATACATTTATATATATAAAAATGCATAAATAGTTCGCCTAATTTCGAGGCGTGAGGTTGAAGTATTGTATGCATAATGTTCACCATCATCCCCCAGCGCTGCATGAGTCTGTACATATTCAAGCTAAGCCTTGTGAGTGGCGGTGCCATGTGGTCATCAGTCTTTACCTAATTCATGGTGTCCCTCTACTTCCACTAGGTATGTGTGTATGTATACATGTACAAATAATAGTATTTAAATACACATATATATATATTTATATATATATATATATATATATATATATATATATATATATATATATATATATATATATATATATATATATATATATGTATATATATATATCGTACTGTTCTCAAAGTTAAATGGTTTAAATTGACGCGAGCACCCGTCAAATTGTGGCGTACGGTATATTACACAACAACAAAAAACACCAACCAGTTTTTGTTTGCGATATCAGGTGCATCACTAGAATGCACATATTTCACTGCTCAGTGGGCCAAACACTACATTTTTTAGTGATACGAGATCCCTGGGACCGCCTGCATCTGTCTGCATATTCAGATGCCTCATCTGACAAAAATAACGAGTTTAGGAGCACAGGCCCTGTGGCCCTCTTTAACCACTCTTCCTTGCTCAAATTGTTTGAATTGTGGTACACTGGTGATGGGAAAGGTTAGAGGAGGTAAAAGGCTTACAGGTGCAATAAGAACAGAGGCAATAGGGGTAGGAAGTCAACATGTATGTGCATTGGAGTGAAGTATACAAAATACGGTATGTGCATATTGTAGCCGTAGCAAAACCTTACCTTGGTCCTTCTAGGTAGCTGAGCAATACATGAACATACGTTATGCTTATGTTTATGACATTAACTGAGCAAGAGATGATTTCAGGAGTTAATAAAACGATTGAATGTCTCATTCAAGTTCTTTCACAGAGTACCGGTAGTGTTATGCTCAACAAGATGTTGGGATCATTGCAGTATTAAATGTACACTCCTTGCAGGTCCTGGGACAGCGTACCCTAATATTGTACCATGAACCAGTGTAACATGATTAGTAGAAACGTTCACTTGCATAAATGGATTTTGTTAAAATGGAAACTGTCAAATGTGTAACGTCAATTTATATTCCTATTTAAAAAAACGTCAAATGTAAACCGTCAATTTATAATAAAACCTCCCAAAAAAGCCGTCAAATTTTGCGACCGTTAAATTTTGAGAACAGTACGGTATATATATATATATATATATATATATATATATCCCTCCACTTCCACCAGGTATGTGTGTATGTATGTACATGCATTTGTATTGAAAGGAATTTCACCCCAGGAGGTGGGTCTCCCGACACAAACCAGCGACAGGGAGGATCAGTTTGAATAGAGGGGGGAAGCTATAAACAAGCCAGATCTCCTATACCCTAAAACCTAAACCCTATATCCTAAACCCCCTAACCCCCTGAACCCTAAATCTGGCTTGCGGATGCCAGCTCACTTGAGGGTAGCCCTTCACCCCCCACCACCCACCCACCACCACTCACCACCCACCACCACTTTGAATGGCTGTACCACTCCTACAAAAGAGTAAGTGCACTTAGGGTCGGCGGGAGATACCTTTCACAACTAAAATGCGTGTGCTGGGCCTGGGGGGGTGCCTCTAAAACCCTCATGCTTCCTGTTATAAAACAATGGAAAGCAGGCTGTGCTGTTGTCCTGTCTCGGCATTGATTTTGCGAACCCTCTCTCTCTCTCTCTCTCTCTCTCTCTCTGTGCTGGGGCTGAAAGAGTTTGTTGAGGGACTGCTTTGGGGTTTAGAGTTACCTGTTATCTCATAACCATCACCGTCCACATGGCCTCCGACGGAGGCCCTGAGTTCGTGCAACAGTGATAATTATATTTTGCTTGCCTCTACTTTTGCTTCCCTCTACTTTTAATTTAATTTAATATTTACACCCTGTACATCTACCAGGTGTTCATGATTCTTGTAGCAGGCCTGAAGGAGTTCGGATTGGGTCTGCTCATCACCCCTGCGTTTCTCATAACCATTACCTTCCACATTGCTGTACTTTTGGTTCCTTCTACTTTTTTAAATTAATTTAATTTTGTCACCCTCTACTTCCACAAGGTATTCATGATGATTGTGCCGAGCCTGAAGGAGTTCGGATTGGGTCTGATCATCATCTCCACGTTTCTCATAACCATCACCGTCCACATTGCATCAGATGGAGGCCCTGAGTTTGTGCCACAGTGATAATTACATTTTGCTTCCCTCTACTTTTAATTTTGAATTCACTTCTGAATTTTGAATTCAATTTTGCCGCCCTCTACTTCCACCAGGTATTCATGATGCTGGGCCTGAAGTAGTTTGGATTGGGTCTGCTCATCATCCCTTAGTTTCTCATGATCATCACCTTTCACATTGCTGTATGTATGCTTCCCTCTACTTTTTAATTTAATTCAATTCTGCCACCCTCTACTTCCACCAGGTGTTCATGATGATTGTGCTGGGCCTGAAGGAGTTTGGATTGGGTCTGCTCATCATCCCCGCCTTTCTCATGACCATCACCTTCCACATTGCATCCGAAAGCCTCTTCAAACGACCCTGGCGTCTGCTCTCGGTCCACGACGCAGCCATGCTGGGCGTAAAGGATGCAGAGGAGCGAGGGCAGGCAACTATGGGCTTTCAGGAGCTCCATGAGATCAGGACTGCCTACCTGTCACCGGTGTTTAAGGTTAGGCTTGAGGATGACACAGATCTGATTCATGAGGCTATTGTCATGAGCCGACGCATCAACGGTGAGTTGGGAGGTCAGGCACAATGGGGGGGGGGGGGGGGGGGGGGGGGCAGGCAACCATGGGCTTTCAGGAGCTCCATGAGATCAGGACTGCCTACCTGTCACCGGTGTTTAAGGTTAGGCTTGAGGATGACACATCTGATTCATGAGGCTATTGTCATGAGCCGACGCATCAACGGTGAGTTGGGAGGTCAGGCACAATGGGGGGGGGGGCAGGCAACCATGGGCTTTCAGGAGCTCCATAAAATCAGGACTGCCTACCTGTCACCGGTGTTTAAGGTTAACCTTGAGGACGACACTAAGGTGATTCATGAGGCTATTGTCATGAGCCGACGGATCAACGGTGAGTTGGGCACTGGGCGGTTGGGTAGCAGGGGGGGAGAAGGGCAGTGGGGGGGGGGGGGGGGGGGGGGGGGGGGGGGGACTTTCAGGAGCTCCATGGGATCAGCACCGCCTACCTCTCACCCGTGTTTAAGGTAAGGCTTGAGGACGACACGGAGCTGATTCATGAGGCTGTTGTCATGAGCCGACGCATCAACGGTGAGTTGGGCAACTATTCGACTCATCAAACTATCATTCTTATCAAACTATTAAAGTTATCAAAAATCCGAACGAATCTACTCATCAAACAATTTTACTCATCATACCATCATACTTATTGAACCATTAGACTTCTCAAGATGTCGTGCGCCTATCTCTCGGCTGAAAAGGTGGAAGACATCGAGGCTGGCTTGGAAGAGACTACCATCCAAATTCAAACCATAGGACTCATCACACCATTAGACTTATCAAGATGACGTGCACCTATCTCTCAGGTAAAATGGTGGAGGGCATCGAGGCTGGCTTGGAAGAGGCTACCATCCAAATTCAAACCATTAGACTTATCAAAAGATCAACCCTATCCTATTAAACATGTACCAATCAAAACATCAACCCTGTCCTATTAAACATGTACCAATCAAAACATCAACCCTGTCCTATTAAACATGTACCAATCAAAATATCAACCCTGTCTTATTAAACATGTGCCAATCAAAACATCAACCCTGTCCTATTAAACATGTACCAATCAAAACATCAACCCTGTCCTATTAAACATGTACCAATCAAAACATCAACCCTGTCCTATTAAACATGTACCAATCAAAACATCAACCCTGTCCTATTAAACATGTACCAATCAAAACATCAACCCTGTCCTATCAAACTTGTACCTATCAAAATATCAACCGATTTATCAGGTGAAAAGGTGAGAGACATTGAGGCAGAGGCTTGGAAGAGGCTTGGAAGAGGCTACCATGCGCATTCAAACCAGTAGACTTATCAAGAAGTCTCCTATTTCTCGGGTGAAAAGGTGGAGGGCATCAACGCTGGCTTAGAAGAGGCTAGCTTCCACATTCAAACCATTGTACTTATCAAAATATCAACCTACATATCAAACGTGTGGCAATCAAACTTGAGCTTGGTTACATAGCTTCGGCCAGCAATTTGGCTGCTCGCCGTGTTCCACCGTTGAAATATATATTACCAGGGGAAATTAAACGCGGACAAATCACTTTTTTACCAATCAAAATATCATCCTACATCTCAGGTGAAAAGGTGAAGGACATTGAGGCTGACTTGGACGACGCTATCATCCACGTGCAAACCATTGTATCTTATCAAAATATCAACTCTGTTCAATCAAATGTGTACCAATCAAAATATCAACCTACATATCAGGTGAAAAAGTGGAGGACATCGAGGCTGGCTTGAAAGAGGCTACCATCCACATGCAAACCATTGTACTTAACAAAATATCAACCAACATATCAGGTGAAAAGGTGGAGGACATCGATGCTGATTTGGAAGACGCTATCATCCATGTGCAAACCCTTGTACTTATCAAAATATCAACTTTGTCCAATCAAACGTGTACCTATCCAAATTTTACCAATCAAAATATCAACCTACATATCACTATATCAGGTGAAAAGGTGGAGGACATCGAGGCTGACTTGGAAGAGGCGGGCTACGTGTCGGCTGATGAGGGTGAGGGTCAGGATGAGATGATCAGCTCAGTGACTGTCCACCCAGTGCAGCTAGGATCGTTTCACAGCGGCCATCCAGTCAACTCTGCTGTGGCTGTCAGCATTGCCCATGATGCCCAGAGGCCCGTAGGCGTAGCATGAGTAGCAGCACACACACAAACACACATTCATACCCCCCACCCACCCACCACCTCAAAACACCAGCCCACCACCTCCCCCCCATCACCCACCCCCTCAGCTCTATATATAAGTCTGAATGCTATAGAATGAAATGGGTCCAAACGCAAAACGTTGAGGAGGTCAGCATTGCACATGATGCCCAGAGGCCCGTAGGCGTAGCATGAGAAGCAGCTTGGCATCCCAGTTCAACGAATGGCTCAATGGCTGAGCTCCTTGAACGACGAAGGTGCCGGGTTCGAATCCCCACGGATGCGTCTTAGTGTTCGCAGTCGCTGTCTACTGCTATGGTAGCACTGTCCAGGTAAAGAAGCAGCCCGTTCTCTACTGCCGCAAGACAGGGCTTCCATAATCCCACGCCCCACCAGGCGTTATCATTACAGAAGCTGTAGACGACAGGCAGAGAGGACACACACATGCTCAGTCACTAAAACGTGATCTAGGAGGCACACATGCACTAATTATTTCTCTTCGTGATTACTTCACTGGAACAAGTATTACACGAAGGGTCCAGACTATGAGAGGGGCAAAGCCGCCTTAGAGAGATCGTAGGGTACGGGTCTAGGAAGACACGTGTAGACAGTTAGAACCATAGAACAGCTAACGCTGATAGTAGTGTTTGCGTAGTGGACCCTCAAAAATGTGTTTGAGACGTGAAACATAACGTTTTGACTAACCCTGGTAGACGGTATAACAAGTGGCTATTGAACTTGAACTTAATTACATAGCTTCAGCCAGCAATTTGGCTGCTCACCGTCTTTGGCAGTAAACAAATGAACATTGACACAAATAAATCATAAGTGACATGCATGCCATGTCACCTCGTCTGGGATTCTGAATTGATGATACTTGTATGTATGTATGTTACAGTCCAGGGGTAGGCCAAATAGCTGAAGGGACTTGTCCAACCGTGATAGGAAGGGCTAAAAAGAAAGGCACTGATGAACTGAACCTCAAACAATCGTTTTATCGACGGGGGCCCTGAGTTCGAGCTACGGTGATCATTTTGTTGATGATGCTTGAACATGGTTACGTTCAGGATTGGGGGTACGGAGTGATGTGTGTGTGGTGGTGGTGGGGGGGGGGGGGGGGGGGGGGGGGGGGGGGGGGTACCTTCATCGTGTTATATGTAACCCTGGCCCTGAGTGTTGGCTTGGTTACGTTCAGGATTGGTGATACATTGAACTTGAACTTGGTTACATAGATCCTGCCAGCAATTTGGCTGCCCGCCGTCTTCGACAATAAAACAAATACCACGGTAAATGTAAACGTGAACATTTTGAGTATTTTAGGTATATAATACCGTACTGAGTTACTGACAGCGAAAATTCTCTCTCTCTCTCTCTCTCTCTCTCTCTCTCTCTCTCTCTCGGTACTTAAACTTGAACTTGGTTACATAGCTTCAGCCAGCAATTTGGCTGCTCGCCGTCTTTGGCTATATATATATACTAGTACCGTAGCCCGTGTGGCCGGTGGCCACTCCTACTCTCACGAAGACCCCCCCACCCCCACCCCCACCCCCCAATCATAGTACGGTGCCCGTTTGGCCTTTGGCCACACCTATTTGGGGCTGGTTACATAATGGTTCACACTTGAAGCCCCCCCCCATTCACACACCACCACCACCAAACCATTATCCGCCCTTCCCCCCTTCTCTCCCGTTGGCCACACCTGTTTTGGGCTGGGTTGCATAACGGTTTTCTCTGCAGTGCATGCAACTTAAAACATTGACGGACGCATATCCCTTGAGCACACAAACACCACCGTCAACCCCCCCCCCCCCCCCCCCCCCCCCCCCCAGTTATTTCCACCCCCACCCCCACCCAACATGTACCCCCCCGCCCACAAACATACTCCCTTACTCTTCCTGACATATTTCCTGACTCCATCCCTTCCCCCACCCCAGCCATCCCACCAGCCCCCACCCTCTCCCCACTCTCATCCCTCCCCCCCCTCCTACACGCACCCACAAGCACACACACTCCATATCTGCATCCCTCCACTTCAGCTGTGGGCTTTGCCATAGCTGAAAGGCAAACGGGACGATGAGCATCGACAACGTTTGCGCATCATCCGACTCCGCTAAAAGCATCGGACCTGCTTCCCTGCCACCTCAGCTGTGATCGATAGTCGACCCCACTGAAAAAGCTGAACCTGCGCAATCGCAACTGTATATAACTAAAGCTTCTTGTTAGCGAGCATGTATTCAGTTCGGCCGAAGAACAATCCTGTTCACCGCAACTGCTCCCGAAGTCAACTCGATCTGAGACTTGGAAACATCGCTAGGTTCATCCATTCAACTTTGCCGCGTGCTCGCTATAGCACAATGCACAGCGACGACATGTTTCTCGATGCAGTGGGAAGAAGTTGCAGTCAAGTTGCTGATTTGAGATGTTCGGTCAAGTTAGGGCGAGAATGCTCAGCGAGATTTTTCATTCGGTAAACTTTGATGCGTACTTGCTATGGCACAATGCGGAGCGACATGTTTCTCAATGCAGTGGAAGAATTTGCAGTCAAGTTAGTGACATGGGATGGATGCGATTCGGACATTTCTGACAGGTCAGCTGACTCACCACGTCACCTCCCGTTGTGCGCAGCGACAGGTCTCTTGACGCAAGAGAAAGGTCTTGCAGAGATGCAGGGGGAAAAGCTTGTAGGGAGACGAACTGTAGCGCTACCGAAATCAGGTGGATGAACTCAGGCGGGAAAAGGAGAAATCGGGCGGGATGCGCAACAGGTAGAATACGCAGGAGGCGAAGGTTGCATAAGGCAGAATTCCCAGGGGCCAAGTCAGGGCAGAGTTGAAGCAGGAGGATTTAAAAAGCGGGAATTGGCTGAGAGGGAATTGCTGGCGGGAAGTCGGTAGTCGGTTACGCGATGACACCACCCGACCACCCCGACCACGACAACGACTGATTGCGTGAGATAGAGATATATATAAGATATATTATATATCAAATATATTAATATATATATTATATATATATATATAGATATATATTAATATATTTATATATATATATATATCCTATATATAGAGATACTCAGTTAGGTAGACCGTGGTGGCGGTGGCCCAACGCCCCCCACACCACCACCGGCACTCACTGCGGTATATTAGGACTGGTGGTCATTCGTGCCCCCGCTCACCCCCCCCCCCACCTACCCACCCCAACCCACAAAACACCACCCCCCACCCCCACACAACCCCACCAACCACCACAAACACACCCCCACCCCCCCCCCCCTACCCCCCTCCCCTACCCCTCCCCTCCCCCCCGCCCCCCCCCCCCCCCCCCCCCCCCCCCTCCTCCCTACACGTCAAGAAATCAGCCATCTCAGCCCTTGCTCGACGCTCCCCTGCCTCTCCCCCCAAACCCAGACACACACACACACTTCTTCGCCCTACCTATTCCCCTTCTGCTTCAGTGTGGCCTCCCACCCTGTCATACACACATACCATCCCCCCATCCCCCCCATCCTGACCTCTCCCTACCCCTCACCCACCCCATCCACACGCACTCTCTTTCTCTCACCTTACCCCCCCCCCCCCCACCACCACCCCCACCCCCACCCCCACCACCCACCCACCCACCCTCCCTTCCCCCAACCACCAACACGCACACACAATCTTCTTCTCCCTACCTCGTACCCTTCACTTCACCCTGTGGGATTCAATCGTGCAGAAAGAGGGACCCGCTGTGCTTCGAACCTACCAAGATTGCAAACGCACAGATTCCGATCGCCCCGAGAACACCGGACCGGTGCAATTGCATGGCTACAAACCTGCAGCTTCGTCTTCTCGTACAGTGCCCCAGTCGAGACTCGGTCAACTCAGAACAGCAAAAATCGCAGCAACGAACTTCATATTCTATACAACGAAAAGAGCTTGCAAAGATGGGATGGGCGTCGCAAGCGCGAGAGTGTCCACGGGGACGGAATGGCCATGGCGATCTGAACAAAGGTAATTAATCGCAACTGGATGCCAATCACTACGAATGTGATGCGATGGCATGGCAAAATTGCGCATGCGTGAGATGAATGGTGGCACCGCTCGCAGACGGAGAAAAAAAGCATCACGATATGAAGGTCTGGCTTGATTATGATCCTGGCATAACTCCTCATGCTGGGCAGCATAATCTTCGCGCTTGGATTGGTTAGCAACTTCGTGTTCCTCCTCAGGCACGGTAGCTCGTTCCTGACTCCTTGCGAGATTACCAGCATGACGTAGCTCCTCGGATCGGGCAGCGCGGGCATCACGTCGACGCTTGTTGGCTGTTTCCCTGTCTTCCTTGCTCTGGCAAGCTCGCTTTGAGCGCTGGCTGGCGGTGTTGCGGGCCCTCCTATCCATTAGGACCGTTGCCATGCATCATGGTCGCATTATCCGTGAAGAACTGAAAGCTATTATTCCGAGCGCCATGCCAAGCCATATGAGGGTCGGCTGGTGACCTCCGAGGAGAGGATCTTCTGATTCTAAATGTCTTGCCGTCATAATATCAGAGGCAGTTGTGGACATGCTATGAGCGCGTGCGCTTCGCTTGGCGAATCTGCAGTTTTGGTATTTGAAAATTCCGCTAGGCGGGGACTTGATAGTTGGGTGAACGAAAAGTCGGTTGCAAGTCGGTTACACTTCGCACGCCCATGGCACGTGGGCACGCGATTATGACAACACCACGACCACCACGACCACCACGACTTCCCGCCCAGCCAATTCCCGCTCAGCCAATTCACGCTTTTAATCCCTCCTGCTTCAACTTCTGCCTGATTGGCTTCCTGCGAATTCTGCTCTAAGCAACCTTCGCCTCCTGCGTATTCTACCTGTTGCGCATCCCGCCAGATCTCTCCTTTTCCCGCCTGAGTTCATCCACCTGATTTCGGTAGCGCTACAGTTCGTCTTCCTACAAGCGTTTCCCCCTGCATCTCTGCAAGACCTTTCCCTTGCGTCAAGAGACCTGTCGCTGCGCACAAAGGGAGGTGACTTGGTGAGTCAGCCGACCTGTCAGAAATGTCCGAATCGCATCCATCCCATGTCACAAACTTGACTGCAGATTCCTCCCACTGCATTGAGAAACATGTCGCTCCGCATTGTGCCATAGCAAGTACGCATCAAAGTTTACCGAATGAAAAATCTCGCTGAGCATTCTCGCCCTAACTTGACCGAACATCTCAAATCAGCAACTTGACTGCAACTTCTTCCCACTGCATCGAGAAACATGTCGTCGCTGTGCATTGTGCTATAGCCAGCACGCGGCAAAGTTGAATTAGAACCTAGCGATGTTTCCAAGTCTTAGATCGAGTTGACTTCGGGAGCAGTTGCGGTGAACAGGATTGTTCTTCGGCCGAACTGAATACATGCTCGCTAACAAGAAGCTTTAGTTATATACAGTTGCGATTGCGCAGGTTCAGCTTTTTCAGTGGGGTCGACTATCGATCACAGCTGAGGTGGCAGGGAAGCAGGTCCGATGCTTTTAGCGTAGTCGGATGATGCGCAAACGTTGTCGATGCTCATCGTCCCGTTTGCCTTTCAGCTATGGCAAAGCCCACAGCTGAAGTGGAGGGATGCAGATATGGAGTGTGTGTGCTTGTGGGTGCGTGTAGGAGGGGGGGGAGGGATGAGAGTGGGGAGAGGGTGGGGGCTGGTGGGATGGCTGGGGTGGGGGAAGGGATGGAGTCAGGAGATATGTCAGGAAGAGTAAGGGAGTATGTTTGTGGGCGGGGGTACATGGTTGGGTGGGTGGGGGGGGGGGGGGGGGGGGGGGGGGGGGGGGGGGGGGGGGTATGGTGGTGTTTGTGTGCTTGTGGGTGCACAAGGGAGACCATCGCAAGGGATATGTGTCCGTCAATGTTTTGAGTTGCATGCACTGCAGAGGAAACCGTTTTGCAACCCAGCCCAAAACAGGTGTGGCCAACAGGGGGGAAGGGGGGAGGGGGCGGATAATGGTTTGGTGGTGGTGGTGTGTGAATGGGGGGGGGGGGGGGGGGGGGGCTTCAAGTGTAAACCATTATGTTACCAGCCCCAAATAGGTGTGGCCAAAGGCCAAACGGGCACTGTACTATGATTGGGGGGGGGGGGGGGTCTTCGTGAGAGTAGGTGTGGCCACTGGCCACACGGGCTACCGTACTAGTATATATATATATATATATATGTTACATAATGGTTGACACTTCAAGCCCCCCCACCCCCCCCCCACCCCCCCCCATTCACACACCACCACCACCAAACCATTATCCGCCCCCTCCCCCCTTCCCCCCTGTTGGCCACACCTGTTTTGGGCTGGGTATAATAATATATATATATATAAATAAACATGGGTAACATATATAAACATATATAAACATGGGTAACATAGATAAACATATATAACATGGGTAACATATATATATATATATATATATATATATATATGCTCATGGATAAACATGGGTAACTTCGCACGACCTTCCACTTCTGGATTGCCCATTAGATAATGTAGAAGAATCATTATGCTCCAAGATTGGAAAATCAGGTTCTGGTACTTCCTTCTATATTTTAGTAGGGCTACGTCAGCACATTCAAATACCACATGGTTTTTATCTTGAACGGTTCCAGAATCACAAAGATGGCACACTCGATCCACCCTTGGGACAATTGGTCATTTCCATGTATCTGTTTCCAATTTCAGGTAATGAAAATAAGTTCTGACTCTAGATAAACTACGAGCAACTTTGTGAGATAGGCCTCTGATGAGATAAGAAGGCATCTCTGATTTGCCACAATATGTTTCATCTCTAGGGCGCATACCTGAACTTGAACTTGAACTTGGTTGGTTACATAGCTTCAGCCAGCAATTTGGCTGCTCGCCGTCTTCGGCAGTAAATATATTATTACCAGGAAAATGTACCCTCGAACAAATCTTGTTTTTCCTTTTCATTTTGCATTTTTTTCCATCTCTAGGGCGCATGCCTGATGACTTGGTGCCATACTGCTATATTAAAAGAAAAGATGATTGACTTGAACTCAAACTTGGTTATATAGCTTTAGCCAGCAATTTGGCTGCTCGCCGTCTTCGACATTACAACAACAACAAATATATATAAACGCTAACAAGTCATTTTCCATTTTCCATTTTTAATAGGAAGGAGAAGGAATAGGACTTCTCCTCTTTGTTTCAGTTGACTGGTTTAAGTTTCAAATGTCTCACACCTCCATGCCGATTGTTGGCCAGAGATTTGTCCTGGTAATCTTACTAGGAGGACAGCACTACAGCATATCAGGGGTATCAGACACATCCTTGCTTCAACAGTCTTTGCGTTTCCTAAATCCCTAGCCATGTCAAGATCAGCCAGGGCAACATCCTTCATGACTCATTTGTTAGCTTCTTACATCTGCCACTGTTAGTGGTTGAGATCTGGGTCCTGCTCTAGGGGGTTTAATACCTACGCCACCAAATCGGTGGTTGGGAGTTTGGTTTGTTTGTCCTCGACACACCCCTGATGTAATGGTTTTTTTTGCTTTGTGGGTGCTTTTTTTTTTTTTAAAGCACTGAGTCTCGTACACCCTCGCGGTGTTAAGTATATTTTGACATATAATATATGTATGACCAGTCTTCCTACAAGGCTACAGCCATTGGTGTATTGAATTGTTTCATGGTTGTTCAGCCAACTCGGGGCTGTTCACCATCTTTCAACTCCAATAATCCCCACCATGCTTCACCCACGGATACCAAGAAGCATACCGTACAAAAAATATTAAACCCCTATCATTGATGTGCCTAAGAAACTGCTTTACCGGGGCTAGCTTCCCCCTACCCAATTATTGATGAGCCAAAGAAACTCCTTTCTCCGGGCTAGCTTCCCCCTAACCACTCATTGATGATTCAACGCAACTGCTTTCTCCGGGCTAGCTTCCCCCCCTGACCAATACTTGAAGAGCCAAAGCAACTGCTTTCTCCGGGCTAGATTCCCCTACCCACACATTGATGCGACAAAGGAACCGCTTTTGTCGAGGCTGGCTTCCCCTGTTATAGACCGGTTCTCCCGGTCCAGCTAGAGTGTCTTGGGGCGCCAGGCCTTCTGCCTGGAAGCTTCCATAGTAGTGCCTCCGTCCGTTAGGGCCAGCACCTACCGGCGGCAGTACCCTGAGGTACTGTCGCCTTTCCCTTCTTATACCTCCCATGTCGCTTGACATGCAATCACGATTGTAAGCACACGCCCTAGTTCCTTCCCTGTGAGAGTGCTCAAGACATATTGCTCCGGAAATCTAAAGGTTATCGCCCATCAACGCCGCAACGTGTTCCACTGCAACAGACTTGAGCGCATTGAGCCTGTTACCCTGTCCGTAGATCCCGAGCTCCCGCGCACCTGCAGTGCCTTCTACAGTTGCCGCCGCAACAACCGAAGTAAAAGGATCTCAGTTGCAGAATCTTCTCTGATTGCTAGGCACCCCGCTGGAACACCAGCCCCCCCCCCCCCCCCCCCCCCCCCCCTCCCACTGCGTCTACCCATCGTTCCCTCTCTCCTCCCTTTCCGCCGACTCCTTACCTCATCGGCCCCGCAAGCCAAACTGTAACCCCCCCCCCCCCCCCCCCCCCCCCCCCCCCCCCCCCCCCCCTCCCGACTTCTACCCTGAATCATCCAAGCCCTTCTCAAATGGATCCACCGTCGGAATCCAACGCTACAGCGTTTCACCAATGGCTGAAGGACATCTCTCAGGATATCAAGGTGATGGAGGAAGAAAGTATAGACATGCCCCTATCTAAGATAAAACTTAACTCTAAGATCTTCATCTTGGCCCACATGTCCCCGGCACTCAGAATACAGGACAAGGATTCCATCCACATAGACCTCATGTACTGGCTCAAAGATGTTTATGCAGACTGGTATTTTGAGAACGCCGACCCTGGCTCAGATATTGTGCCATTCCCATGGCTCAACTTGAGACCCTTTTACAAAACTAAGGATGAGGAGCCCAACCCCCTAACTAACGCCAGCACAAGTCCTCAACAACCACAGCAAGACAACAAACCCAGTACCCACTATGCCCTTAATGCAACCAAACACACACGAAGCATATACAAAAACTGGATCATGGACACAGGTGCAACCTCACACATGACTGGAGATGCCAGCCTTCTATATGACATAAAAGATATAAACCCCATAAAAGTCCTCACAGCCTCTGGCCATACCTACATTACAAAGTCTGGCACAGCCCTCA
The DNA here is from genome assembly GCA_013435795.1 of Chlamydomonas sp. ICE-L. Lineage (NCBI taxonomy): Eukaryota > Viridiplantae > Chlorophyta > Chlorophyceae > Chlamydomonadales > Chlamydomonadaceae > Chlamydomonas > Chlamydomonas sp. ICE-L. The sequence continues at coordinate 1,282,227 of JACBWV010000223.1, read as the reverse complement.
TCAGAGGAGAGAATGGCAAACTTCACAACCTCCTCAATGTCCACCTTAACTCAGATCAGAACACACCCAACTTGTTCTCTATGGCATCAGCTATCAAAAATGTACCCAACATGGAAATCAAATTCACCTCTAACGAAGGTACCATGACCATCAATAACAAAGTCATCATCTCAGGATCCAAGAGACTTAACCTGTACCTAGTCCCTGTAGTCAAACATGATCCTACACTGATCAGAGGATCAGAATACACGACAGCTGTAGCAATGGCAGCCGTCTCCAGAAAGACCCCTATGACAGCTGAACTACAACACATTAGATTAGGACATCTAGCCTATAGTTCATTAGCAAGAATGGCCTCAGAAGACATGGTCATTGGAAACGACATCACCTCATCTGCATTCAGGAAAATGAGTAAGCAAACCTGTGAGATCTGCATCCTCTCCAAGATGGACAAAAATCCCTACCCCACATCTCACACCAGAGCTACCAGACCCATGGGAATCATTCACATTGACATGAGTGGAAAAATGAAAATTCCTAGCCTGAATGGCAGCCTCTACTTCCAAGGCATTCTAGATGATTACTCCAAATACTCCATTGTCACATTTCACAAAACCAAGAGTGCAGTAGCCAGTGCAACAATCACTGAGCTTGAAAGGTATGAAGTCCTCACCCAGAACAAAATTGGAACTATTTTCTGTGATAATGGATCAGAATACATTTGCAACAGATTCAAAAATTGGTGCAAAAGGAAAGGAATCACCCTGAATTTCACAGCTCCAGGCAACCCTTCTACAAATGGTGCAGCAGAACGCCTGAACAGAACCCTGCATGACAGATCCACAGCCCTCCTCCTCTCATCCAAATTCCCCAACAGGTACTGGGCAGAAATGGTCAAAAATGCAAGCATCCTCAGAAACCTCTCACCAACCTCTGAATCCGACAAAACACCCTATGAACTCTTCCATGGCATCAAGCCTAAGATAGATCACCTCAGGACAATTGGCTGTACAGCATATGTACATGTTCAACCTAAGTCAAGAGATTTCAAGTTCTCACCCTCAGCCAAGATTACCAGGCTCATTGGATACTCAGACTCAAGAAAAGCCTACAGAGTGGTAGACTCCTCACACAAACAATTTGACGCCTGAGACATAACTTTCAATGAATTTGAAAATCTGGCAGGTCAAAAGGGATTCCCAGGTGCAGACGCTGTGGTGCTAGGAAACTATGAAGATGATATCCCAGTTGAAATTGATGAAGATGATCCTACACCACCTGTCCCTGCTATCCCCACCCAGTCTGAACTCATAGAAAAAGAATACATTCTTGCCAGACAAGCTAAGTATCAGACCAACCCACAAGTGTGGGGCCTACCAGACAACCTCTCTTCTAATCCTGACACAGTGTACCAACCTACCTTCACCATACCAGCATCCAATCTCACACCAGCAGCCAGTACACCCAATAACCAAACTGTTGAACAAGGAGATGAACACATCCCCCAGGAAAATGATGATCCCCCTAACCCCCCATCTCCACCACACCAGGAGCAGCCCACACCTGCAAGCCCTGACATTCCCCCACCACCAGAAGTAGACCCATCACTGGTTGAACCTAGAAGAACTGGCAGAGAAAGGCACTCACCAAACTTTCTAGCATTCCTAACTGCAGACCAAGTTATCATTCCCAAAAATGAAAAAGAAGCCCTCTCTAGCCCCCAAGCCAAAGAATGGAAGGCTGCTATGCAAGAAGAACTAGCAGCACTTGCACAGATGAACACCTGGTCCCTCTCAGAACTCCCATCAGGAGCCAAGGCTATAGGAACCAAGCGGGTCTTTGACATCAAACAATCAGTTGATGGAGAAATTGTCAGGTACAAGGCAAGACTAGTTGCCAAAGGATATGCCCAACGCCCAGGCATGGACTATGATGAAGTTTTTGCACCAGTGGCCAAACATGCTACCATTCGTTACATCCTCTCAATGGCAGCCAACCCCAAGGCATACCTAGCACAGTTAGACGTTTCCACAGCATTCCTCAATGGCATAGTTGAGGAAGAACTGTACTGCACCCAACCACCAGGATTCGAACAGGACCACAGGGTCTGCCGCATGTGGAAATGCCTTTATGGCCTCAAACAAGCTTCTCGCCAATGGTACCTCAAGGTAAAAGAAGATATGGCAGCTATAGGATTCAAAGAAGTAGACGTAGACCAAGGTCTCTTTGTGCTCCCTAACTCAGCGAACAAGCCCATAATCTGGGTACTCCTCTGGGTTGATGACTTCCTTATGCTGTCCTTTGACAAAAGCATCCTAGATAGACAAGTACAAGACCACCATCATGACGCTGTACAAGACTAGAGACCTTGGTGACCCCTCAGTGTTTGTTGGCTATGAGATCACAAGGAATGCATCAACTGGCACCCTACACATCTGCCAGTCAAGGTTCATCCAGGACCTGCTGCGTGCCCACAACATGCTTCCTGAACCCAACAGCACCAGATTCCCTGTGCCTCTCCTACCAGATGCTCTCCTGCCCTATGCTGGCAAAGATACCCCAGCCACCGGCCTACCCCTTGCCCAAATTGTGGGCTCCCTCAACTACCTGGCAGTTAACACAAGACCTGATATTGCCCAAGCAGTCAACAGATTGGCCAGGCACAGTGCACACCCATTGCATGACCACATGGAAGCTGCCACCGGTATCCTCAAGTATCTGTCTTATACACCAGATCATGGCATCACCTACACCTTCTCCAACAAGCCTCTCATTGGTTACTGTGATTCTGACCATGCTGCCTGCCCAATCACAAGGAAATCCACTACAGGTTTTGTATTCCTCAACCAAGGGGGAGCAATCTCATGGGCATCCAAGATCCAGGCGTCTGCTACAACCTTGTCCACTACAGAGGCTGAGTTCATGGCAGCTACCTCTGCAGCCCAGGAGGGAATGTGGTTGAGAAAACTCCAACACTCTGCCACAGGCATAGTTCCCCCTGCTCTCACCATTAATGGTGACAACCAAGCTGCCCTTAGTGCCTGGAACCAGGAGAAGCTGTCATCCAGACTGAAGCACATGGAGACCAGGTTCTACTTTCTCAAGGAGCAGTCCAAGAAAGAAGGCATCAAACTGAACTGGATCCCAACTGCTGCCAACATGTCTGACATGCTCACCAAAGCTCTGCCCAGGGCCAAGTTCTGTGACTTCAGAGAGAAGATTGGCTGCATTGGCAAGCTAAAAATGGAATAACTCTAGAAGCTCTGACCAAGAACCTGTGATCTGTTATCACTCATATCCTTGATCATGGGGAGCTACTTGCCTTCTTGAGTTTTCCTCCTGCAGCTTCCTGCAGCTTTCCTGCAGACCCTTTACAGTTCATTCCTGAATCATCACTATGGCCCCATGGTTCCCCCTAGCATTGATCTTAAGATCCTGACTTATGATACTTTATAGATGATACTGGAAGTCCCTCACCATATCCTTCCATCTGGAATGATAGTCATGAGCTAGCGGGGGACGTCTACTTTAAAGTTGTTTATTAATGGAAATCAAACAGATTGCTGTCCAGCCCTTTTAGCTGAACAAGGCCCTATGGCTGCACCTTCCTGGCAGCTCCACAGCTGGAATCCAGTCCTACCTAGATAATAGATAATAGTCACTGTACTGCCTCTGCCCCTTGTTCCCTTCTAAATGTACTTGCATATGCCCCACAAGGTCAAGTGCCTTTCATTAGTGAACACTGGCCAAACCAGAAGCCTATAACCCTGGGCTCTCTTATGCACCAGTTATCTATTTTCACTCTAGCTTCCTTTCCCCTAGAACCTCCTAATTCCAGGAATTCTTATGAATAAAGAATACCAGGAATTGGGGGGGATGTTATAGACCGGTTCTCCCGGTCCAGCTAGAGTGTCTTGGGGCGCCAGGCCTTCTGCCTGGAAGCTTCCATAGTAGTGCCTCCGTCCGTTAGGGCTGGCACCTACCGGCGGCAGTACCCTGAGGTACTGTCGTCTTTCCCTTCTTATACCTTCCATGTCGCTTGACATGCAATCACGATTGTAAGCACACGCCCTAGTTCCTTCCCTGTGAGAGTGCTCAAGACATATCGCTCCGGAAATCTAAATCCCCCTACCCAATCATTGATGCGCAAAAGCAACTAATTTTGATTTGCCTTGCACATGGTTACACTTTTTTAATCTCTGGCTGTCAGGCTGTTCCAGCACCTGTTGGCCTGTCACAGCGGCTTACACATTATTACCAGCAGGGCAGTGCTGATTGTTGAGGTTACCTTACATACATGCACCTTCCGTACATTTGGTCTGTAACATGGTTTTTAAGTCACCTCTGGGTTGTTCAGTTGACCAGTTTTTTAATTTATACTCGAAGGATTTCACAATTGAACACGGTGACTATAGCTAGCTCCGGCTTACGCTATGGTGTCCTTAACTTCACGTCCTGTGAGTAACTGTATTACACGGATGTAACAATTACAATTTCAATTACAATTGAACACTACTACTCCACTCTACTACTCCACAGGATGCAGGCATGTGCCGTATGTTTTTTCTTTTCACAAGAAGGATTTTAACTTCAGAGGGTGGGTGTCCGTGCACAAGTCAGTGACACACAGTGCAGTTTTAATACGTGTCCTGACTGGTGTGCGGTTTAGAAAGGTCACCACAAACGGAGGAGTCCCCGGTTCGAATCTGCACCGAGATATGTGCACTACAAATCCCTGGTTTCAGTGGTTCTCGCACGGGGGTCAATTGTTGGCTGCAATGTGCAGATGGTGAGACGTCGAACAATGCGTATAGAACCTCGTACAAATGGTACCATTTATACAGTACGTGCCCACTGCCCGTATACCCGTTTTGGGGTACTTTGTATTCAAATTGTAATGCCTCTACGCTTGTCTTGTGCGTTGCCGCCAGCAGCTCAGTCTTGACTCGAGGGGGGGCGCAAGCCAGGCCCACGCTACTACAACTGCATTGATTCTTCCAACCATCCTCTAAACAAATTATAAGAGGTGTACCTATAATAATCTCATACAGTATCTCGGTCTCTCAGGGGTCGTAGTGAATGTTCGTTTGGTCGTGGGTTGGTATCTCCGCCTCTAACGACCATGGCAGGGAGCTTGTCTGCCGTGGTCAGTAGGGGTAGTAGTGAATGTTCGTTTGGTCGTGGGTTGGTATCTCTGGCGGCCACCAAAACACAAACCCCAACGAAAACCATAAGAGGCTGTGCGGGCCTAGTGCCGTGAAAAAGAGTTGGCACCTCGTAAAAAAGTGAAAATGTAAACATCCAAGAATTGTCACAGAATGACCTCTAAGGACGTGCCCAGTGGGTATTCAGGGAACCGCCTCGTAAGTATGCGATGGACGGGCTTACAGCACACCTAGAGTCCAGTAACCATGCCGGTCGACGACCCTCCGGGTGGGCCCAGGTGACCTCGTTGGGGTTGAACCTGATAGCTGATAGGACCCCGCACCTGCTTCATCCGACCCGGGATTGCTCTACGATAGAGCCATCCTGTTCCGAACGGGGATTAGGCACCTCGTATGGAACAACCTAAGTGCGCCTACTTGATGGAAGGAGTGGCAACGCCATTCAAACTGAATCCTCTGTGCCGCTGGTTTGTGTAGGGAGACCCACCTCCTGGGGTGAAATACCTTTCACAACTAAAAAAAAGGATCAACAAGGGAGTAAGTGCTCAGGGTAGCTACCTCTCCAAACACTTTTTTATATCTCACTTCATTTATATTGTATTGTATATACTTTATTTATCAAAAACTTTTTTATATTTCACTTCATTTATATTGTATTGTATATACTTTATTTATCAAGCTGTGTACTTTATACTGCATACTGTGCACTGATCAACTTGTGTACTGATGGAACTGTGTACTTTATACTGCATACTGTGCACTGATCAACTTGTGTACTGATGGAACTGTGTACTTTATACTGCATACTGTGCACTGATCAACTTGTGTACTGATGGAACTGTGTACTTTATACTGCATACTGTGCACTGATCAACTTGTGTACTGATGGAACTGTGTACTTTATACTGCATACTGTGCACTGATCAACTTGTGTACTGATGGAACTGTGTACTTTATACTGCATACTGTGCACTGATCAACTTGTGTACTGATCGAACAGTGTACTGCTACACGACTTGCAACCAAAATATAGACTGTCTCACCGTGACAACAATAGACAGAAACGATCATCATCACTCAAGGAACCTCTCCCATTAAGCGACCACTTCTGGGCTACCTTACCATCTCCTGCCACTCCTGTCATGCTGGGGCTTGAGCCATACACTACAAGATGTACAAACCAAAAATAGGCTGTCTCACCATGACAACAATCGTCAGTAATGGTCATCATCACTTCAGGAACCTCTCCCAGGAAGCGACCACTTCTGAGCTACCTTACCATCTCCTGCCACCACTGTCCTCCTGGGGCATGTGCCATACACTACAGGATGTACAAACCAAACATAGGCTGTCTCACCGTCACAACAATCGACAGAGATGGTCATCATCACTGGTGGTCGGCCGCAGTGGAAGCAAACGGGCTGGCCCCCTCAACCTCACGCCTTGTAACAAGGCGCACTAGTGATTTATTTATCTTGATTCTTCAAGGTTGTTCCCAGTGAAAGCAAACGAGCTGGCCCACACAACCTTACGCCTCGTAACAAGGCTTACTATTTTTGATTATTTATCTGTCATCATCACTCCAGGAACCTCTCCCAGTAAGCGACCACTTCTGGGCTACCTTACCATCTCCTGCCACCACTGTCCTGCTGGGGCATGTGCCGTACACTACAAGATGTACAAACCAAACATAGGCTGTCTCACCGTGACAAAAATCGCCAGTAACGGTCATCGTCACTTCAGGAACCTCTCCCAGTAAGCGACCACTTCTGGGCTGCCGTACCATCTCCTGCCACTACTGTCCTGCTGGGGCGTGTGCCATACATCCCCCAGGGTTGCATGCAAGGCCCCGGGAAGGAGAGAGGTTTCGATGGGCACCACACCGTCCCCCATCACGTCACCCTGTCCACAGTTTGCCTGTATATAAGCAGTGTGCATACGTATTTTTGTTTATTATTATTATTATTATTATTATTGTTATTAATATTATTATTATTATTATTATTATTATTATTATTATTATTATATAACACTTCACCGTCACCCATTACGTCACCCTGTCCACAGTTTGCCTGTGTATAAGCAGTGTGCATACGTATTTTTGTTTATTATTATTATTATTATTATTATTATCATCATCATCATCATCATCATCATTATTATTATAATTATTATAGTTATTATTATTATTATTATTATTATTATTATTATTATTATCATCAGATTATTATTATTATTATTATTATTATTATTATTATTATATAACACTTCACCGTCACCCATCATGTCACCCTGTTTGCAGTTGGCCTGAATATGAGTAGTGTGCATGCATATTTCCATGTATTATGATTATGATCTAAAACCACACCGTCCCCCATCACGTCACCCTGTTTGCAGTTTGCCTGTGTATGAGCAGTGTGCATGTGTATTGCTTGTTCGTGTTTCAATGGGCACCACGCCGTCCCACATGACCTCACCCTGTCCACAGTTGGCCTGTGTATGAGAAGTGTGCATGCGTATTGCTTGTTCGTGTTTCAATGGGCACCACACAGTCCCCCATGACCTCACCCTGTCCACAGTTGGCCTGTGAATGAGTAGTGTGCATGCGCATTATTCATGTATTATGATTATGATTATTATATAACACTACACTGTCCCCCGTCACCTCACCCTGTCCACAGCTTGCATGTATATGAGAAGTGTGCATGCATATTTGTATTTGTTGTATTATTATATAACACGACACTGTCACCTATCACCTGACCCGGGTCTGAACTTGGCCTGTGTATGATTATTGTAATGTTGTGCATGCATATTTTCATGTATTATTATTATATAGCACTACACCGTCACCCATCAACCAACCCTGTTCACAGATTGCCTGTCTATTAGCACTGTGCATCAGAGCTTTTCCTTAGTTTCAGAAAAAGGGCACCCGAAGGGCAGGCTCTACGTACCATGCATGCTGAATATGTAGGGGTCGGCTATGTTGTATAAATATATAATATTAATATATAGATTATATTATATGATATAATATTAGTCGGACAAGCCATCTCACCAGAATTTCGAATTTATTTGAAATACTAATATTATTGTGACACTTGGGCTCAGGGCATCCATTATTAACAAAACTGGCAGTGCTAAAGCATGCTAGACATCCACTCTTAACAAAACCTGGAAATGCTACAGCATTAAAGCATGCTTATGCATGCTAGGCATCCATTCTTAACACAAACTGGCAACGCTGAAGCATGCTAAAGCATGCTAGGCATGCATTCTTTACAAAACCTGGCAAATCTGTATTGAGCGCTAGACTCATTGCAAAGAGTAGGTAAAGCTCTACTTACCACATTAAGGGCGCCTGGAGGCGCGTCCCGAATGAAATGATTCGGATCCTTAATTCAATGTATTTTAATTAATTTAATTGAATTGTATTTAATGTTGTGTTATTTTAATTCGATTTATTCCTTTCCATTTAATTTAATTGACGTGATTTGAATGCATGTAATTGCTTTAAATTGTATCAATTCGAATTGAATTAAATTCGAAGGGCGCCTGGAGGCTTTAAATTAATTGAATTCCAATGAATCGATTGATGATTTAGCATTGTTATTGCAAAGAGTAGGTAAACCTATACCTACCACACATGCTGATATGCTGAATGTGCGAGGGAAGGACTCAGGACATCCATTATTGACAAAAACTGGCAATGCTAAAGCATTGACGCATGCTAGGCATCCATTCTGAACAAAAACTGGCAAATCTGTATCAATCCTCCGTGTCGCTGGTTTGTGTCGGGAGACCCACCTCCTGGGGTGAAAGTCCTTTCACTACTAAAAAAAAAAAAAAAAAAAAAAAACTTATCTCCATAGGTGCCTCAATCAGAACCTGAGTGATACGGATGGATTGAGCCTATGCCCTCTAGTCCAAAAACTATTATTTTTTGCTAATAAGTTGCCCAACCACATCAGTTCAACATACAAATACTCGGATTTGGGTTTTCTCAAATGGTGGGAACCAGGTCAAGTGAAACATGCTAATTTGTTTCTATGGGGTTCCTTAAGTCGATACGGGTTTTACGCAGGAAGTGATGCGGAGCCTATCGCGACCGAAACAAGCCATTTTAAAAGAACACTGAGTACAAATCTTGTGAAACGTCATTCCCTACCAGTAGTTAGTATAGAAGGTCTTGGAAGGCAGTACACCGGCAGTCCAGTTGAGTACGGACCCTAAAAACACTGATTATTTACATTTCGTGGGTGTCCTAAGTCTAGGTCAGAGCTGCACAGCCTGAATTCAAATATTTTGGGCCTCGGCTTTGCTCTATCTCGAGATATAGGGTGAGGAACAACTTTTTTTTTTTTTTTTGAAATTTGAAATTTGAAATGTTTTTCGAAAATAAATTCAAAAAACAAACATGTTTTTTTAATTTGTCTGCAAATATCGACATCTGAACTCAGTTTTTGAATTGGGGTAGATGATTGAAAACACACCCTAATCCTGAGCCATGGTGTGGTGGGCTACTGGGAGGTGACATCTTGAGATGTACAGCCATTTCAGTAGATTCCGAGGCCAAGGCTGAAGCGCAGCCTCCGACCTTGTAGTAGTAGTTCGATAAGCCTTTCGTCCCGGGGTACCTTTCTTTGGAATAGCTCGCGCGGCCTCGAATCTGACGCTATCTGGATTTGTATCACTAATTATCGCACATCTCATGTACTGCCACCGGCCTGCCGGACAAGGCTGCTCGCGACCAGATGCGAACGCGGACGAAAAGTAGCTGCGCGCATAGCTGAACAATATGAGAAAGACAGAATTCGATTCCGAGCAGTTTGGGTCATGTACGGCTCTGTATCACATTCTTGTATCGACTTATGGCGTTTTCGGACTCAGGCACCTATGGAGATACCACATATGCTGGTATGCTGAATGTACGAGGGAAGGGCTCAGGGCATCCATTCTTAACAAAAACTGGCAATGCTGTATCAAGCGCTAGACTCATTGCAAAGAATAGGTAAAGTTATACTTACTGCATGTGCTGAATGTGCGAGGTAAGGGCTCAGGGCATCCATTCCTAACAAAAACTTGCAACTCTAAAGCATTGAAGCAAGCTAAAGCATGCTAGACATCCAGTCTTAACACAAACTGGCAATGCTAAAGCATTGAAGCATGCTAGGCATCCATTCTGAACAAAACCTGACAAATCTGTATCAAGCGCTAAACTCATCGCAAACGATAGGTCAAGCTATACCTACCACACATGCTGAATGTGTGAGGTGCAGCCTCAGTGCATCCATTATAAGCAATAACTGGCAAATCTGTATCAATCCTCCGTGTCGCTGGTTTGCGTCGGGAGACCCACCTCCTGAAGTCAAAGTCCTTCCACACACAAAAAAAAAATGCCCTTCGTGCACGACAGGTAAAGCTATACCTACCACGTATGCTGGATATGCAAGGTAAGGCCTCACGGCATCCATTCCTAACAAAACCTGGCAATGCTTTATCAATCGCAATACCCTTCGCGCCGATAGGTAGAGCTATACCTACCATGTATGCTGAATATGCAAGGTAAGGCCTCACGACATCCATTCCTAACAAAAACTGGCAACACTGAAGCATTGAAGCATGTTAAAGCATGCTAGACATGCATTCTTAACAAAACCTGGCAATGCTTTATCAAACTCTATACCCTTTGCACCGGATAGGTAAAGCTATACCTACCACATATGCTGAATATGCAAGATAAGGGCTCAGGGCATCCAGTCCCTCAGCCGCAAGTTCCTTTACTGCACTCACGGTACAGGCCTTTCCTTCAACAGCGCGCCCCACACAGGTGACCACCCTGACCCCGTCCGGCAGGGAATCAGCACGGGGGTAGAAGTACCTGGCAAAGTACGGTAGAAGTACATGGCGAATCAGCTCCAGGGTAGAAGTACATCCGGCAGCGAATCAGCAGGAGGGTAGCAATACAGGGAATCAGCACAAGAGTTGAAGTACAAGGAATCAGCAGGAGGTAAGAAGGACATCCCGCAGGGAATCAGCAGGAGGCTAGCAGTACAGGGAATTAACACGAGGGTAGAAGTACATCCATCCGGGAATCAGCATGAGGGTAGCAGTACAGGGAATCAACACGAGGGTAGCAGTACAGGGAAGCAACACGAGGGTAGACGTACATCCATCCGGGAATCAGCATGAGGGTAGCAATACAGGGAATCAACACGAGGGTAGCAGTACAGGGAATCAACACGAGGGTAGCAGTACAGGGAATCAACACGGGGGTAGACGTACATCCATCCAGGAATCAGCAAAAGGGTAGCAGTACAGGGAAGCAGCATGAGGGTAGCAGTACAGGGAATCAACACGAGGGTAGAAGTACATCCATCCGGGAATCAGAACGAGGGTAGCAGTGCAGGGAAGCAGCATGAGGGTAGCAGTACAGGGAATCAACACGAGGGTAGAAGTACATCCATCCGGGAATCAGCATGAGGGTAGCAATACAGGGAAGCAGCATGAGGGTAGCAGTACAGGGAATCAACACGAGGGTAGAAGTACATCCATCCGGGAATCAGAACGAGGGTAGCAGTGCAGGGAAGCAGCATGAGGGTAGCAGTACAGGGAGTCAACACGAGGGTAGAAGTACATCCACCCGGCAATCAGAACGAGGGTAGCAGTGCAGGGAAGCAGCATGAGGGTAGCAGTACAGGGAATCAACACGAGGGTAGAAGTACATCCATCCGGGAATCAGCAGGAGGGTAGCAGTACAGGGAAGCAGCATGAGGGTAGACGTACAGGGTTTCAACACACGAGGGTAGAAGTACATCCATCCGGGAATCAGCACGAGGGTAGCAGTACAGGGAAGCAGCATGAGGGTAGACGTACAGGGTTTCAACACACGAGGGTAGAAGTACATCCATCCGGGAATCAGCAGGAGGGTAGCAGTACAGGGAAGCAGCAGGAGGGTAGCAGTACAGGGAATCAACACAAGGGTAGAAGTACATCCATCCGGGAATCAGCACGAGGGTAGCAGTACAGGGAAGCAGCATGAGGGTAGCAGTACAGGGAATCAACAGGAGGGTAGAAGTACATCCATCCGGGAATCAGCAGGAGGGTAGCAGTACAGGAAATCAGCAGGGGGGTAGCAGTACAGGGAATCAACAAGAGGGTAGAAGTACATCCAACAGGGAATCAGCAGGAGGGTAGCAGTACAGGAAATCAGCAGGAGGGTAGCAGTACAGGAAATCAACACGAGGGTAGCAGTACAGGAAATCAACACGAGGATAGAAGTACATGCATCCGGGAATCAGCAGGAGGGTAGAAATCCTTAAAGGCTATTTTCCAAATCAGCAGGAGGGTTGAAGTACCTGGCAAAGCGAATGCTGCTTCCTTGCACATCGTCCGGGAGATCATAGCGCTCGCCCTGACGCACTTCAAGCACGCGTCCAAAAGGGTAGAGCTCCTGACTCTGGTGTGGAGCGCCCATGGTAAGAAGAGTGGCCACTTGGCTGCTGCAGCCCCATACGCGACCTGGAATAAGAAAGAGGGGTTGGTATGCAATGATGTGAAAGTAGGTGCTCATAGCGCTCGCCTCGATGCACTTCATGCACACGTCCAAAAGGGTAGAGCTCCTGACTCTGGTGTGGAGCGCCCATGGTAAGAAGAGTGGCCACTTGGCTGCTGCAGCCCCATACGCGACCTGGAATAAGAAAGAGGGGTTGGTATGCAATGATGTGAAAGTAGGTGCTCATAGCGCTCGCCTCGATGCACTTCATGCACACGTCCAAAAGGGTAGAGCTCCTGACTCTGGTGTGGAGCGCCCATGGTAAGAAGAGTGGCCACTTGGCTGCCGCAGCCCCATACGCGACCTGGAATAAGAAAGAGGGGTTGGTATGCAATGATGTGAAAGTAGGTGCTCATAGCGCTCGCCTTGATGCACTTCATGCACACGTCCAAAAGGGTAGAGCTCCTGACTCTGGTGTGGAGCGCCCATGGTAAGAAGAGTGGCCACTTGGCTGCTGCAGCCCCAGACGCGACCTGGAATAAGAAAGAGGGGTTGGTATGCAATGATGTGAAAGTAGGTGCTCATAGCGCTCGCCTCGATGCACTTCATGCACACGTCCAAAAGGGTAGAGCTCCTGACTCTGGTGTGGAGCGCCCATGGTAAGAAGAGTGGCCACTTGGCTGCCGCAGCCCCATACGCGACCTGGAATAAGAAAGAGGGGTTGGTATGCAATGATGTGAAAGTAGGTGCTCATAGCGCTCGCCTTGATGCACTTCATGCACACGTCCAAAAGGGTAGAGCTCCTGACTCTGGTGTGGAGCGCCCATGGTAAGAAGAGTGGCCACTTGGCTGCTGCAGCCCCATACGCGACCTGGAATAAGAAAGAGGGGTTGGTATGCAATGATGTGAAAGTAGGTGCTCATAGCGCTCGCCTCGATGCACTTCATGCACACGTCCAAAAGGGTAGAGCTCCTGACTCTGGTGTGGAGCGCCCATGGTAAGAAGAGTGGCCACTTGGCTGCTGCAGCCCCATACGCGACTTGGAATAAGAAAGAGGGGTTGGTATGCAATGATGTGAAAGTAGGTGCTCATAGCGCTCGCCCTGATGCACTTCACGCACACGTCCAAAGGGGTAGAGCTCCTGACTCTGGTGTGGAGCGCCCATGGTGACAAGAGTGCCCACTTGGCTGCCGCAGCCCCATATGCGACCTGGAATAAGAAGGAGGGGGTGGTATGCAATGATGAGAGCGTTGGAGCTTGTTGCGCTGGACCTGGCACACTTCACGCACATGTCCAGAGGGATGGAGCTCCTGACTCTGGTGTGGAGCGCCCATGGTGACAAGAGTGCCCACTTGGCTGCCGCAGCCCCATATGCGTCCTGGAGCAAGGAGGAGGGGTTGGTATGCAATGATGTGAGAGTAGGAGCTCGTGGCACTCACCCTGGCTCACTTCATGCACATGGCTGGCTGCTCAATGTCTGCGAGCTGAGCATGCTGCAGCTTCATATGCGACCTTGAATAATGAGGTGGGGTTGGCATGCAATGATGAGAGAGTAGGAGCTCATAGCGCTCCAGGGTTCAGGGTAAAGGGTTTTCCTAAAACTTGAATAAGGAGCAGGGTTTTGGTATGCAATGATGAGAGAGTAGGAGCTCGTTGCACTCACCCTGGCCCACTTCATGAACATGGCTGGCTGCTCAATGTCTGCGAGCTGAGCATGCTGCAGCTTCATATGCGACCTTGAATAAGGAGGAGGGGTTGGCATGCAATGATGAAAGAGTAGGAGCTCATAGCGCTCCAGGGTTTAGGGTAAAGGGTTTTCATAATATTGAATAAGGAGCAGGGTTTTGGTATGCAATGATGAGAGAGTAGGAGCTCGTTGCACTCACCCTGGCCCACTTCATGAACATGGCTGGCTGCTCAATGTCTGCGAGCTGAGCATGCTGCAGCTTCATATGCGACCTTGAATAAGGAGGAGGGGTTGGCATGCAATGATGAAAGAGTAGGAGCTCATAGCGCTCCAGGGTTTAGGGTAAAGGGTTTTCATAAAATTGAATAAGGAGGAGGGTTTGGGTATGCAATGATGAGAGAGTAGGAGCTCGTTGCACTCACCCTGGCCCACTTCATGAACATGGCTGGCTGCTCAATGTCTGCGAGCTGAGCATGCTGCAGCTTCATATGCGACCTTGAATAAGGAGGAGGGGTTAACATGCAATGATGAAAGAGTAGGAGCTCATAGCGCTCCAGGGTTTAGGGTAAAGGGTTTTCATAAAATTGAATAAGGAGGAGGGTTTGGGTATGCAATGATGAGAGAGTAGGAGCTCATGGCTCTTGCCCTGATGCACTTCATGAACATGGCTGGCTGCTCAATGTCTGCGAGCTGAGCATGCTGCAGCTTCATATGCGACCTTGAATAAGGAGGAGGGGTTGGCATGCAATGATGAAAGAGTAGGAGCTCATAGCGCTCCAGGGTTTAGGGTAAAGGGTTTTCATAAAATTGAATAAGGAGGAGGGTTTGGGTATGCAATGATGAGAGAGTAGGAGCTCATGGCTCTTGCCCTGATGCACTTCACGCACGGGGAATCAATACAGAATCTGTTGGAGTCGCTGGTGAATCTGTTGGAGTCGATACCGAATCTGTTGGAGTGGATACTGAATCGCTTGGAGTCGATACTGAATCTGTTGGAGTCAAAACTGAATCTGTTGGAGTGGATACTGAATCGCTTGGAGTCGATACTGAATCTGTTGGAGTCAAAACTGAATCTGTTGAAGTCGATACTGAATCGCTTGGAGTCGATACTGAATCTGTTGGAGTCAAAACTGAATCTGTTGGAGTCGATACTGAATCGCTTGGAGTCGATACTGAATCTGTTGGAGTCGATATTGAATCTGTTGGAGCCGATACAGACAGCGCTGCAAAAATAAGAACTCACCGTCATAAGGCTCATCTCCAATTAAGATGCGAGCCAACCAGCCGCCAGCTGAGAATCCCACCTGCACATGAAGTTGTCAAATAAAGTGAGAATAGGTGTGTGTATTTGTTTATGCATGTGTGTGTTTGTGTGTAAGGGTCGGCTATGTTATAGAATATTAGTGAATAAATAATACCATATAATATTAGTCGGACAAACCGTCTCACCAAAAATTTGAATTAATTTGAAAAACTAATATTATTATGACACTATAATAATATTAGTTAATATTAGTTTTTCAAACACTAGTATTAGTTGTCGTTCCCTGTGTGTGTGTGCGTGTGTATGTGTATGCAGGTGTGTTTATGTATGTGTGTGTGTGTGCGAGATGCGGTTGTGTGTGCATGTGTGTGTGCATGCATGTGTGTATGTTTGTGTGTGCGAGACAACCAGCCACCAGCCGAGAATCCCACCTGCACATGAAGTTATCAAATAAAGTGAGAATATGTGTGTGTGCATGCATGTGTGTATGTGTGTGTGCGAGACAACCAGCCACCAGCCAAGAATCCCACCTGCACATGAAGTTATCAAATAAAGTGAGAATATGTGTGTGTGCATGCATGTGTGTATGTGTGTGTGCGAGACAACCAGCCACCAGCCGAGAATCCCACCTGCACATGAAGTTATCAAATAAAGTGAGAATATGTGTGTGTGCATGCATGTGTGTATGTGTGTGTGCGAGACAACCAGCCACCAGCCGAGAATCCCACCTGCACATGAAGTTATCAAATAAAGTGAGAATATGTGTGTGTGCATGCATGTGTGTATGTGTGTGTGCGAGACACCAGCCACCAGCCGAGAATCCCACCTGCACATGAAGTTATCAAATAAAGTGAGAAAATGTGTGTGTGCATGCATGTGTGTATGTGTGTGTGCGAGACAACCAGCCACCAGCCGAGAATCCCACCTGCACATGAAGTTATCAAATAAAGTGAGAATATGTGTGTGTGCATGCATGTGTGTATGTGTGTGTGCGAGACAACCAGCCACCAGCCGAGAATCCCACCTGCACATGAAGCCGCAAATAGAGTGAGAATATGTGTGTGTATGTGTGTGTGTGTGTATGCAGGTGTGTGTATGTGTATGTGTATGTGTATGCATGTATGTGTGTGTATGCATGTGTGTGTGTGTGTGTGTGTGTATGTGTATGCAGGTATGTGTATGTGTATGTGTATGCATGTATGTGTGTGTATGCATGTGTGTGTATGTGTATGCAGGTGTGTGTATGTGTATGTGTATGCATGTATGTGTGTGTATGCATGTGTGTGTGTGTATGTGTATGCAGGTGTGTGTATGTGTATGTGTATGCATGTATGTGTGTGTATGTATATGCATGTATGCGTATGTGTATGTAGGTGTGTGTATGTGTATGCATGTATGTGTGTGTATGTATATGCATGTGTGCATATGTGTATGCAGGTGTGTGTATGTGTATGTGTATGCATGTATGTGTGTGTATGTATATACATGTGTGTGTATGTGTATGCAGGTGTGTGTATGTGTATGTGTATGCAGGTGTGTGTATGTGTATGTGTATGCATGTATGTGTGTGTATGTATATGCATGTGTGTGTATGTGTATGCAGGTGTGTGTATGTGTGCGTGTGTGTGTGAGCCAAACAGCCACCAGCCGAGAATCCCACTTGCGCATGAAGTTATCAAATATAGTGAGAATATGTGTGTGCATGTGTGTATGTGTATGTGTATACATGTATGTGTATGTGAATGCATGTATGTGTGTGTATATGCATGTGTATGCATGTATGTGTGTGTATGCATGTGTGGGTATGTGTGTGTGTGCAACCCAACCAGCCACCAGCCAAGAATCCCACCTGCACATGAGGTTAGCAAATAAAGTGAGAATATGTGTGTGTGTATGCGTGTGTGTATGTATGTATGTGTGTTTGTGAGAGAGCCAACCAGCTGCCAGCCAATAATCCCACCTGCGCATGATGGTATCAAATAATGTGATGTGTATGCATGTGTGTGTGTGCATGTGTGTGGGCATGCATGTGTGTGCATGTGTGTATGTGTGTGTGTGCATATGTGTGTATGTGTGTGCATGTGTGTGTGCATGCATGTGTGTATGTGTGTGTGTGTGTGCATATGTGTGTATGTGTGTGTATGTGTGTGTGCATGTGTGTATGTGTGTGCATGCATGTGTGTATGTGTGTGTGCATGTGTGTGTGCATGCATGTGTGTAATGTTGTCTGTGCGCATATTGTGATGTGTTTGCTGTGGTGGTGCATGCATGTTGTGCATGTGTGGTATGTGGGTGCGTGCATGTGTGTGTGTGCATGAGTGTGTGCATGCATGTGTGTATGTGTGTGTGCATATGTGTTTTGTGTGTGCATGTGTGTGTGCATGCATGTGTGTATGTGTGCATATGTGTGTATGTGTGTGTGCATGTGTGTGTGCATGCATGTGTGTGCATGTGTGTATGTGTGTGCGTGCATGTGTGTGTGTGCATGTGTGTGTGCATGCATGTGTGTATGTGTGTGTGTGTGCATATGTGTGTGTGTGTTGTGCTGTGTGTGTGCATGCATGTGTGTATGTGTGTGTGTGCATATGTGTGTATGTGTGTACATGTGTGTGTGTATGCATGTGTGTGTGCATGCATGTGTGTATGTTTGTGTGCGCGAGCCAACCAGCCACCAGCCGAGAATCCCACCTGTGCATGCAGTCATCAAATAAAGTGAGAATATGTGTGTGTGTTTGTGTATGCATGTGTGTGTTTGTGAGTGTATGTATGTGTGCGCAAGCCAACCAGCCGCCAGCCGAGAATTCCACCTGCACATGTAGTTATCAAATAAAGTGATGTGTATGCATGTTTGTGCATGTGTGTGTGTGTGTACGTGTATGCATGTGTGTGCATGTGCGCGTGTGTGCGAGCCAGACAACAATCCCACCTGCGCATGAGGTTAACAAATAAAATGAGAATCCCCCCTGAACATGATGAATGTGTGCGTATGTGTGTATATGTGTGTATGTGTGTGTGCGTATGTGTGTATATGTGTGTTTGTGTGTATGTGTGGGTGTGCATAAGTGTGTATGTGTGAATATGTGTGTGTGTGTGTGTATGCGTATGTGTGTATATGTGTGTATATGTGTTTATGTATGTGTGTGTGCGTATGTGTGTATATGTGTGTATGTGTGTGTGTGTGCGTATTTGTGTATATGCGTGTATGTGTGTGTGCGAGCCAACCAGCTGCCAGCCGAGAGTCCCACCTGCGCATGAGGTTAACATGGTGGTGGTGGTGGTGATGGTAGTGGTGATGGTGGTGGTGGTGATGGTGGTGGTAGTGGCGGTGGTGGTGGTGGTGATGGTGGTGGTAGTGGTGAAGGTGGTGGTGGTGATGGTGGTGGTAGTGGTGATGGTGGTGGTGGTGATGGTGTTGTAGTGGTGATGGTGGTGGTGGTGGTGGTATGTGGTATTGGCGGTGGTGGTGGTGGTGATGGTGTGGTATTGTTTATGTGTTGTGGTGGTTATGGTTTTGTTATTTGTCGTTTTTTTTTTTGTTTGATGTTTTTTTTCGGTTTGCTTGGTGGTTGTTCTTTTGTTTGGTAGTGGGTGGTGTGGTTACTGGTTATTTTTTTTGGTGTTTTTTTTGTTTGTGTTGATGTTTTTGTTTTGCTTTTTTGTTTTCTTTTTTTCATGTTTTTTTTTTTTTCTGTTTTTTTTCTTTTTTCTGTTTGTTTTTCTTTTTTTTTTCTTGTGTTCTTTTTTATTTTTTTTTTCGTTTTTCGTTTTGTTTTTCGCTTTTGGTTTTTGTTTTTTTTTTTTTTTTTCTTTGTTTTTTTGTTTTTTTTTTTTTTTTTTTTCTTTTCTTTTTTTTTTTTTTTTTTTTTTTTTCTGTTTTTTTTTTTTTGATTCTTTTTTTTTTTTTTTCATTTTTTTTCTTCCTTTTTTTTTCTTTTTTTTTTTTTCTTTATTTTTTTGTTTTTGTTTCTTGGTGGTGGTGTTATCGTGGTGGTGATGGTGATGTGATGGGGTGGTGGTGATGGTGGTGATGGGGTGGGTGGTAGTGGTTGGTGTGGGATGGTGGTGGTGGTGGGGTGGTGGTGGTGATGGTGGTGGTGGTGGTGTGGTGATGATTGTGATGGTGGTATGGTGGTGGTAGTTTTGGTGGTGACTTGTTGTTCTTTGTTGTGGTGGTGGTGTGGTTTTTTTTTTTATTTTGGTTGTTGTGTTGTTTTTTTGTTTCTTTGTGGTGTTTTTGTGGTGCTATTTGGTCTGTTTTATTTGTTTTTGTTGTCTGTTTTTTGTGTTCTTCTTTTTTTTTTTTTCTTTTTTTTCTTCTTCCGGTTTTTTTTCTCTTTTTTTTTTTTTTGTGTTTTTGTTTTTTTTTCTTTTTTTTTTTTTTTTTCTTTTTTTTTCTTTTTGTTTTTCTTTTTTTTTTTTTTCGTTTTTTTTTTTTCTTTATTTTTTTTTTTATCTTTTATTTTTTTTTCTTTTTTTTTTCTTTTTTTTTTTGTTTTTTTCTGTTTGTTTTGTTTGTTTTTTCATTTTTTCACTTTTTTTTTTTTCTTTTTTATTTGTTTTTCTTTGTTGGATTTTTTTCTGTTTTTTCTTTGTTGTTTTTTTTCTTTTTTTTTTTGTTTTTTTTTTATTCTTCTTTTTTTTTCTTTTTTTTTTTCTTTTTTTTTTTGCTGGGTTGGTTTGGTGTGTGATGGTGAATCCCACCTGCGCATGAAGTTATCAAATAAAGTGAGAATATGTGTGTGTGCATGTGTGTGTATGTGTGTGTGTGCGAGCCAAACAGCCGCCACCTATTGTCTGTCTTATAGTCTCGCCCTCAGCCCCCTCCCCCTTCCCCAGGAAACAGCCATAAATTATTTGTTTATTGATCTGTTTTTTAACATTGTTCATTGGCCTTCAGGATCCTCATCCACCCTAAATGCACCACCCCCACCCCAACCCACCCCACTCCACCACCCCCACCTCAACCCACCCCACCCCACCACCCCAACCCCACCTCAACCCCCCCCCACACCCCCTCACCCCCCAGCCCCCCCCTCCCCCCCCCCCCCCCCCCCTCACCCACCCCCACCCGCAGCGCCCCGCGCCCCCTCCCCCCACCCCCCCCCCCCGCCCGCTCACCCCCCTGCCCTCCCCCCGCCCCGCCCCCCCCCGACCCTCCCTACCCCCCCCGAGCCCCGCCCCCTCCCCGCCCCCGCAAGCCCCCCCGGTCCCCCCCCCCCCGCCCTCCGCCCCGTCCCCGGCCCGCCTCAGGTCCCCCGCCCCCCGGCCCCCCCTCCCCCCCCCCCCCAAGGCCGCCCGGATCCCCACGCCCAACCACCTCTCCCAGCCCCCCCCCCCAGGAGCGAAAAAGCCCCCCCCCACGCCCCCCTCCCCCCCTACAGAATCCCCCCCCCACCCCAGCCCCCCCGTGCCCCCCTCCCGAAAACCCCACGCCCCCGAGCCCCAGCCCCCCCATCCAAGGCCCACCCACAACACACCCCCCCCTACAAGTGCCGCCGCCCGCCCCCCCCTGCGCCCAGCCAACGCGCGCCCCGCACACCGAGATCGCGACCCCCCAAAAAGGACCCCCCCCCCCAGCTCCCGCCCGAAGTCACACATCCCGGTCGCGGACGAAAGAACCCCCACACGCCCCCCCCAACAAAGCCGCCACCCTCTGCCACGCCGGACCCGAGGAGGGCCCAGAGAACCAAGCTCCCCGCACCCAGAATACGACGCCCCCCCCCACCGCAGGGAGGATCCCCCCCCCCCCCCCCAACCTGCTCACCGCGGCGGCCCCCCCGTCGCCCCCCCGCCCCGCCCCCACCCCCGCGAAAGGAAGCGCCCCCCCCCCCGGATTAATCCCCCTTCCCCCCCACCACGAACCCCCCCTCCCCCCCCACCTACAAAAACCACCCCAACAAACCCCCCCCCCCCAATTCCCCCCCCACCCGCGCAACAAGGAGACCCAACCGTGGCTCGAGGAGCACATCCCCGCTCCCTCCCCCCGCCCCCTCCCCCGCGCCCCATCCGCCCCCCCCCCCGCCCCTACCACCCCGCCCCCTCCCACCCCCCCCCGCCACCCCCTCGGTCTCCCCCCCCCCCCCGACCCCCCCCCCCGCCCCCAGAATGCCGCGCGTCCCCAGCCACAAGAGACCAAGCCCCTCCCCATCCCCGCCACCCCTCACCCCGACATGCGCCCGATCGTCCGCCCCTACCCGCTCCCAACCCCGCCCCTCCCCCCCCCATTCCCCATCGCCACTCCTCACCCGCAGCCCCCCCTACCCCCGCAGCGCCTGCCCTCAGCCCTCTTCCCTCCCCATCCCCGCCCCCGATACGCTCGCCCCACCCCCCCCCAGCCCAAGATCCCCCGCCCCCTTACACTACCCCCCCCCACGGAACCCCCCTCCCCACCCCCCTGCCCCACGCCCCACCTTCCCGCCTCCCCCACCCCACACCCCTCACCCCGCCAACCCAAACCCCGTTGGGCCCCCCTAGCCGTCCCTCCCCCCCCCCCCCCACCCCACACCCACCAAAAAACCCCCCACACAGCCATCGTATACCGCAAACCGCTCCTCCAGAGTCAAGTGCAACAAAAGACCCGGCACAACTCCCCCCGCCTGGCCCTCCCGCCCCCCCCCCCCAGTACCCCCCCCCCTTCCCACGCCCCCCCCCAAATCCTCTCGGCCCCCCCCCCCCCCGCGTCCTCCCCCGCCGGAGTCCACCTCCCCTTCCCCCCCCCCCCCCCAAACCCCCCTCCCCCCGGTACACGGCCCTCCACCCCGAGCCACCCCCGCCTCCCCCAACTCCTCCCCATCCGCACCTGCGCAGTGAGGTAACAAATTAAGTGAGATTGTGGAAGGGGTTTATTAGTTCCATCACTAAGAATACCACCTGCGCATGAGGTTAACATGCCATGGTGGTGGTGATGGTGGTGGTGGCGGTGGAGATGGTGAATCCCACCTGCGCACGAGGTTAACAAATAAAGTGAGATTGTGGAAGGGGTTCATCAGTTCCATCACTAAGAATACCACCTGCACATGAGGTTAACATGCCATGGTGGTGGTGATGGTGGTGGTGGCGGTGGAGATGGTGAATCCCACCTGCGCACGAGGTTAATAAATAAAGTGAGATTGTGGAAGGGGTTTCATCCGTTCCACTACTGCACTCAGTGTGGATTTAGGGTTTAGGGTTTAGGGTTTAGGGTTTTTGCACTCAGTGTGGCTTTCATCAGTTCCAGTACTGCACTCAGTGTGGGTTTAGGGTTTAGGGTTTTTGCACTCAGTGTGGGTTACATCAGTTCCAGTACTGCAATCTGGGGAATAGTGGTTGGTGGTTGGTGGTGGTTGTTCAGTGTTTGTAATTAAGATTTCTGTAGGAGAATTCTGTTAAGACCACCCCCCCGCACACAAAACATCCCACCTGCGCATGAGGTTAACAAATTAAGTGAGATTGTGGAAGGGGTTTATTAGTTCCATCACTAAGAATACCACCTGCGCATGAGGTTAACATGCCATGGTGGTGGTGATGGTGGTGGTGGCGGTGGAGATGGTGAATCCCACCTGCGCACGAGGTTAACAAATAAAGTGAGATTGTGGAAGGGGTTCATCAGTTCCATCACTAAGAATACCACCTGCACATGAGGTTAACATGCCATGGTGGTGGTGATGGTGGTGGTGGCGGTGGAGATGGTGAATCCCACCTGCGCACGAGGTTAATAAATAAAGTGAGATTGTGGAAGGGGTTTCATCCGTTCCACTACTGCACTCAGTGTGGATTTAGGGTTTAGGGTTTAGGGTTTAGGGTTTTTGCACTCAGTGTGGCTTTCATCAGTTCCAGTACTGCACTCAGTGTGGGTTTAGGGTTTAGGGTTTTTGCACTCAGTGTGGGTTACATCAGTTCCAGTACTGCAATCTGGGGAATAGTGGTTGGTGGTTGGTGGTGGTTATTCAGTGTTTGTAATTAAGATTTCTGTAGGAGAATTCTGTTAAGACGGTTGTGACATGGTAGGATTGGTGCATAGCCATGGCTTGGCGGAGTGCATGGCGGAGCGTGAAGCATGGAGCCCGGGGTTTTTGGGGGGCAGCGCCACCTGGACATGATGAGTGTGTGTGTGTATGTATGTGTATGTGTGTGCATGTGTGCATGTGTGTGTATGTGTGTGTATGTGTGTGTATGTGTGTGTATGTGTGTATGTGTATGCATGTGTATGTGTGTGAATGTGTGTGTATGTGTGTGTGTGCATGTGTGTGCATGTGTGTATGTGTATGTATGTGTATGTGTGTGTATGTGTGTGCATGTGTGTGTATGTGTGGGCATGTGTGTATATGTATGTGTATGTGTATGTGTGTGTATGTGTGTGTATGTATGTGTATGTGTGTGCATGTGTGTGTATGTGTATGTGTGTTTGTGTGTTTATGTGTGTGTATATGTGTGTGCATGTGTGTGTATGTGTGCGTATATGTGTGTGTATGTGCATGTCTGTGTGTCTGTGCGTGTGTGTCTCTGTGTGCATGTACGTGTGTGTATGTGTGTGTATGTCTGTGCATGTATGTGTGTATGTGTGTGTATGTCTCTGTGTGTATGCATGTATGTGTGTATGTATGTATGTATGTATGTATGTATGTATGTATGTATGTATGTATGTATGTATGTATGTATGTATGTATGTATGTATGTATGTATGTATGTATGTGTGTACGTATGTATGTATGTATGTATGTATGTATGTATGTATGTATGTATGTATGTATGTATGTATGTATGTATGTATGTATGTATGTGTATATATGCATATGTGGTTGGCTATATTTCGAGTGCCAAACGAACTTTGCACGAACTCCAATGTTTATTTTTGTATCTATAAAAACACTCACCACGGCTATCTTCCCTGGGCCTCCATACATCACATGCCAGCGCTGAACCTCATCGTGCATGCGGTCCAGTATTGTGGTAAAGGTGGCACCAGTCAACGTGGGTAACCAATCAGCTGTAGTTATTGGGGCAATAGCTGAAGGTGCAGGGCAAGCATGGTGTTGGTGTTGGTGTTGGTGGTAGTGATGATGGTGTTGGTGGTGGTTGTGGTGGTATTGGTGGTGGTGGTGGTGAAAGTGGCGCTAGTCAATGTGGGTAACCAATCAGCCGTAGTCATTGGAGCAATAGCTGAAGGTGCAGGGCCAGAATGGTGGTGGTGGTGGTGATGGTGGTGGTAGTGATGGTGGTGGTAGTGGTGGTGGTGATAGTGGTGGTGATGGTGGTGGTAGTGATGGTGGTGGTAGTGGTGGTGGTGGTGATGGTGGTGGTGGTGGTGGTGAAAGTGGCGCTAGTCAATGTGGGTAACCAATCAGCCGTACATATCGGAGCAATAGCTGAAGGTGCAGGGCCAGAATGGTGGTGGTGGTAGTGATGGTGGTGATGGTGGTGGTGTTGGAGGTTAAGGTGGCGCCAGTCAACGTGGGTAACCAATAAGCCGAACATATCGGAGCAATAGCTGAAGGTGAAGGGCCAGAATGGTGGTGTTGGTGTTGGTGTTGGTGGTGTTGGTGTTGGTGATGGTGTTGGTGGTGCTGGTGCTGGTGTTGGTGTTGGTGGAGGTGGAGGTTAAGGTGGCGCCAGTCAACGTGGGTAACCAATCAGCCGTACATTCGGAGCAATAGCTGAAGGTGCAGGGCCAGAATGTTGGTGTTGGTGTTGGTGATGGTGTTGGTGATGGTGGTGGTAGTGGTGGTGGTGATGGTGGTGGTGGTGATGGTGTAGGGTCCCCAAAGTTTAAGCCCATGTATGTTTATTTTTGTATATTTCATGTGAAGATGGATTCATCACATTGTGTATGGGCTGCAGTTGGGCCTTTTTACAAGTAATTTATTGATGTGGTGCATGGCCATCCTTTTGCTGGGTGCTCCTTGTATTCCCATGCCTCAAATTTGATGTAAATAGGCTATTCACGTCACACACACAAACCAAGGGTGGAACTTAAAAACGCACAAGTGAACGGACCAAGTTGCAAGCTATGGTTGGGTGCCCATGTGGCATGTTTGGGGGATACATGGAGTACACATCCATAGGAGGTAGAGCTGCAAGGTGTGCAACATGTGCCATGTACTTGCAGATATATGCCACGTGACACTGCCTAGGCACCCCCATTAAGGCTTGCCTATGTGGGGAGTGCTCATGGTCCCCATGAGGCCTAGCCAGACCTTCCCCCCTACATGTAGGTGTACCCTATGCATCTCCCAAGTATGCTTCGTGGCTACCTAGACAAAGCTTGCAACTTGGTCCGATGACTTAACCATTTGAACGTTGCGCACCGGGAATAGATCACCAGCCTGGCTCTGACCCGAGTTCCGATCTCGCTCCACCACCGAGCCTGGCCTTAGACATGGAGCTGTCTGAGAAGACGCAATTAAAGTTGAGCCCAAGTACTCTTGCTATGATGCAGTATGGAAGATGAAATTCGCCGAAAGCGTCGTTGCCCTTACATAAAAGTGGCGCCATGGGCCTAAGCTCTGCGCGCCCTAGTGGTGGCGGTGGTGGTGGTGATGATGGTAGTGGTGGTGGTGGTGATGATGGCGGTGGTGGTGATGATGGCGGTGGCGGTGGTGGTGGTGGTGGTGATGGTGGTAGTGGTGGTGGTTGTGGTGGCGGTGGTGGTGATGGTGTTGGTGGTGATGGTGTTGTTGGTGGTGATGATGGTGTTGATGTTGGTGGTGGTGGTGTTGGTGATGGTGGTGATGGTGGTGGTGATGATGGTGATGTGACCCTTACCACCCCCTACCCCCCACCACCATCAATCATAGGTTTCATTTGACGCCAAGCCATTTTCTTCCTTCCATAAAACATTTGTGCACTTTATTGTTCAATGCTCAATTCATTTGTGGGGTGCCCCATCTGATAACCCCCCCCACACACACACCAACCATAGGTTCCATATGACACCATGCCAGTTGCTTCTATACCACATTTTGACATTTGTTTACTCTACTAGTCAATGCTCAATTCACTTGTGGGGTGGCCCATCTGATTATCCCCCCCCCCCCCCTCCCTCCCCCCCCACCATCACCCCCCCCCACACACACACCATCAATCATAGGTTTCATTTGACGCCAAGCCATTTGCTTCCTTCCACAACTCACTTGTGGGGCGGCCCATCTGATTACCCCCCCCCCCCCCCCCCCCCCCCCTTCCTCCCTCCACCACCATCAATCATAGGCTTCATTTGACGCCTAGCCATTTGTTTTCTTCCATAACACATTGGTGCACTCTACTAGTCCATGCTCAACTCATTTGTGGGATGGCCCATCTGACCCCCCCCCCCCCCCCCCTCCCTCCACCCACCCCACCCCACCCCACACACACCATCAATCATAGGTTTCATTTGACGCCAAGTCATCTGCTTCCTTCCTTGACACATTGTGCATAGTTCAATACTCAACTCACTTGTGGGGTGGCCCATCTGACCCCCCCCCCCTCCCCCCCCCCACCACCTCCACCCTCCACCACCACAATCCCCCCCCCCCACCCACCCCCACACACACCATCAATCATAGGTTTCATTCGACGCCAAGACATTTGTGCACTCTGATGGTCAATGCTCAACTTGTGGGGTGGCCCATTCGATTCCTCCCCCCCGCCCCCCCACCCCCCGGCTCCCCCTCCCCCCTACCATACCACACACCCCCACCCCCACCACCCCCCATCAACCATAGGTTTCATTTTGGCTACAAGCCATTTGCTTCCTTCCATAACACATGTGTGCATTGTTCAATGCTCAACTCACTTGTGGGGTGGCACATCTGACCCCCCCCTCCATCACCACCATCACCCCCCCACACCACCATCAATCATAGGTTTCATTTGACGCCAAGCCATTTACTTCCTTCCATAACACATTGGTGCACTCTACTGGTCAATGCTTAATTCACTTACGGAGAGTCCAACTGACTACACCCCCCCCCACCACCACCACCACCACCATCCCCCGCCTCCCTCCCTCCACCACCCCCATCTCCCTCCCCCCCCCCCCCCCCCCTCCCCCACCCCCACCCCCATCCTTCTCCCCCCTCCCTCCACCAGCACAATCTCTCTCTCCCCCCACCCCACCCCCACCCCCACCAACCATAGGTTTCATTTGACGCCAAGCCATTTGCTTCCTTCCATACCACATTTGTGCACTCTACTAGTCAATGCTCAACTCACTTATGGGGTGGCCCATCTGATTACCCCCCCCCCCCCCCCCCCCCACCCACCCACCCACCCACACACCTCCCCACCCCGACTCCCCCTCCCCCCCACCATCCCACACACACACACACACACACCACCACCATCAACCATAGGTTTCATTTGACGCCAAGACATTTGCTTCCTTCCATACCACATTTGTACACTCTACTGGTCAATGCTTAACTCACTTGTGGGGTGGCCCATCTGATTACCCCTCCCACACACACACACACACACACACACACACCTCCCCCCCCCCCCTTCCCCCCTCCCACCACCACCACCACCATAGGTTTCATTTGATGCCAAGCCAACTCACTTGTGGGGTGGCCCATCTGATTTAGGGTTTCCGCAACCTTGGTGTACATCGAGGCACTTTGCAGGAAGCCAGGGAGCAGTACAACCGGTACCTTGCTACATGCCTCAGTATCATGCACCTCCTGTACTGCCTTCACTTGGTTGGATGTTCCCACAGTTGTGGGAACACTGCAAGCCTGGCGACTCGTGGCTCTGAACATTCTGGCAGCCTGGCATATCTCAGTCAGCTCTATGGCGCGGCGGCTTGGCAGTACATGTGTATATGCAGTACGGGGCCCATGGGAGAAAGCCTTCCACGTTTGGTGGTGCCCGTGAATGTGATGTACACCCACTTGAATGTGATGTACACCCACTTGAATGTGATGTTTACCCACTTGAGCTGTTCTCATGTTGTCACTTCAAATGATGATAAAGTAGTGATAGCGCCTGGTTGGGGGCGGTATATATGGAGCCCTGTCTTACGGCGGTAGAGAATGGGCTGCTTCTTTACCTGGACAGTGCTACCATGGCGGTTGACGGCGACCGCGAACACTAAAGCGCTCCCGTAAGTGAAGGTAATTATGACAGTAAAGTGATCAACATCTGTGTGCTGCTACTACGCGTATAATTGCTTATCGTTTCTGCTACAAGCAGCAGCTTCTAAGCAGCTCCTTGAGCCAGCCACTGGGCTAAGTCCCAAGATTCCAACAGTATTGGACATGCACTTTCCAGCTTCCAGATGCACTATGTTGCTGTAGGTCTGGCTGGGGAGCAAGACACGGGAGCTGCCTAGAAGCTGCTGCTTGTAGCAAAAGGAAATGCTATGACACTAATGCTGATGATTCCAATGACATAGCGCTCAAGAACTACAATGATGGTAATTTTCGATGCTAGGAACAGTACCAGCCAAGTTGGTAAGATCCGCAATCGGCTTGGTCCTCTAGGTGCTATGGGTCCCAGCCAAGATGGTGAAATGCACAATTGGCTTGGTCCTATATGTGCTATGGATCTTCAAATATTGTTCTATTTAGACTACTGCCATTGGGCCCTGGCGGAAGTTAATGGATAAGGTATATTATATTAGTTGTATTATCCTAACTGTAGATGGATGATATCGACAGTCTAAACTTCAGAGCCAGGTGGGCAGGGTGGGGCTAAGTAGCAAGTGCTAGCTGACTAAGGGCCAGCAGAGGGCATTGATATGGGGGCAAAGGCGGAGTGTCGGAGGGTAAATACCCCGGCTCGAAGCACGAAGAGGGGTAGAGAGTAGTACCCGTGATGTTGCGAGGGTTAGATATACAGCTGTTGGGCATGCAAATGCGTACGGTTTGGTATCTTCTAATCTGTAACCGTCAGTTGGAATTCGAAGGGTTCTATGGGGCCCGGGCGCGGGCGTGGGATCTATCGGGTCGGGCGTCCAACCAGGGCCGACAGGATTGAGTTCGTCGAGTTCGTGGTGAGGGTTTGTTGTGGGGACCGAGGCAGCCTACTTGGGGCGAGAATCTCCGTCTGCTTGCACTCTTTTCCTTCATCCAGCCACTTTCCTTTTAACCAAACAAAATGGCCTCTATGATGAAGATGCGCACCTCCGCCCCTGTGGCCACCGCCTCCAAGCGCTCCGCTGTGGCCGTGCGCCCCACCGCTTCCATTCGCACCGCCCGTGCCACCCCCGTTGCTGCCATGCCACTCCGCAAGGTGATACCGCAGATGATCCATGCGATCTGCCCATTAGTTGAAACGTCCCTGTTATCGCCTTCTAATGGATGCTCTCGAAGTATCTCAGAGCCGCTTGTTAGCCCCCCCACCCCACCCCACCCCACCCCACCCCACCCCACCCAAATCCAATCTTACTTGATCTAGCTAATCTTCTCCTCGATCATGCCATCGATCTAGCGTAGTCTCGGTGGTTAAATCGTTGCTACGGGACTTTCCTGCTATCTTATCTTTCCTGCTATTATCAAACGTTTGATTGCTGACTCACTGCGTTTTCCTGGCCATGTGCTACCTGCCAACCGACGATCAGATTAGATAGACCTCGAACTCGACACCTCCCCTACCGCAATGCACAGCCCCACCTGGGAATATGCTTCACTATGGGTTACTATGCCCGATGATCACTATGCGTCGCCATGGGTTACTATTGTCCGAAGATGTCGAACGCAGCCTTCTAACGACTTCCAACCTTGTAAGACCAGGCTCGGCGCCTGTCCTGAACCCCTCTCGTGCACTCCCATCCCCTCTTCACCCCTCCCCACACAGGCCTTCGTGGGCTCCGCCAGCTTCGCTTCCCCCTCCATGGTCTCCCGCGTCTCTCGCCGCAACAACGTAACCGTTGAGGCTGCCAAGAAGTCCGTCGGTGACCTGACCAAGGCCGACCTCGAGGGCAAGCGCGTCCTGGTTCGCGCTGACCTGAACGTGCCCCTCGGCAAGGACCTGTCCATCTCCGATGACACCCGTATCAGGGCTGCCATCCCCACCCTGAAGTACCTGCTCGAGAACGGAGCCAAGGTTCTCCTGACCTCTCACTTGGTGAGTCGTGATGAAAATGTTTCTGACGGGTGGTGGTTGGGTAGATGGGGTGGTGACTATACGGGGGGTGACTCTTGATGTTTGATTCCGATGGGCAGTAGGAGGGGTAGGGATGTAGGCATGGGGCGCGTCGTGATGTTTGGTTCCGATGGGACGCATTTGGGATGGGTGGGTTGTGATAGGCATGCGGTGGAAAGAAACTGAATAGATGAAATGCTGATGCTGCTGCTAGATGGTGTGTACGTTTTGTTTTACTCGGGGCGGGGTGATAACTCGGAGCGGGTGTTTGGTGTGTAGCACCCTGTCCCTTCTGATCGGGCATCGTCTCGCATGTAGGCGAGCATTTGGACTTCGGAAGACGAGGGTAACCCGAAGCGTCACATGCACTCTTGCGCTTGGTGATGCCGGATATCCAGATGTATTCTCCTGATCTCGGATTCGTGGATTTGAAGGGTGGTCTCCTTTCTTGGTCGGATAGCGACAGGTGTTATGCATCTCCGTCTGAGTCTCGTATTGGCCTGAGAGCGGCGGGAGAGTCAGTGCACGTCGTTTTCTGTCCCATGCGGCTAACATTATCTGAGGATGATATTTAGCATCATCGGTCGATGCATGCGTGAGAGATCTAGTCTGCTGTCGTTGCATGCCTCGGTGGGCGAGATCGACGAATGTCCATGAAGAATGGGTCGGTGAATCTCACAATTTGATCTAGCCAACTAGCTGCATGTTATCTAGGTAGCTAACTAACCAGGTTTTTTGTGACTTCATTACTCATTTAACCAATCACCACTTTACTAATCACCAAACCACTTATTGACATACCTGCAGGGCCGCCCAAAGTGCGAGGACAAGGCCGCTGACAAGGCTAAGTTCTCCCTGGCCCCCGTCCTTGGCCGCCTGTCTGAGCTCCTCGGCCAGGAGGTGAGTTATTTACACAGTTGGTGGTTGATGCAAGCAAACGAGCCGGCCCCTTCATCCTCACGCCTTGTAATAAGGTGCCTAATTATATAGTTAGTTATTTACGATCATTATCAATGACCTAAGCATGCAAATTGGTTTTCTGTCCTGTTGATTGCCAACCTTCAAGCTGCCTGCATTCAATTCATTGCATGTGTATTCCCAGCCTTGCAGAAGCTGTATGGAATGTGCAGAGTGCATGGAGTTGAACAGAGCGGATCCTCCTCCTTTCCACCTGTTTTGACACAATTCCAAGTTGCATGGGTGCATGCATGGACCCAGTCCTCCTCCCCCAGATTCTCTAAGCGTGAAATTGCTATTCTATGTTGCATGGATCATATTGGATCTGATCCTCTTGTCACATGCTCTCCACCTGTCATACCACAATCCTATGTTGCATGAATCATCATGGATCTGATCCTCATATCTAACGCTCTGCACCTGTCGTTCCGCGATCTTACGTTGGATCATCATGGATGCTGTTGAACCACAATCCTCTGTTGCATGCATGGTTCTGATTCTACTTCTCTCCGGCACTCCCTGTCACAAACACACATACACACACTGCATGAAGTTGCATGGATGTCATCCTACTTCTCTCCCGCACTCTGCACTTGTCACAATCACACGTACGCATAAACATTGCATGAAGTTGCATGATCCTTATCCCCTTTCCACGTGTAGGTCAAGCTGGACGATGACATTGGCGCCCCCTACCCACCCACCCACCCAGACACCCTCAAAATAACTCCCCTTTCAAAAATCACCTGCTGAACACACCCTCCTTTCACAAAAACTGTAGGTCAAGCTGGTCGATGATTGAATTGGCGCCCCCTACCCACCTGCCCACACACCCTCAAAATAACTCCCCTTCCAAAAATCACCTGCTTAGCACACTCTCCTTTCATAAACAACTGTAGGTCAAGCTAGTCGATGACTGCATTGGCGCCCCCGTTGAGGAGGCCGTCAAGGCTATGTCCAACGGCCAGTTGGTCCTGTTGGAGAACGTCCGCTTCTACAAGGAGGAGACCAAGAATGTCTCCGAGTTTGCCGAGAAGGTGAATATTGTTATTACTGTTGTGTTGTTTACATTTATTAGTATTATTTTATGTTTTTGTACATTCTAGCCACTCATTATTCTTTCTAGCAACTCATTATTCTATGTTTAAGTACATTCTGGCCAGGGGGAGAGATTGATAGATCAAACATCATGACATTATATACATACATCAAGGAAGAGGCGTCCTCGTATCTATGAGTTTGCTGTGAAGGTGATTACACCTTATGTATCGTGGTGGTGGGTTGTGAATGTTTTTATTGTTGAAGGTCCCTTCCAGCCTCGTTGGCTAGCCCCGTAGTTCTTCGAGAAGGGGAAACCAAAAACGTCTACTGAGTTCGCTGAGAAGGTGATGACATTTATTGTATTATTATCTGTTATCATTGATTACATTTATTATTTTGATGATTATCTATTATTATTCATTACATTTATTATTTGTATGATTATCTGCTATTATTGCATCTATTATTTGTATTTCCATTCAGGCCACTCGCAGGGGCAAAGGCAAATTAATCAAAAATTGAAACATTGGATATATACCAAAAGAAGGAAAAGATCAAGAATGGACGCCCATCACCCACATCACACATTATTTCTCTCAGCACACGGCATCCACACGAAAGCATAGAATGTTGAGGATGAAGGGGAACAGCCACCCATATCAGTAGGTTGTCATTTCCTCAACTTGGCCAACTTTGGCTTGTATTTTCCTCAACTTGGCTTGTGTTTCCTCAACTTGGCCAACTTTGGCTTGTATTTTCCTCAACTTGGCTTGTGTTTCCTCAACTTGGCTGTAATTTCCTCAACTTGGCTTCGTGGTTTTTGTATTGGGAATGAAGTACTTGTTTTTTTGTAATGGGAATGAAGTACTTGGTTTTTTGTATTGGGAATGAAGTACTTGGTTTTTTGTATTGGGAATGAAGTACTTGGTTTTTTTACTTGTTTTTTTGTATTTTTGAAGTACTGGTTTCTTCCTTGTAGTCCTGTGCATGTGAAGGGTTAGTTGGTATAAGTTAGTATAAGCTTAGTGCATGTGTAGGGCTAGTTAAGATAAGTAGGGAACGGCAATATGATACCATTTGATATATTGATATCGTACCAGTAGGCTACAGTAGCCATCAATATACAAGATCATGTGATCAGTTTTGTATGTCATCATACAATTTCATACCACCTCTGGTCAACATATGATTTTCCGGTCCCTAGATACAAGAGTGTGTGATGTTCATCAATATTTTCTCAGTTATCATGCATGTTTGCCACAATTGCATGCCTGCCTGATTTCCTCAGTTTCCTCGGCAGCCTGCCTGATTTCCACAATTGCCTGCCCGTCTGCCTGATTTTCACAGTTGCGTGGCTGATTACCTGC
The DNA here is from genome assembly GCA_013435795.1 of Chlamydomonas sp. ICE-L. Taxonomy (NCBI): domain Eukaryota; kingdom Viridiplantae; phylum Chlorophyta; class Chlorophyceae; order Chlamydomonadales; family Chlamydomonadaceae; genus Chlamydomonas; species Chlamydomonas sp. ICE-L. The sequence goes on along the minus strand of JACBWV010000223.1, from coordinate 1,248,206 downwards.
TAACATTCCACCACCCATACCGTACCAGATGGCTGCCAACGCTGACATCTACGTCAACGATGCTTTCGGAACTGCCCACCGCGCCCACGCCTCCACCGAGGGTGTGACCAAGTTCCTGCCCATCTCCGTCTGCGGATTCCTGATGCAGAAGGAGCTCGACTACCTTGACGGTGCGTTCTATTTATGGCCGCTTATATATATGTTATGTATGACTACCTTGACGGTGAGTTCTATTTATGGCCACTTATATTTAATTGTATGTATGTTTAGTTTATATATGACTAACTTGACATTTTCTATTCGTGGTCGCTTTGGTGATTTATATTCATGGTCGCTTCTAGTAGCTTTAATTGTTCTACATATCGTGACAATTATTTATATTTATATCAAGGTTATACATGATTCTCTTGACAGTGAGTTGTACTCATGGTCGCTTCTAGCAGCTTTAATTTCATTGCTTATTGTGAAAGAGAAGCTCAAGGCCTTTCACATGGTTAGGCAACAACTCCCTCGATATAGACACCCCACTGCCCTCTGACTCACCGCATGAGCTGCCGACTCCCTTAATGCGGAGACACCGACTTCCTCTATACATAGACACCCAACTTAAGACACTGACTCCCTCTATACATAAACACCCCACTGATCACCGACTCCTCACGCCCCCCATTGGAGCCGTCACCGACCACAAGAAGCCCTTTGTCGCCATTTTGTGTGGCTCGAAGGTGTACACCAAGATCACCGACACCGAGTCTCGCCTGTACAACCACCAAACTGACTCCCTCTATACATAGACACCCCACTGATCACCGACTCCCCACGCTCCCCACAGGAGCCGTCACCGACCCCAAGAAGCCTTTCGTCGCCATTGTTGGTGGCTCCAAGGTGTCCACCAAGATCCCTGTCATCGAGTCCCTCCTTGACAAGGCTGACAAGGTCATCATCGGTGGAGGCATGATCTTCACTTTCTACAAGGCCCGCGGTCTGTCCGTCGGCAAGTCTCTGGTTGAGGATGACAAGCTGGAGCTGGCCCTTACCCTGGAGAAGATGGCCAAGGACAAGGTGAGATTATAAACGTGCAAACTTAAGAAGAATAAATAAAAACCTGTAAACGTAAAGGATCTGAAGTCATTGAGTGAGGATGATGCTGGAGCTGGCTCGAACCCTGGAGAAGATGGCCAAGGAGAAGTTGAGATTAAAAACGCAGAAACTGACAAAAGGATCTATACTACCTGGTTGAGGATGACAGGCTAGGGCTGGCTCTTACCCTAGAGAAGATGTTGGAGTTGTATGAAAACGTTTTTGCACGACACATACAATCTACACATCAATATGTATGACTTATCAAGGGGGACCAACACACACAAGGGGGACCAAAACAAGACGTACACAACCCATGGCTGTGCTACAACAACACAAAACAACTAGGGACCATATCGTCCCATGTCGTCCCCCAAAAGTGTCCCCCCCCTGGGATTCAGGGGGTCCTTAGGGAAACACCACAAGTCCAGACTTGTATTCATGGTGCTACTTGTAGCACAAGTGCGACATAGCGCATCTTGGTGTCTTGGGGGTGCCACGTTACAGCCTTGGGGGCTTGCCTTATGGGGGTGCCACGTGCATACAGACCAATGCACATGCACACACTCATCCTCTGATCATTACATCTTTCAGGGTCCCCTTGTTGCTTGGACAACCTTCGCAACCTGCACGCACACATGCACACGGGCAAATGCACACGCACACACTCATCCTCTGAGCATTACATCTTTCAGGGTCCCCTTGTTGCTTGGACGACCTTGGCAACCTGCACACACTCACACACGCACGCACACAGGCAAATGCACACACACACTCATCCTCTGATCATTACATCTTTCAGGGTCCCCTTGTTGCTTGGACAACCTTCGCGACCTGCTTGAACTATACCATGATGCAGCTGAATGCCCCCTGATGGCTCAACTGTGATCACCTGTGTTGTCTTATCTCACGCAAAACGAAAACACTGCCTCCCCTGGGGGTGGCCCTGAGTGCTCGAGTGCAAGCACCTGTGTCGGCTTGTCCCCACCTCTTCCCTCACGGCCCTTGTAACACCTGTACCCTCACCACCACCGCCACCACATCTTGCTGGAAGTCCCTCGTTACACCTAAACCATGACCACTACCTCTCTTGACTCCCGTGCCTAGTGCCTTCCAGGGTGTTACGCTGCTGTGTCTTGATTGCAAGCACCTACGTTTTCTTGTCTCCACCTCATGCCTCAAGTCCCTTGTAACACATCTACCCTCAACACCACCACATCTTACCTCAAGTCCCTTTTAACTAGGGACAGGCATATCACATGATTTTGATCAAAGGCGAGTATGATGTCATGCAAATTGCATCATAAGGTATTGTATATAAATGGTAACCCTTGTAAAAACTTCCGGCATCATATGATGAAATTATATCATATTGCTGTTCCCTAGGAGTAACCCTCACCACTGTCTCTCATGACTCCCGTGCCTATTTTCTTCCAGGGTGTTGAGCTGCTGCTCCCCGTTGACGTCAACATCGCCGACAACTTCGACGCTGATGCCAACAGCCAGATCGTCAACATCGACGCCATCCCCGACGGCTGGATGGGTCTGGACATCGGACCTAAGTCCATCAAGATCTTCCAGGACGCTCTGGCTGACGCCAAGACCGTTGTCTGGAACGGCCCCATGGGAGTGTTCGAGTTCCCCAAGTTCTCCCAGGGAACCACTGGCATTGCCAACACCCTGGCTGAGCTGACCCCCCAGGGATGTATCACTATCATCGGTGGTGGTGACTCCGTCGCTGCTGTTGAGCAGGCTGGTGTTGCTGACAAGATGAGCCACATCTCCACCGGAGGTAGGTCGCAGATACAAGCCTATTGTTACAGGAAATTCAGTCTACTGTTTATTACATTTTCCTTGATATAGGCACCCACATGTATCATTACAACCTGATTTAACCCTGCTTAACCTACCGACATTTATCATTATAACCTGATTTAACCCTGCTTATAACCTACCCACATGTATCATTATAACCTGATTTAACCCTGCTTATAACCTGATTTGACCTGTGTAGGCGGAGCTTCTTTGGAGCTGCTCGAGGGTAAGGTCCTCCCTGGAGTTGACGCCCTGAACGAGAAGAAGTAAACTTCTCCTTGTCAGTCGGACAGCTGTGTGCAGTAAAGTACAGAAAAGTACTGCTAGCATCTGTTCTTGACCTTGCTAGCTGGCCATTTGTTTGATGGCCAGCTCTGTTTTTATTTTCATCTACATATTGTTCCTTGAGTTCTTTAATAATGTTCCTTGAGTTGTGAAACACCTCCCATTTTTGACATTGTTTGGGACCAATTAGGTTGGGCCTGAGCATTCAGTGCTGACGAACTGTAAAAGGACGTCCGTTGCCTGCCAAATCCCATGGCCACCATGCCCCTGCCCGCCTCGACATGGCTCTGGCCTGCAATCGTATTGTCACTTTTTGTTGCTGACTCTGGGCTGCTCACCGTCTTCCAAGTATGAGTTCCCCAAGTTATCCCACGAGACCCACACTAATCAGATTTGGCAGTTCCCAGGCAAGCTCAGCCACTGCTTCCTCAGATACCTAAGGTAAAAACGACTCACTGGTTCCTGTATCCCAATGCCGGGGATGGGACCGGGCTCGAACGAGGAGCAAAGACACCAAATGCTTATCGTTGATGAGGTGTCCCTCGGTCGTGGTGAGATTCAACGTAATTAACTACCACATTCTCACCCATCCAGCTTGCGTCACCGAAACAAGCGAATTCGACATTATATGTCAAGAAGTAGGCGTTAACTACTAAAGAAACCGGTCTCCTTGTTTTAAAGGGGAAGACTGTCCCAATGGTCTTTAACGAGGTGGGGTACGCGCTTGGCAAGAGTGGAAGCCTCTTCCCAAGTGTGGGTATCTCCGGGGCCTTGCCACTTGCAGAAGTAAGAATTTTTCTTATATTATTATATATAAGATTTTTTCTTATATTATTATATTCTTAATTCGATGGTGGTCAATGAGGCGGTCAACTGAGAACAAGTATTGGTCAACAATCCATGGACCAGATGGAGGGGGTTGATCGGACCTGTCGGAGCGATATAACGATACGAGTGAGACATGAAAAACGTCATGAACCTTCCAATTTTCCGGTAACTGAAGGCGAACGGCAATGGTTTCTGCATTGACACCTTTTGAAAAAACCTGTGTGGCCGGGAAAGGTCCCACAAACTTGGGCAACAAGATGTGAACTTGAGGTTCTTAGAGGAAAGCAGAACCTTGTCTCCAACGATAAAGTGAACAGGTTTGCGACGAGTGTCTGCATAGGATTTCTGGCGATCTTGGGCTTGGATAATAAATTGTTTAGCCAAAACGAGAGCCGACGTAATGTTATCCGTGAATAAACAAGCAGCGGGGACACGGCTTTCTTCTATTAGTGACGTGGGCAAACTTGGGTGACGCCCGTGATTCAGATAAAAGGGTGTGGTCTGAATTGGACTGTGCCATGCATTGTTGATTGCAAACTGGGCCATGGGCAATAAGTCAATAACTCGTGCCAATTGGTTTGTTTGGCGTTGACAAAGTGACGTAGTGTTTTTTCTAACCCGCGATTCATACGCTCTGTTTGGCCGTCAGTTTGTGGATGGAATGCGGTGGACATGCAGAAACATTCGACGTGGGTAAACCAAATCGACTAATGACGTGGTCAACGACAAGGCGGGCAGTGTTTTTGGCTGTTGCATCAGTGTGGGTGGGGATCAGGGTACTACTTCTTGCCATATTGGTGTGCGCTTAAAGCGCACAAACGTCAAATTGGTGAGCGCTTTTCAGTGCAAAAAGCGTAAAAACTGCGCGCTGCGCCCACAGGGGGTTGAAAAACTGCGCGAAACGCGCAGAGGGGCTCAAAAAGGCAGCGCGGCACCGCGCTGCCGCGCGCGCTTAGTAGTACCCTGGTGGGGATAAAGATGGCCATTTTGGACAGACGGTCAACGACAACCAAGAGGGCATCAAAGCGACTGTTAGAGGCTTTGGGAAGGCCAACGATGAAGTCCATTGATATGCTTTGCCAACACTCAGTGGGGGGTTGGAGTGGGTGCAAGGTGCCGTGGGGGATGTTTGTTTTGGCTTTGTTGAGTTGGCAGGGGGGGCAAGTTTGTACGTATTGGGTCACATCTCTGCGCATGCCTGGCCACCAGAACTGACGAGAGACTAGTACAAAGGTGCGATCCACACCTGGATGGGCTGAATACTGGGTATCGTGTAACTCACGTAAGATGCGTAGTTTGATTGGGGTGGAATTGGGGACAATGATTTGGGACGGTTGTGGCCCTCGACCAACGGTTTGAGTGCCAACCCAAAGACCTGAAGCATGAAGTTGGAGGGGGTGAGGAGGGTTGTCAAACCAGGGATCTGATGCATATGATTGTTTGATGTCTTCCCGTAGGGTGCCTGTGGAAGGGATATCAAGGTTACGTGAGAGGGAGAAGGCAGCAGTGCAAGAGAGGGATGGATGTCGACTCAGTGGATCTGCCATGTTGAGGCGGCCGGGGGTAAACTTCCAGTTATGCCGAAAACGACTGAGAAAGCCAGACCAACGGGCTTGCTTGCGGGAGAGCATAACATTTTCGAAAAAGATGTTGGGGTGGTGGTCAGTTACGAGGGTGAGGTCGCCTTTGCAGCCTTCAAGATAGCATCTCCATTCTGTCAACGCAAGAATGATCCCTAGCAACTCTTGTTCACCTGTGGAGTAGTGATTTGGGCTTTACTGAATAGATTTTTTTTACTCGATGAGGCGTCCCTCAGTCATGGTGAGATTGAACTTAATTAACTATTACACTGTCTCTGACCCGGACCAGACAGCTATCTTGGTTGGCCCCAGCGCAAGCAAACGGGCTGGGCCCCAGAAGGCCAGAACCTCACGCCTCGTAAAATGGCATGCTAATTATTTATATACACTTGGTTTCTTGTTTTTTTTCTCGGATGTAACAATTTCAATTTCAATTTCAATACACTTGGTTTCAGGGTAATTCAAAGCGCGCGCTTTTGCGCTTTTGGGCGCTGACTTTTAGACCCCCTCTGCGCTTTAAGCGCAGTTTTTTGCAACCACCTGTGGGCGCAGCAAGCAATTTTTGCGCTTTTTGCACTAAAAAGCGCAGTTTTTTTTGTGTTCAAGTGCGCTAAAGCGCTGGCCAATTAGGCCATTTGAAGTACCCTGCTTGGTTTCAAGGCTCCAGCCAGCGATTTGGTTGCTCGCCAATTCGGCCGTCCTCGGCAGGAAAAATGTACCGGTACATATTTGACATACCGGTATTTTAGAAACAAACAACACTATCAAAACTCAAAGCGTTCTCTACCAAAAAGTGCGATTTGATCTCGTCTTGAAGTTGAACTTGGTTATATAGCTTCAGCCAGCAATTTGGCTGCTCGCAGTCTTCGGTAGTGCAACACATATTTTCATCTCTTCATAAAAAAATAAAAAAACGTTAAAGGATAAGCAGAGGCAGCTTCGCTCAACCTTCAATTTCTGGAAGGCACATCAGATTTATGTTTCCTGGTTCAGGAATCTTTAAAGATGAACATCATGTGGTTTTCGAATATACTGACGAAGCCTTGCTGAATACGAGAAGGAAGTATGAAGTATGATACTTATCAGGTTCTGATACTTAAAGTATCAGAACCTAATTTCCAAAACTGAGAAAAATGATTCTTGTACAATACGGTACCGGTATTTGATGTGCAAAAAAGAAGTGAATCGTGCGAAGTTACCTCAGTATATTCTTGCATGTATGATGGGATTGGATCAAGTATTTTTTGAAAATAATGCTTAGATTTTGTTGTTCATGATGGTATTGACATTTCTGGCAATTGGATTTCACTGCCGAAGACGGCAAGCAGCCAAATTGCTGGCTAGAGCCATGCAACTAAGTTCAAGATTATCAGCTAAGCACTTCAAAGAGTGGACAGATGCTTGCACGGTCAAACGCGCCAATCTATACACGGAGATGAGAATTTAATGTGACTGGGGAACCACATTAGACACAAGCGGTGGAAGAGGCGGGAGCCTGTAACCTGAGCCTAGAACCTAAGCCAGGAATCTTAAGCCTGGTGCAGGCAATACAGCGCGTGTCAGGGGAACCAGTGACGCAGCCAACAGGAAGCTGTCACCGTACAGAAAAGCAATTACTATCTACAGCTATTAAGGGCGCCTGGAGGCGCGTCCCGAATGAAATTATTCGAATCCTTAATTCAATTTATTATATTAATTAAATTAAATTGTATTTAATGTTGTGTTATTATAATTCGATTTATTCCTTTCCATTTAATTTAATTTACGTGATTTGAATGCATGTAATTGCTTCAAATTGTATCAATTCGAGTAGGATCTGTATTTAATTAAAATTTTAATTGTATAATTGTATTATTGTATAATTGTTTGATTAAATAAATAAATTGTATTAATTAATGAATACTAAGATTAAAATGAATTAATCAAATTCTGTTAAATTGTTTGATCAATAAATTGTGTGATTTGCGGTCGGACACGTGTTTTGCCAATGAGGTTGTAGAGTCGGCTGGGCGTGTCCCTGGCGTGCGTAGGATTGAACACATAGTCTCGACAGCCTGGACACGTGGCATCTGAATTATGGTCAACCGATGGCATTCAAACCACTAAGCAACTAAACCCTGAACACATTAGAAGTCACGGGCAGGACATGGGGCAAATAGTCGAGAAATAGTTGATATGCAGAATGCGAGAAAGTGAGAGGAGGGAGGCTGGGAGTTTCAAAAGTAGTGGAGTAAGTAGGTCCTCATAGCAGAATAAGCTACACAACATTTAAAAACTTTTGAGAAGGATCATGACAGCTGCAATGCTGATATCTCTAGTCATGCGCACTCCAACTACGAGCCAACTGTTTGGGTGCAGAGTTTGCTGGGATCAGCAGCACAGATGGAGAGAGACAAACTAATGTACAATGAGACACGTGGAACCTAGGGGGGTCATCAGAGGCCTAAAGCATACATACTACATATATGATATATATAAACCATGACATGCCATGCTATGGTGCACCATGCCATGCCATACCAATATACTATGCAGGTAGGTACAAACCATACCATGCTATGCTACACCATGCAATACCACACCATTAGACATTGTATCATGCATGCTGGAATACACCATACCATGCCATGCTATACTACACCATGCCATAGCACACCCTACTACCATGCTAACATGCATGTAGGTTTAAACCATACCATGCCATGCTACACCATGCCATACCACACCAATATACCTTTGTATCATGCATGTTGGTATAACCCATAACATGCCATGCTATGCTGCACCATGAGAGACCATACCAATATACCATGCTATGCCACACCATGTTATACGACAACATACTACCAAGTTACCATGCATGCAGGTACAAACCATAACATGCCATGCTACGCTGCACCATGTCATACCATATCAATAAACCATGGATGTAGGTACAAATCATACCATGCTATTGTACCCCATACCATATGACACCATTATGTGTGGTGTGATGTGGTAGGTTGAGGTGTGTTTTGGTGTGATTTGGTGTGTTTTGGTGCGTTGTGTTGTGTTGTGCTGTGTTGTGGTGGGTTGCGTTGTGGTGTGGTGATTTGTGTTGTGTGTTGTGTTGTGGCATGTCGATTTGTGTCGTGTCATGTGGTGTGGTGTGGTGAGGTGAGGTGTGGTGTGGTGTAGTGTAGTGTAGTGTAGTGTGGAGTGGGCTTATCATGTCGTGTTGTTTTGTGTCCCTTTGTGTTGTGGTATGGGTGTGGTGCGATGTGGGTGTGGTGTGGTGTGGGTGTGTGGTGTGGTGTGGGGTGGTGTGGTGTGGCGTGTCATGTCATGTTCTTTTGTGTCGATATGGTGTGGTGTTTAATGTAGTAGTATGGTGTGGCGTGGTGCGTTGTGGTGTGGTGTGGTGAGTGGTGTGGTGTGATGTGTGGTGTTATGTGGTGTGGTGGGGTGTGGTGCATTGTGGGTGTGTGGGGTGGTTGGTGTGGTGTGGTGTAGGTGTGTGCGGGTGTTGCGTTGCGTATCATGTAAGTGTTGTTGGTGTCCGATTTGTGTTGTTTGTGTGTCCGTGGTATTGTGGTGAGTGGTGCGGTGTGTGTGTGGTGTTATTTCTATTGGGTTGTGTTTGTGGTGAGGTGTGTGGTTGTTGTGTGGTTGGTTTGGTGTGCACACCTGGCGCGTAGAGGAAGCAAAATCGAGAAAAAGGGGGACGCGTGTTGTGTTGTTTTGTGTTGTCGTGTGTTGTGTTTGTGTTGGTGTTGTTTTGCGGCGTGGTTCTGTGTGGTGCCTGTGTGTCCCGTGTTGTGTGCTGTGCTTGGTTGGTGTTGTGTCTGGTGTTGGTGCTGCGGGTGTGCGCGTGTCCCGTCTGTGTTGTGGTGTGTCCTTTGTTTTGTTTGTGGTGATGGTGTGTCTATTTTGGTGTGGTTTGTCTGGTTCTTGTGTGTTGTGGTGTGGTGGGGTGGGGTGGTTGGCGGGCGTAGCATGCCGTGGTGGGGGTGGGGCGGGAGTTGGGGGGTTGTGGGTCGGTGTATGGTGTGTGGGTGGGTGTGTGCGGTGTGGTGTTGGGGGTGTGTTGGTTGTGTTTGGGGTTGGGGGTGGGGTGTGGGGGGGGGGGTGGGGGGGGGTTAGGGGTGGTCGTGTGGTGGGCTGTCCTGCGGTGTGGTGTGGTGTGTGTGCACTTAGGTGGGTGTGGTGTAGGTGTGTTGTGGTGTGGTGCGCGGCGTGGTCTGTCTTGGTGGCCGGTGGTGTGGGGGGAGGGGAGGTGTCTTGTGGGTGGTGCTGTGGTGTGTGTGGTTCGGCTTGGTGTGGCGCCGGTGTCGGCTCTTTGGTGTGTCCGGTGTGGTGTGGTGTGGGGCTGTGGTGTGTGTCTGTCTGTTTTGGTGCGGCGTGTTGTGGTGCGGTGGCCGTGTGGTTGTGGTGTGGTGTGGGATGTGTCTCTCGTGTGTGTGCTGTGTGCTTAGGTTGTGATTGGGCGTGGTCGGGCTTGGTGGTTGTGGTGTGTTGTTGTTGTGGTTTGTTGTGTTGCGTGTGTTTTTGTGGTTGTTGGGGTTTGTGGGGTGTTTGTGGTGCTGTGGTGTGGTGGGGTGCTGTGTGGGTGGTGGTGTTGTGGCGGCCTGGTCTGGTGCGGCTGCCGGTTGTTTGTTCTTTTTGGGTGTGGGTGTGGTTGTTTCTTCGTGGTGTGGCTCGGTTCGGCTGTTTCGTGTGTGTTACTTGTTTTGCTAGTGGTGTGGTGTGGTGACGCTGGGTAGGTGTGGGTGAGGTGTTGTGTGGTCGGGGGTGTGGTGTGTGGTGTGGGTGGTGGTGAGGCGTGGAATTGTGTGGTTGTTGGTGGTGGTGTGTGTGGGTGTTGTGGTGTGGTGGGTGTGCGTCTCCTGTTTTGTGATTGTGTCGATTTGTGTCGTGTGGTGCGGGTATGGTGTGGTGTGTGGTGCGGTGTGGTGTAGTGTGGTTTGTGGTGTTGTTTTGGTGTTGTTTGGTATGGCCGTGGATGGGCTGCCAGTGTGGTTGTGTGCGTGTGGTTGCGGATGGTGTGGTGTGCGGGCGTATCCTGTTGTGTTGTTTTGTGTCGGCTTGTGTCAGCTTTGTGTCGTATAATGGTGTGGCTGGTAGGTGTGGTGTGGTGTTGTGGTGTTTTGTGTTTTTGTGTTTTTGTTGTTTGTGTTTGTTTTGTTTTGTGTGTTGTTTGGGGGGTGTGTTTGTTGAGGTGGTGTGGTGAGTGTGGTGTGGTGTGGTGAGTGTGGTGTGGTGTGGTGGTGGTGTGTTTGGTGTGGTGTGGTGTGGTGTGGTGTGGTGTGGTGTGGGTGAGGCCATGGTATGGTGCGGTGCAGGTGTGGTGTGGTGTGGTGTGGTTTGATGTGGGTGTTTGATGTGTGTGGTGCTTGTGTGGTGTGTTGTGTTTGGTGTTGTGGTGTGTGTGGTAGTGGTGATGGGTGGTGTGCGGCTGGTGTTGTGTGGTCCTGTGTGGTGTGTCGTTTCTGGGTGCGGCGGGTCGGGTGGTGGTGCGTGTGGTGTGGTGTGGTTGTGGGTGTGTGGGTTGTGTGGTGTGGTGCGTGTGTGGTGTGGTGGTTTGTTCGGCGTGGTGTGGCGCGGTGTCCGCTGTGGTGGGGTGGGGTTTGGGGGGGGGTTGGTGGTGGTGTGGGTGTGGTGTGCGTTAGGTGGTTTGGTGTGTGGTGGTCCCGGTGTGGTCTGGTGTTGGTGCGATTGGTTTGGTGTGGGGTGTGTGGTGTGGCTGTCCTGTGGTGTGGTGTGGCTAGTGGTGCGGCTTGTGCCGTTGTTGGATGGGGTCCGTGGGTGTGGTGTGTTGTGAGCCTGGGTGCTCGGTGGGGGCTGTGGTGGTGTCGCGTGTCGTGTGGTGTCCTTTGTTGTCGCTTTTTTGTTGCTCTTGTGTCGTTTGTGTGTGCGTCTGGTGTGGTGTGGTGGTCGGTTTTTGCTGTCGTGATGGTGTGTGGTGTGTTTGGTGCTGGTACTGTCGTGTGGCGTGGTCCTGTTGCCGTGGGGGTGTGTGTGTGTGGTTTGGTGTGGTTGTGTTTGCCGTGGCGAACATGGCGTGTTGTTTTGGTGTCGATTTGTGTCGTTTTGTGTCGTATTATGGTGGTGGTCGGTGATGGTGTGGTGTGGTGTGTGGTGTGGTGTTGTGTTGTGTGGGTTGTGGGTGGCAGGTGCTTGTGGTTAGGTGTGGTTTGGTGTGTGTGGTGTGGTATGTTAGGTAGGTGTGGTTGTTGGTGTGGTGTGGTGTGGTGTGGTGTGTGTGGTGTGGTGTGGTGTGGTGAGGCCATGGTAATGGTGCGTGCATGCAGTGTGGTGGTGGTGTGGTGTGTTGGTGGTGAGGCGTGGTTGGCGAGGTGTAGGCGTGTGTGTGGTACGGTGTGGTGTGGTTGTGAGTGTTGGTGGTGGTGGGTTGAGTGTGGTGTGTGTGGTGTGTGTGAGTCTGGATGCGTCGTGTCTGGTGTGTGCTGTGTGCGTGTTTGGTTTTGTTGGTGCTCGGGTGTGCCTTCTTGGTGTGGTGGTGGTGTGGCGTGTGGTTGTGTTTTTCTGTGTGTTCGCTGTTTCCGTGTTGTGGTGGCTTGGTGTTGTTCTCTGTGTTGGGTGTGCGTGCTTGTGCGTTGTTCTCGCCCGTGTCTGTGTGGCTGTCCATCGTGCCGTGTTGGTGTTGTGTGGTTTTTCGTTTTGTTTTGTTTGTGTTCTGTGGGTGGGGGGGTGGGTTTGTGGTGTGGTGATGCGTGTGGGGCGAGGTGTAGGCTGTGTGGTGTGGTCAGGTTTTTGGTGTTTGTGGTTGGTGGTGTGGTGGTGGTGTGTTGTGGTGTGGTGTGGTTGTTGGTGTGTTGGGATTTGGTGTGGTCCATGGTGTGGATGTTGGTCCTGGTGAGGCGTTTTGGTGTGTGAAGGTGTGGTGTGTGGTGTGGTGTGGGTGTGGTGTTGGTGTTGGTGTGTGTGTGTGGTGTGGTGTGGTGTGGTGTGGGGTGGTAGGCTGGCCGTGGCGTGGCGGGCGTGGTGTGGTGTGGTGTGGTGTGGTGTGGTTGTGGTGTGGTGTGGTGTGGTGTTTTGTCGTGGTATCATTTGTGTTGTGTTGTTTGGATTTGGTGTCGATTTGTGTTGTGGTATGTTTCTGTGGTAGTGTGGTGTGTGTGGTGTGGTGTGGTGGTGGTGTGTGGTGTGGTGTGGTGCGGTGTGGTGTGGTTAGGTGTGGTGGCGGTGTGGTGTGGGTTTGGTGTGGGTGTGGTGTTGTGTGTTTGATGTGGGTTTGGTGCTTGCGTGGCGTCTCCTTTGTGTGTTTTGTGTCGAATTGTGTCGATTTGTGTCGTGTTTGTGTCGTGGTACTGGTGTCGTGTGTGTGGTTTTGTGTTTTGGTGTTGTGTGGGCTTGGTGTGTGTGGTGTGGTTGGTGTGGGTGTGCCTTAGTGTGTGGTGTGGTGTGGTCGCTCTGCGTGGCGTATCATGTTGTGTTGTTTTGGGCCGATTTGTTTCGATTGTGTCTTTGGTGTCGTGGTTATGGTGTGGTGTGGTTGTGGTGGTGTGTTTGTTGTTTGTGTTGTGTTGTGTGGTGTTGGTTGTGTGGTGTGGTGTGGTTGTGTGTGGTGTGGTGTTGTGTGGTGTGGTGCGTTGTGGTGAGTTGTTTGTGCGTGTCGTGTCGTTTTGTGTCCTTCGTCGTCCTTTTGTGTCCTTTTGTGTCCTTTTGTGGCGTTTATTTTTTGTGGTGTGGTGTCGTGTGGTGTGGTGATTTTTAGTGATTTGAGATGAGTCGTAGTGAGTTGTGGTGAGTTGTGGTGAGTTGTGTTGTTTTGTGTTGTGTTGTGTTGTGTTGTGTTGTGTTGTGTCGTGTCGTGTCATTTTGTGTCCTTTTGTGGCGTGTTATGTCGTGGTGTGGTGTGGTGTGGTGTGGTATGGTGTGGTGATTTGTGAGGCCCAACACACAAACGAACAACTGGTTGCACATGCACTGCCAAACAGCACATTTCATCCCATATACACACACCTGGCCATCCATGCACTATAAGACAACCCCAGGCACATGCACACACATCTGGCTACACATGCACTGCCACACAGATATGTTTCCGTACACAGATACACACACCTGGTCATCCATGCACTACAAGACAATCCATGGACAAACACAACCCAATCAGACACTCACGCACACACACACCAGGCCATCCATGCACTACAAGACAACCCCATGCACACATTCACACATACCCAGACACTCACACACGCACACACAAGGGGCTACGCATGCACTGCCACACCGCCCTACTTACGTACACACACACCTCGCCATCCCCATGCACGAAAAGACAATCCCATTGACACAAACAACACACTCAGGCACTCACCCACACACACTGGCTATCCATGCACTACACCATGCACTCACACACACTGGCTATCCATTCACTACCCCATGCACACACACAAACACACTCAGACACACCTTGAACACACACACATAACTGGCAATCCAACTGCAGCACAACCCAAACACAACTACTGAAGCACGAATAAATATCACGCACTACAACACCACATAACACGATCACAATCATCTTCTCATTAACACCATCAGTACTAACAATCTCACCATGACCATCATCATCACTCCTACAATTAGAATCATTTATTTCACAACCATCACTCCATACTATACCAATATACCATGCATGTAGGTACACATCATACAATGCTATGCTACACCATGCCATGCCCCACTATTATACCATTGTACCATGCATGTTGGTATAAACCATAACATGCAGTGCTATGCTGCACCAGGCCATACCATACTAATCTACCATTGTACCATGCATGTAGGTATAAACCATTCAATGTCATGCTATTCTGCACCATGCAGTACCATACCAAATTTACCATGCAGGTAGAGCAAGGGGTGGTAGCATGATCCTTCCCATGTTGTCTCAGCTCCATGCGAAGCAGGGAACCGCGCGCGCTTAATGAGGCGATGGGCGACTATCAGAGTTGAACTGAGGGGGGATCAAGAATTGCGAAGAATTGGTTCAAAGACAAGTCCTAGGCGCGTGTCGAAAGCTTATAATTGAGAAACTTCAACTGAATAAGCCTGCGAGAATGGGCGAGAAGGGAAAACGAGCGAAGAATGGGTCCCTGGCGATCCTAGGCCGCCTGCCAGGGAGGGGTAACGTATGGCGCGGTGGCGTGGTCCATTTCGCCTCGGCAATACAAGTGGGGGCGGCTTGGCCCATGCGAATGATGGTACCTCCATAGTTTGCAACTCGAAAGTCGCTGGTGCTTAATTCCAAGCTCCGCAAGTGTGTGAGCTGGATATGTTATCGTTGCCCATGTAATCGTTCATCATTGTGCAAGCTCGCGAGGCTGGAAACATGAACATTACGTGATTTAGAAGTACACAGTACATATCCGTAGGCCCACCCCACGCACCCGTCCCACCCCACGCACGGCCCTGCGGCTGAGCTGTGGCTGAAGTCCGTGCTAAAAATAGCTCAAGTGCCCTAGGGAATGTTTCGTCCATTGTGATGCTTGCATGTTTCGTCTCGATTTTTGGACGACAATTCCACTCCCAAACCTACGTATGCGCACATGATTGGATGGTACGAGTTTGAAATGATGACAAATGTTAACCAATAATTGTCGCTTTTGGCCCAAAAAGCACAAACCTTAGCTCCTTTTCTTGAATTGCGATGCTCATAAGTGGTCTCGTCAGAAAATCTCCGTATCAATAAGTCTTATAATTGGGATATCTTATATAATGTTTCGTTTTTTTGTGATTTGAAGTGAAACCTGAAAAGTAGGTTGTGACACACGGACAAACACACACACACACACACACAAACAAACAGTTTTGACAGGCTAATCCCTCAATCAAAAAAATTGTAATTTTTTTCATTCGGGTATCTGGAGACTTTTTTCATTCGGGTACAGTTCTAAGGAAGTATAGTAGTAGTCACCAAGACATAAAACGATCGAGTGAATCGCAATTGATGCTGATACTCCACCTAAGACGCAGGTGACATACAATACTACTTCTCCACCTATGAAACCAGGGTCAGAGAACGATAAACTGGTAGCAAACAAAAAATATTAAGGAACGGCTGAAAATCAGGAAACCAGAAGAAAGCCTTGACTAAAATAAAAAGATGAGAAAGGATGAACCAAAAACCACTGTAGTACTCCGAAAATGTAGCAGCAAAAAATTTGGATCATACCGAGCTGAGCTGAAAACAAAATGGAAATGTAACCATCCATGGTAAGCGCAAAAATACTATTCATCCAGAATAGTAGGCACCAAACCAGAAAATCACATGGAGGCCAAACAGAAATCAATCCTAATACCTAAGGAAGGGGAACAACGGTGACTGAAATAACCGATAACTTAACCTAAAGAGAAGACTGAAATATCGTGTGAGAGCAGCACACGAGAGAATCAAAGCCTACAGGACGCAGACAAGAGTACGCAGACAAGAGGACGCAGACAAGAGGACACTAAAGTCCACTATTGAAAATAAAGTCGATGGAAAAATCCACTACCTTAAAAACTATTCTTAGCATAGAATTCATGACTAGGTTGGGATGAAAAAACCATGATGAACTGGTTTCTTACTCAAAGATGGAAGTAAGAAAATTTATGAAAGTTAATTATCATAAATCCCCAGCTACGGCACTAACTAAAAACATTCTAGGAGGTGGGTATCGCACCGCAAAGAACTTGTGCACGCAAGACAAACCAAGCGCCCAACCACAAGCAAACCAAACCTGCAGCAACTGAAAAAATCCAAAGGATGCGAAGTTAAATTTCAAGAAACTCGTAACCAACAAAGGAAACATAGTTCAATGAACAATAGAAGTTTAGATGTACAGACACAGTACAGAAAACCTATTGTCCACTTGAAAATAGTAAACGCAGAAAAAGGACTTAAACAATTTTACTGCAAAGGATAGATGGAAAGGGAGCTTGAAATACACCCGGAAGAACAAGAAAGAGGTGAGCTGCGGTACATCTGCAAGTACAACTGCAAGTACATCTGCAAGTACAACTGCAAGTACAACTGCAAGATTACCCAGCCCACCAATTTACAGTAAAATCCGAAGGGAAACAACTACTACACTCCACAAAAAGTCCTAATCACTTAAGGGGCTGGTGATCTAAAAACAGTGTGGAGTAAAAAGAAATAGCTAATCTATGATGAGCTCCACCGAATGAACCATCTACCTATGGAACTAAGAGTTAGAAACCATCAAGACGCTATAACGGTGGTCTGAATAAATTACCACCTTCCACCAAAATCAAGAAAGACAGTTGAAAGGAAGCTGCCTAAACAAAGCGTCGTTACGCTCCACCAATCTAGACTACCCTATAAGACAGTCCAGGAGGTGCTGAGGAATAGGCACCCACACATAGGGCCATGTTAACCTACGTATGAGAACCAGCAGCACCATCAGTTTGACAGCTTAGAGGAAGTAGAGATATATGCACTCACATAAAGGCAGTTAATCCCCACGTGCGCAACATTTGTATCAGCTGTAGCAGGTAGTACAACCCCCAGTATAGGACTACTGACTGGTTGAACAGGGTCAGCATTCTTTGCCTCTAATTCAATGAATCCTAGGTTGACTGTAACACCCCAGCCATACGCAGTATCAGAGCCAGACCAGTGTTCAAGATCATCACTCACGCTTTCCGTGACGGCTAAATCATCGCAATGCCTAGTCCGGTGTAAACCACCAGGGACGACAGGAGGCGATGGGATCAGTATCGCCCGCGAGCCATCCGAACAGGTGGACGGGGGGTGGCGACGATTAGACAGTGGACCTACCAGAGGCTCCACTATGACCTGAGGCCGGTCAAATCCTAAAGCTTCACCGATAAAACATGGCACAGAGGAGGGCCTGGCGACCCCCTGAGATTCGGGTAAATTAAAATTTGGAAATACAACTCCCACCCGCCCTATACCTTCACACGCAATACAGCATGATCAGTCCCTGGTCAGGGACGCAATCTGAATACATCCCAGCGAGGACAGCCATCAACAATTGGGGTTGCTAAAGGGCGTAGGGAATTACCGGCGACACGTAACATATCACCGTTTGATGACAGGAGGGATGCAAGCGGGCACGGGGACCCACACTAATGGGAGAGCCCAGGAAGACGGTTTAGAACTTAACTGGATATAGAGAGTACATCACTACTCACTACTACCTGGGGCAACATCGGAACCCAAATATAATAACCCTTACTCACCAGGGAATACCCAACCAGTCTACCAAATAATCCCCTTTCATCAAGCTTGTTACGCAATATCCCATTTACTTCAAACGAGCAATGGCAACTCACACGCAACAACGACACATCAGGTACAACCCCAAAGAACAGCTCCAAAGGAATCTTGTCTCCCTGGTTGTACAGCCGATTGCGAAGATAACACACTAGCACTCTGCTGAGCAGTGTCATCATCAACAACTCATGCACTGCCACAACTAATCGAGATCAACCATTACTCGATACCACTTAACTAAAAAATCCAAAGCCCTATCAGAACTCAAACACTTGAACACAAACCCATGTAGCTGAGGCATACACCTGAAGAGGGCACCCAGGGGAAGGACCAGGGGCACGGTAAGACAAAGACGCGACCTTTGTCGAACAACGGAACGTACCAAGGGGCCTCAAGGATCCTAAGAGAGAAAAATATCCACCAAGAAATCATGCCAAAGAATCTCCACGGCCGCTGGACTAGGGCCAGGACGGCCTCCACTTCGGCTCCCAGCATGGCCGATGTCCGGCGCTGCGAAACCTGGGATCACAGAAGGTGGGGAAGCGTTAGGGAGAAGTCGAGATTTGAGGTATGGGAGAATGGAGACGAGGATGAAAGTGCAGCAAGTCGCACCAAATGCAGAAAATCGCACCAAGGGCAGAAAATCGCAAATCGCAAGGGCAGAATTCGAAAATGTATCGCTAGGATGCGAAGAGCAGAGCCGAGGCATGTAAAGGTCCTAATATCCCGCCGTCGACGATCAGTCAATCCCGAATCCCCCCCTCTATCGCTCGACTTACCCGGTTGGGGGGTAGAGGGAGCAGCACCCGTAGTGGTGCTGTCCATACCCCCCTGCTTCCTACCACCTCCAGAATCGTAGGTCGTTCTCCTCTGGCGAACCCTACGGCAGTGCCGGCGATCCGCCACCTGGATCGAAAAAATTCTCCAGAAGGTAGGACAGAGCCACTAGAGCGCAAGCTCATGCCAGTAGCCGACCGTCGGCTGGGCAGAGCAAAGGGGGTCACAGACGACGCAGACATCAGCAGGGAGCTTGGTCGGCTTGGCAACCTCCGGGTCCGCAGGCAGAGCCTCAAACACCGGAGAAATGTTAGCGACGTCAAGGACGCGAGCAGACGAAGACAGGGTATCTCCACCGATGTCCAGGCTAGTCGCCGACTTGAGTCTGCACGTCACAGTCATCTACGACAGACGGGAGGAGGCGACAGACGGCAGGGGAGGAAAATGAAGAGAAGATGGAGGAATGACTTTGGGGGCTGGCTTCCACGATGGCGGAAGGATTCTCTTCCCCGGCAGCAGAGGCCGTAGGGGTGCGCACATCCATCAGCCAATTTGTCGTCATGTCAGGACTTCGGAACTTCCAGAATGAAGCTCGTTGAAGCCAAGTAGAGGACGACACAGAAGATGCATTGCAAAGCAGTGGTACCACGATGAGCCCGATGACCTATCAGCTAAGCACTTCAAAGAGTGGACAGATGCTTGCACGGTCAAACGCGCCAATCTATACACGGAGATGAGAATAATTAAAGTGACTGGGGAACCACATTAGACACCAGCGGTGGAAGAGGCGGGAGCCTGTAACCTGAGTCTAGAACCTAAGCCGGGAATCTTAAGCCTGGTGCGGGCAATACAGCGCGTGTCAGGGGAACCAGTGACGCAGCCAACAGGAAGCTGTCACCTAACAGAAAAGCAGTTACTATCTACAGCTATAGTTCTAAGGAAGTACAGTAGTAGTCACCAAGACATAAAACGATCGAGTGAACCGCAATTGATGCTGATAAAGATCAATTCGAATCCCGCAGAATAACTCCCTGGTTTCCGACAAACCGTGTGTACCGTATATCACACGTGGGGCCGACTTACCGTGTGTACCGTATATCACACGTGGGGCCGACTTGTATTCTGCAGACGTACAAATGCCTATGAGACCAGGTGTCCACACGAGTATGGTGTAGTACCGTTTGTGCTGCCCGTGTGCAATCCAGTAGCGGAAGATCGTGTGAAGCTACCTCTGTTCATTCATGAATGTTAGAATGTACCGTATGAAGAGATTGGATCTTGTTTTTTTTGACAATAATGCTTAGATGTATGATTGCTTATGTTGACGTTTAAATTTTCCATGGCAATTTATTTTACTGCCTGGGACGTTGAGCAGCCTAATTGCTGGCTGGAGCCATGTCACCAAGTTCCACCCATGGAACCATGTTTACTCTGCCCGTTGACGGTCAGCAGTCTGAACCAGGGTACTACTAAGCGCGCGCGGCAGCGCGGTGCCGCGCTGCCTTTTTGAGCCCCTCTGCGCGTTTCGCGCAGTTTTTTCAACCCCCTCTGCGCAGCGCGCAGTTTTTGCGCTTTTTGCACTGAAAAGCGCTCACCAATTTGACGTTTGTGCGCTTTAAGCGCAGACAAATTTGGCAAGAAGTATTACCCTGGTCCGAACTCTGAAGGCCATGTAATTGAACCAATCCAACCAGGTGGATTCTTCCTGGTCGTCGTAGAGGAAACAGTATGAAGCACCATTGTGCGCCTACTCTTTCGTAGGAGTAGCAACGCAATTCAATCTGAATCCTCAGTGTCGCTGGTTTATGTCGGCAGACCCACCTCCTGGGGTAAAATAGCTTTCACAAGTTCACAACCTAAAACAGAAGAAGCTGGTCGTAGCATTACAGATCTTGCACTGTCTGTACCAGCTGAGTGTGTGTACTATGTTCAAACATATCATCTCTCACAGACACACCTCATTCGTTACTCACAGCTACTCTTATTACATAACGTTTTATCATACAAAATAATTCCACAAACAAAATCTGTCGGGGTTGGGCCACTGCTTTGTTTGTGCGACGCGTCGCCATTCGGTCGCTGCATGGCGACACATGGCTCCAGCTTAACTAGTCAGAAATGCCCCCGCGAACCTCCCGGGCTCGGTGCTGCGCAGGGTTCTGGGGGCAGCGCGCCGCACTGCGGTCGCTCAATTTGCTACGCTTCGCACGAAACCATAATACAGCATGGGCTAACATCCTTGGCAGCCATCTGTCGCTAATGCTCCGCCCCACACAGTTTTTGTTTTCAGCGACGAGCAGCGGGGCAGCAGCTTTGAGGCAGCTTCCATTGCCTGCTACCCAGCCAAATCTATAGCAGCATAGTGCATCTGGAAGCTGTCAGAATCATACTTCCAGATGCACATTCCAGCTGTTGGCATCTTGGGGTGTAGCCCAGTGCCTGGCTCAGGGAGCTGCCTACAAGCTGGTGCTTGTGGCGGAAAAGAAAAGCTAGACCGCCCCACCTTGTTCACACAGCTAGCCACCCTTTGTGTATGTGTGTATGATGGTGGTGGTGGTGTATGGGGGTAGACCTCCTACCAAAACTGGCCAACCATTCCCCACACAGGCCTGACTTACACAGCCACCATATCTTACACAGCCACAGCTACCACCAGCTACCACCACCACAGCTACCACAAGCTACCACCATATCTTACAGCCACAGCTACCACACCCTGGGCTACACTGTCCACCCATGGGGGCTGGGTGGAGCGCCTGGCCTCAAATGTGGCAATCTGCATGGTCTGGGTGGGCTGGGTGGAGTGCCTGGCAATCTTGTTCGCCTTCAGCATGGGCTGGGTGGAGTCAGCATGGGCTGGTTCAAGCGCCTGGCAATCTTTTCCGCCTTCAGCATGGTTGATGCAACGCCGTCCAGGTCGTTGTATGTACATTGTTACAGTCCAGGGGTAGGCCAAATAGGCTAAAGGGACTTGCCCAACCGTGATAGGAGTGACTAAAACGAAAAAGCAGTGACGAACTCATTCCAGGCCGTTACTCATCCCATGGCCCAGCTTACACGGGCACAGCCACCACCTGCTGGGTTGCGTTGTCCGACCAAGGGGACTGGGTGGAGTGCTTGGCCTCGAAGGCTGCAATCTTGTCAGCCGTCTGCATCGTCAAGCCAATGTCGTCCAGGCCGTTGATCATTCCATGGCCCAGCTTACACGGGCACAGCCACCACCTTCTGGGTTGCGTTGTCCAACCAAGGGGACTGGACGGAGCGCTTGGCCTCGAAGGACGCAATCTTGTCAGCCTTCTGCATCGTCAGGCCAATGTCGTCCAGGCCGTTGATCAGGCAGTGCTTGCGGAAATCGTTGATATCAAAGCTGATCTTGCTTCCGTCTGGGCGAGTGATGCTCTGGCTAGCGAGGTCCACGTCCAGGCTCTTGCCAGCGTCAGCGTCAGCCATCAAGGTGTCAACCTGAGAGGTGCATGTGTTTGTATGTGCATGTGTGTTTTGAGTGCATGTGTTTGTGTGTGCATGTGTTTGTATGTGCGTGTGTTTTTATGTGCAAATGTTTGTATGTTTAGGCCCAGGTAATCAAACAAGTGTCTAACCAACCTAATAGTCTAACCAACCCATCAGTCTATCCAGCCAAATAGTCTAGTCAAGTCCAGGCGAGCAAACAAGTGTATAACCAACCCAATAGTCTAACCTACCCAACAGTCTATCCAGCCCAATCTAGTCAAGTCCAGGCAACCAAACAAGTGTCAAACCAACCCCAAACTCTTACCACAACACCAAGCATACATCAGCCAAACAAACAGATGGTAATTTGAATAAATAAACAGAAAACTAACAACTTATGGCAGCGGGGGAAGACGATGGGCAGCATGCAAGTTTGTTGAAAACAAAACAACACCCATACGACAGCCAAACAAAAAGACATAAAACAGACAAATAAACAAGCAAACAACTTTCGTCAGCGCGGGGGAGGACGATGGGCAGCATGCATGTTTTTTGGAAACAAAACAACACGCAAACGTCAGCCAAACAAACAAACTTACGTCAGCGCGGGGGAGGACGATGGGCAGCATGCCGTTCTTGAAACAGTTGTTGTAGAAGATATCGGCAAATGAGGTACTGATGATGCAGCGGATTCCAAAGTCCTTCATGGCCCAAGGGGCATGCTCACGGCTAGAGCCGCAGCCAAAGTTGTCAGCAGCAACAAGGATGGAGGAGTTCCTGAGGTGGGATTGGGGTGCTGGGGTTTATAACTACCCAGGAGGTGGGGTTCGGGCGCTGGGTTTTGGTGAAAGAAGGTGGTCAGCAGTAATAAGTTGTGAGCAGCAATATATGGATGGAGGAGATCCTGAGGTGGGATTGGGGTGCCGGGTTTTAGAATCACTGAGGTGGTGGGCTTGGGGTGCTGGGGTTTATAACTACTGAGGTAGGGTTGGGGTGCTGGGTTTTGGTGAAAGAAGGTGGACAGCAGCACCAAGTTGTCAGCAGCAATAAGTTGTCAGCAGCAACAAGGATGAAGGAGTTCCTGAGGTGGGATTGGGGTCCTGGGTTTTAAAATCACCAAGGCGGCGGGCTTTGGGTGCTCGGGTTTATAACTACCGAGGAGGTGGGGGTCGGGTGCTGGGTTTTGGTGAGAGAAGGGGGTCAGCAGCAATACGTTGTCATCAGCAACAAGGATGGAGGAGTCTCTGAGGTGGGATTGGGGTGCCGGGGTTTAAATTCACTGAGGTGGTGGGCTTGGGGTGCTGGGTTTTATAACTACTGAGGAGGTGGGTTCGAGTGCTGTGTTTTTGTGAAAGAAGGTGGACAGCAACAAAACGTTGTCAGCAGCAACAAGGATGGAGGAGTCCCTGAGGTGGGATTGGGGTGACTAAGCGAATTTATTTTGTCCCTGAGGTGGGATTGGGTGACTAAGTGAATTTATTTTGTCCCTGAGGTGGGATTGGGTGACTAAGTGAATTTATTTTGTCCCTGAGGTGGGATTGGGTGACTAAGTGAATTTATTTTGTCCCTGAGGTGGGATTGGGTGACTATCAGTGAATTTATTTTGTCCCTGAGGTGGGATTGGGGTGACTATGAGTGAATTTAAATATCACTCAGCAACAGAAGCATCCCTCGGATGCATGCATGTGTTTGTGTGTGTGTAGGGGGGGGGGGGGGGGGGGGGGGGGGGGGTACGTGCATGTTGGATGCGTGTGTGTATTTGGCAGCGGCGACAGCATCATCATCATCATCAGCAGCGACAGCAGCAGATCCTGCTAATGATCTTCAAGAACAACGTGACTCCAAACTAACATAAGCAGCATGAGACTGCCACACCCACCTGTACCCTTCCTGGTTCAGGATGAACTCGGGCCTCTCGGCACCATCATCAAAGTAACGGAGCCCAAAGAAGGCCGCCTTGCCATCGCCCCTACTGCTAATGATCTTAAGAACAACGTGACTCCAAACAAGCAGAATGAGACCGCCACACCCACCTGTACCCCTCCTGGTTCAAGATGAACTCGGGCCTCTCGGCACCATCATGGAAGTAGCGGAGCCCAAAGAAGGCCGCCTTGCCAAGACCGCTCTTGCTAATGGTTTTCAAGAACAACGTGACTCTTAAATACCACACCCACCTGTACCCCTCCTGGTTCAGGATGAACTCGGGCCTCTCGGCACCATCATGGAAGTAGCGGAGCCCAAAGAAGGCCGCCTTGCCAAGACCGCTCTTGCTAATGGTTTTCAAGAACAACGTGACTCTTAACTACCACACCCACCTGTACCCCTCCTGGTTCAGGATGAACTCGGGCCTCTCGGCACCATCATCAAAGTAACGGAGCCCATAGAAGGCTGCCTTGCCAAGACCGCTCTTGTTGATGGTCTTCAAGAACTGCTTAGGGATGATCATATCGGTGTCTATGTTCTGGATGTCCAGCTTGGCGGCCTTGCCAGAGAGGCGGTCAAAGACCTTGGTGGGGTCGGAGGCAGCGGCACCGCCAGAGACGTTGGCGGCGGAGGAAGAGGCGGAACCCATGTTCACCTGTCAATGGAAGGATGATATAGTTTTACAGAAACGTAATATTTTAAAATTGAATGCCTCTGGCGGCGCCGGCGGAGGACGAGGCGGAACCCATGTTCACCTGTTAATGGAAGGAAGATGCAGTTAAAAACAAAAAAATGGCGGCCTTGCCAGAGAGGCGGTCGAAGACCTTGCTGGGGTCGGAGGCAGCAGCACCGCCAGAGACGTTGGCGGCGGAGGACGAGGCGGAACCCATGTTCACCTATTAATGGAAGAATTAAGAAACTGTTTTTAGAATAAATGACAATTTCAAACTGACCACTGGAGGCGTCGGTGGCGGAGGACGAGGCGGAAGCCATGTTCACCTGTTAATGGAAGTTAGATACAGTTTGTATACAAATGTAACATTTCAAATTGAACGCCAGAGGCATAGGTGGCGGAGGACGAGGCAGATGCCATGTTCACCTGTCAGTGGAAGATACAGTAGTTATCAAAAATTGTCGCCGGAGGTGTTGGTGGCAGAGGACGTGGCGGAACCCATGTTCACCTATTAGTGGAAGTTAGATACAGTTTTTACACAAATGTAACATTTCAAATTGAATGCCGGAGGTGCTGGTGGCGGAGGACGAGGCGGAACTCATGTTCACCTGCCAATGGAAGGAAGATACAGTAAAAACAAATCCTACTTGGCAGCCGTGCCAGATAGGCGGTCATAGACCTTGGTGGGGTCAGAAGCAGCGAAATTGCCGGAGAAGTTGGCAGCGGAGGACGAGGCACAACCCAGGTTCACTTGTTGATGGAAGGGAGATACAGTTTGTATACAAAATTCCCAGCTTAGGCGTTGGCAACGAGGACGAGGCAACGGAGGACGAGGCGGAAGCCATGTTCACCTGCCAATGGAAGGAAGATGCAATTTAAAAAAACTTGGCGGCCTTGCCAGAGAGGCGGTCGAAGACATGGTGGGGTCAGAAGCAGCGGCACCGGCGTAGGCGTTGGCCGCGGAGGACGAGGCACAACCCAGGTTCACCTGTTAATGGAAGGGAGATACAGTTTTTATACAAAATTACCAGCTTAGGGGTAAGCGGCAGAGGACGAGGCAGCGGAGGTCGAGGCGGAAGGGGCTGATTAATGGTGTATTTGTATCCATCCAAACTCACTGTGGAGGCTGGTCGCCCACAAAATAACGCACAGCCCTCCTGATGCCCCCCCCCCCCCCCCCCCCCCCCCCCCCCCAACACACACACCACCGTGGGGGCTTGCTGTTAGCGTATTTATGTCCATTCACACTCACCATGGGATCTGGTTGCCCACACACTACCCACACACTACCCTCCAGCCCCCCCCCCCCCCCCTCCCCCCCCCACACACACCACCGTGGGGGCTGGTCACCAAGCCCCGGCCTCGACTCCCCCCCCCCACCCCCCCCCCCCCCCCCCTTGGGACAAGCAAGGCATCCTCTCTCCCCAACACACCACCACCACCCAACCTGGCAACCACCACCACCAACAACCAAACCGGCAACCACCACCACCAACAACTTCAAACTCCGTGAGTACTCTCCGTTGGGTGTGTGTGCCAAGCCCCGGCCTAGACTTCCCCCCCCCCCCTCCCCCCTTGGGACAAGCAAGGCATCCTCTCTCCCCACCACACATACACTACCGCCACTAATAAACAGGCATCCACCACCACCAACAACTTCAAACTCCGTGAGTACTCTCCGTTGGGGGGGGACGCCAAGCCCCGGCCTAGACTTCCCCCCCCCCTCCCCCCTTGGGACAAGCAAGGCATCCTCTCTCCCCACCACACATACACTACCGCAACTAATAAACCGGCAACCACCACCAACAACAAGAACAACTTCAAACTCGGTGAGTACTCACCGTGGGTGCGGGTCGCCAAGCCTCCATGGAAGCGATGAGCTCAGCAAAGATGGACTCATTGGCAGGGGGCAGGGGAGGGACTGAGAGGTTACGGATGTCAGTCAAGCAGCCCTGGACGGCAGCAGCAGCAGCCATAGCCGGAGACACCAAGTGAGTGCGTCCACCGCTACCCTGTCGGCCCTCAAAGTTCCTGGCAGTGGTGAAGGTGATGGAATTTGTGGTGTTATTGGCGGGGGGCAGGGGAGAGATAGGGAGGCTGCGGGGGTCGGTTAAGCAGCCCTGGACGGCAGCAGCAGCAGCAGCCATAGTCGGAGACACCAATTGAGTGCGTCCACCGCTTCCCTGTCGGCCCTCAAAGTTCCTGGCGGTGGTGTAGGTGATGGAATTGGTGGTGTTATTTGTGGGGTGCAGGGGAGAGATAGGGAGGTTGCGGGGTCAGTCAAGCAGCCCTGGACGGCAGCAGCAGCAGCCATAGCCGGAGATTCCAAGTGAGTGCGTCCACCACTTCCCTGTCGGCCCTCGAAGTTCCTGGCGGCAGTATCGGTGAATCGGTGATGGAATTGGTGGTGTTAGAGGTGGTGTTAATTGTAGTGTTATTGGCGTAGGGCAGGGGAGAGACTGAGAGACTGTGGGTGTCAGTCAAGCAGCCTTGGACGGCAGCAGCAGCAGCCATAGCCGGAGACACCATGTGGGTGCGTCCACCACTACCCTGTCGGCCCTCAAAGTTCCTGGCGGTGGTATAGTGGTGGAATTGGTGGTGGTACTAGTGGTGATATTGGTGATGATATTGGTAGTGGTATTTGTGATGTATTGGTGGTGTTATTGGTGGTGGTAAAGGTGATGGCATCAGTAGTGTTATTATTGGTGGTATTGGTGATGGCATTAGCGGTGGTATTGGTGATGGTATTGGGGTCCAGCTTCTTAGGGGGAAAAAACTCAAAATTACCTTCTGGAGCTGTAGGCCCATTGCTCATGGGGATCTTAGAGGGATGGCGGAAAAAGGAAAAGAAGTGAAAGCCAAAGCATAACTAAGAATCCAGTGGCGCTGGCTTGTGTATGGGCTCCGAATTCCTAGGGTGAAAAAACAAACTCGAATCTTACCTGCTGTAGCTTGAGGCACATCGCTCTACGAGTGGTGGTGGAGAATATTATGAGGAGGATAAGCAGGGAAGGCATGCTTGCCTAACTTGAAGCTTGCATGTTGGATGCAAAGGCGCATTGCTCTACGAGTGGTGGTGGAGAATATTATGAGGAGGATAAACAGGGAAGGCATGCTTGCCTAACTTGAAGCTTGCATGTTGGATGCAAAGGCGCATTGCTCTACGAGTGGTGGTGGAGACTATTATGGGGAGGATAAGCAGGGAAGGCATGCTTGCCTAACTTGAAGCTTGCATGTTGGATGCAAAGGCGCATCGCTCTACGAGTGGTGGTGGAGAATATTATGAGGAGGATAAGCAGGGAAGGCATGCTTGCCTAACTTGAAGCTTGCATGTTGGATGCAAAGGCGCATCGCTCTACGAGTGGTGGTGGAGAATGTTATGAGGAGGATAAGCAGGGAAGGCATGCGTGCCTAACTTGAAGCTTGCATGTTGGATGCAAAGGCGCATCGCTCGACGAGTGGTGGTGGAGACTATTATGAGGAGGATAAACAGGGAAGGCATGCGTGCCTAACTTGAAGCTTGCATGTTGGATGCAAAGGCGCATCGCTCTACGAGTGGTGGTGGAGACTATTATGAGGAGGATAAACAGGGAAGGCATGCGTGCCTAACTTGAAGATTGCATGTTGGATGCAAAGGCGCATCGCTCTACGAGTGGTGGTGGAGACTATTATGAGGAGGATAAACAGGGAAGGCATGCGTGCCTAACTTGAAGATTGCATGTTGGATGCAAAGGCGCATCGCTCTACGAGTGGTGGTGGAGACTATTATGAGGAGGATAAGCAGGGAAGGGCATCCTTGCCAAACTTGAAGCTTACCTAATGGACTTGGAGACGCACCGCTCCTGGGGATCTAAGAGAGATGGCGGCGATTATAAGGAGTGAAAGAAGTGAAGGCAACAATGCATAAGTAAGTATCCAGTGGTGCTGGTTTGTGCATGGGGTGTGCCCTTCCTATCATGGTTGGGCGAGTCCCTTTGGCCTATTTGGCCTACCCCTGGACTGCAACATACAAACATACTTGTTGGATGTGTAGGCACAGCGCTCATTGGGCTCCCCCCCCCCACACACACCACCACCACCAGCCCATAAACACAAGCACACACATACACTCCCTGACCTCCCCCAACACACACAAACACCACCACCAACACCAGCCCACAAACACAAGCACACAAGTGTGATGGCGGCGCTTACAAGGAGGAAAATAAGTGAAGGCAACAATACCCCACTAAGAATCCTCGGTGGCGCTGGTTTGTGTACGGGGTCCCGCTTCCTGGGGTGAAAAGAGAAAAACAACCGTGAAGCTTACCTATTGGAGGTAGAGGCGCATCGCTCCTGGGGCTCTAGCTTGTCTGGGTTCATGGCCAAGCACATGGAACAGCCGGGCTCACGCCAGTCAAAGCCTGCCTCGATCAGAATCTTGTCCAAACCCTCTGCCTCTGCCTGGGCCTTGACAAGGCCTGAGCCAGGTACAACCATGGCAACTACATGGGAGGCTACCTTGCGGCCCTGGGCCACTTCGGCTGCTGCGCGGATGTCCTCAATGCGTCCGTTGGTGCATGAGCCGATAAAGACCTTGTCCACCTGTGTGTGGTCAGGTAGTACAAGTGTCAGATTACAGACGTGGCAAGTACTTGGGAGGCTGCCTTGCGGCCCTGGGCCACTTCGGCTGCTGCGCAAATGTCCTCACTACGGCCGTTGGTGCATGAGCCGATTAAGACCTTGCTAACCTGTGTGTGGTCAGGTAGTACAAGTGTCAGATTACAGGCATGGGGCTATTTGTCTTGGGTCACTTTCGCTCGCAAGTACCGCCCAGAGACAGAAGGCCGATCCTTGAATGAAGCTTACTGTCTTTTAAAAGTTTATTGTCGGTGTTAGCAGCGAGTTGGCAAGTCGGCCCCCTTAGGGGGCCACTTGGACCTGAGGATGCCGGGACAAAAACCCGTCGCCTTGCCGCGTGGCTGTTGAGCGCAAGTACAGGTGCGTGTGGTGGCGTAATACTCGGCCATGGTACCTAACCCACAGCACCTTCCGCTTTCTCTGCCCCTTACCAATCCACATCCCTGCACCACCCCCACCCCTACCCCGCCCCCTGGTTGAGGGATGTAAGCATGTCACACCCACTCTCAGTGAGCAAGCACAGGTGCGTATGGTGGCGTGATACTCCGCCATGGTACCTAACCCACAGCACCTTCCGCTTTCTCTGCCCCTTACCAATCCACATCCCTGCACCACCTCCACCCCTACCCCGCCCCCTGGTTGAGGGATGTAAGCATGTCACAACCACTCTCAGTGAGCAAGCACAGGTGCGTATGGTGGCGTGATACTCCGCCATGATACCTAACCCACGGCACCTTCTGCTTTCTCTGCCCCTGACCCATTTCACATCCCTACACCACCCCCACCCCTATTTGAATTAACACTGACCTTGAGGCCCTCAAGGGGGGTTCCAGGTGTAAGGCCCATGTAGTCCAGGGAGCGTTGCATGGAGGTGGTACGGGCTGGGTCAGCGGCATCGGCAGGGTTAGGGACCACACCTGAGAGAAAGACAGGGTTTAAGGGTTTAGGATTAAGGAGAAAGGGATTAGGGTTTAGGAGAAAGACAGAAGGGACCACCCCTGGGAGAAAGACATTGTTTAGGGTTAAGGGTTAGGGGTTTAAGGTTTAGGAGAAAGACAGATGATGGTTTAGGGTTCAGATGAAGACAGATGATGGTTTAGGGTGTAGGGTTCAAGAGGAAGACAGAGGTTGGGTCAGTGGTAGTACTTCTTTTTGGGGCTACGCAAAGCAGCTTCCAGTCAGCTCCATTAGCCAGCCACTGGGCCAATTCCAACGTTTTTGGCATTCAAATTTCTTCATGCCATCTTATCTAAGCCCCCCCCCCCCCCACCCACACACACACACACACACACGCCCCCCACAAACACACACACAAACGTTTCCTTGCGCAATCAATCCCAACCCTCATAACAACTCCCTCCTCCGTCTCAGAAGTGATGGGGACCACATCCTGAGGGCTGGTGCCCCAAGTGGCAGCGGGGACAATCTCATAGCCATTCATAGCGCCCATGCAGTGATTATACAAAGTTATAGCAATTCAGGGGATGAATTGGACAAACCATTTCCACGAGAACTCGTCCTACTACTTCGTCGTGCATTTTGGCCTGGAAATCCGAGAATTCTCGACAATTTGGCCTGGAATTCTCGACAATTCTCAACAAAGTACGAAACGTTTGTCCAGTTCATCCCCTGAATTGCTATAAAGCCTGTTACTGTGCACATGTTCCCAACCCTCCTTCTCACCAGTGAAGGGAACCACATCCCGAGGGCTGGTGCCCAAAGTTGCAGTGGGTCCAATCTCAGAGCTGTTTTCCCCCTCTTCCAGGACCCTTCTTCCCCCCACCCACCACCACCACCACCACCCACACAAACACTCCTAAACCTCTTCTAGCGCAATCAATACCAACCCTCATAACAACTCCCTCCTCCTTCTCACCAGTGATGGGGACCACATCCTGAGGGCTGGTGCCCCAAGTGCAAGTAGGAGCTATTAAAGAACCGTCCATAGCAACCACGCAGTGATTATAGGCTAATGTTATCGCATGTTACAGCGCATATACCCCCAACCCTCCACCTCACCAGTAATGGGGACCACATCCTGAGGGCTGGTGCCCCAAGTGCAAGTAGGAGCTATTAAAGAATTGTCCATAGCAACCACGCAGTGATTATAGGCTAATGTTATAGCCTGTTACAGCACATATATCCCCAACCCTCCACCTCACCAGTAATGGGGACCACATCCTGAGGGCTGGTACCCCAAGTGCAAGTGGGGGCGATCAAAGAACCGTCCATAGCAACCATGCAGTGATTATAGGCTATTGTTATAGCCTGTTACAGCACATATACCCCCAACCCTCCACCTCACCAATGATGGGGACCACATCCTGAGGGCTGGTGCCCCAAGTGCAAGTGGGGCAAACATCATAGCCATTGACAGCGCCCATGCAGTGATTATACAAAGTTAAACCACCACCCCCACTCTCATTCTCTCCTCCTCCTCCTCACGAGGGATGGGGACCACACCCGGAGGCCCTGAGGGCTGGTGCCCCAAGTAGCAGTGGGGGCGATTAAAGAGCCATTGACAGCGCCCATGCAGTGATTATACAAAGTTAAACCACCACCCCCACTCTCACTCTCTCCTCCTCCTCACGAGGGATGGGGAACACACCCGGAGGCCCTGAGGGCTGGTGCCCCAAGTAGCAGTGGGGGCGATTAAAGAGCCATTGACAGCGCCCATGCAGTGATTATACAAGGTTAAACCACCACCCCCACT
Organism: Chlamydomonas sp. ICE-L; assembly: GCA_013435795.1. Lineage (NCBI taxonomy): Eukaryota > Viridiplantae > Chlorophyta > Chlorophyceae > Chlamydomonadales > Chlamydomonadaceae > Chlamydomonas > Chlamydomonas sp. ICE-L. The sequence continues at coordinate 1,216,206 of JACBWV010000223.1, read as the reverse complement.
CTCACTCTCTCCTCCTCCTCCTTACCAGTGATGGGGACCACATCCTGAGGGCTGGTGCCCCAAGTGCAAGTGGGAGCGATCAAAGAACCGTCCAGAGTGACCTCCTTGTCGTAAAAAGCTCCGGCGTCGCTAGACAAGGTCTTCCAGTACTCCACAGCCTTGTCCCAGGCGGCTCCGGTGGGGGCCATGGGGCGCCCCTTCAGGTAGTCGAAGGTGATCTGGTCGGGGGCGATCATGCCTGCACAAGGAACGCAAGGTTGTGTGTTGGGTGTTGTGTGTTGTGCAGCACCGGTGGGGGCCATGAAGCGACCCTTCAGGTAGTCAAAGGTGATCTGGTCGGGGGCGATCATGCCTGCACAAGGAACACAGGGTTGTGTGTTGTGTGTTGTGTATTGTGAGTGATGTGTTGTGATTTGTGCAGCACCGGTGGGGGCCATGAAGCGACCCTTCAGGTAGTCAAAGGTGATCTGGTCGGGGGCGATCATGCCTGCACAAGGAACACAGGGTTGTGTGTTGTGTGTTGTGTATTGTGAGTGATGTGTTGTGATTTGTGCAGCACCGGTGGGGGCCATGGGGCGACCCTTCAGGTAGTCAAAGGTGATCTGGTCGGGGGCGATCATGCCTGCACAAGGAACACAGGGTTGTGTGTTGTGTGTTGTGTGTTGTGTATTGTGAGTGATGTGTTGTGATTTGTGCAGCACCGGTGGGGGCCATGGGGCGACCCTTCAGGTAGTCAAAGGTGATCTGGTCGGGGGCGATCATGCCTGCACAAGGAACACAGGGTTGTGTTCTGTGTGTTGCGAGTGGTGTGTCGTGCGTTGTGCGGCATCGGCAGGGGCTGTGGGGCAACCATTCAGTTTAACTGAAGGTGATCTGGTCGGGGGCGATCAAGCCTGCACAAGGAACACAGGGTGGTGTTCTGTGTGTTGTGAGTGGTGTGTTGTGCGGCACTGGGAGGGGCTGTGGGGCAACCGTTCAGTTTAACTGAAGGTGATCTGGTCGGGGGCGATCAAGCCTGCACAAGGAACACAGGGTGGTGTTCTGTGTGTTGTGAGTGGTGTGTTGTGCGGCACTGGGAGGGGCTGTGGGGCAACCGTTCAGTTTAACTGAAGGTGATCTGGTCGGGGGCGATCAAGCCTGCACAAGGAACACAGGGTGGTGTTCTGTGTGTTGTGAGTGGTGTGTTGTGCGGCACTGGGAGGGGCTGTGGGGCAACCGTTCAGTTTAACTGAAGGTGATCTGGTCAGGGGCGATCATGCCTGCACAAGGAACACAGGGTGGTGTTCTGTGTGTTGTGAGTGGTGTGTTGTGCGTTGTGCGGCACCGGCAGGGGCTGTGGGGCAACCGTTCAGTTTAACTGAAGGTGATGTGGTGAGGGGCGATCATGCCTGCACAAGGAATACACGAGGCACACAGAGCAGGCTCACCAAGTTTGCACCTGTTGAATATTAACTGGCGTGGGCAGTGTATGCATGTGTACATGCAACATTCCCTATATGAACATTTTGCATGCACCATTTTCTGCATGTACATTCTTCTGCACCATTCTCTTCATGACCATTTTGCATGCACCATTTTCTGCATGCACTCTTTTCTGCGAGTACACTTGTATGCACCATTTTATGTATGTTCCTTTGTTTCTGCAATTAATCTTGATTGGGCAAGTCTTATGAGTGTGTGTTTGTATGAGTGTGTGTTTGTATGTGTGTTTGTATGAGTGTTTGTATGAGTGTGTGTTGTATGTGTTTGTATGAGTGTGTTGTATGTGTGTTTGTATGAGTGTGTGTTTGTATGAGTGTGTGTTTGTATGTGTGTTTGTATGAGTGTGTGTTTGTATGTGTGTGTTTGTATGTGTGTTTGTATGTGTATGTATATTTGTCACATAAACCTCCAGGAGGTGTTCAACAAATGAACACTTGACACAAGAATTATAAAGACAGCTGTGATATAGCTGTACAGCTGTACTACATACGTACAGGACAGATGAAACATATGTACTGTACAGCTGTACTATATACGTACAGGACAGAGAACACATGTATGTACGCTGTACTATATATGTCAGGACAGGCTGAAACTATGTACTGTACAGCTGTACTATATATGTACAGGACAGATGAAACATATGTACTGTACAGCTGTACTATATATGTACAGGACAGATGAAACATATGTACTGTACAGCTGTACTATATATGTACAGGACAGATGAAACATATGTACTGTAAGATGTACTAGGTATATGTACGGAAGATGATGAACATATGTACTATATGTACAATACCTACTCCCTCGGTACTATAATGTACAGGACAGATGAAACCTATTGTACTGTACAGCTGTACTATTATGTACAGGACAGATGAAACATATGTACTGTACAGCTGTACTATATATGTACAGGACAGATGAAACATATGTACTGTTCAGCTGCACTATATATAAACAGGAAAGATGAAATACATGTACTGTACAGCTGTGCTAAATATGTACAGGACAGATGAAATATATGTACAGGACAGATGAAATATATGTACTGTACAGCTGTACTATATATGTGCAGGACAGATGAAACGCCTACCTGCACGTGCACACCCTCAATGGCCATGTTTCAGATGCACATGCGGGGCTGCAACATACATACACAAGCTATACTAGAACAACATGACAGATGAAACGCCCACCTGCACGTGCACCACTCTCAATGGCCATGGCAGATGGACATGTATACGTTGAAAAGTAGCTTCAAAAACCTTCAGGAGGTGTTCAACAAACGAACACTCTACACAGGAATTATGGAGACAGCTGTACAGATGTACTATATATGTACTGTACAGATGTACAATACATACAGGACAGATTAAACACCTACCTGCTCGTGCACCGCCCTCAATGGCCATGTTACAAATGGACATACGAGCCTCCATGGACATGGTAGAGATGGCCTCTCCAGTAAACTCGAGCACGTGGCCAGTGCCTGCAGGACAGAGTAGATCAGGGTTCTCAAGTACGATATTGTGGGGTACAGAGTGGATCTTGGGGTACAGGAAGGGGTGCAGAGTAGATCAGGGTTGCTAAGTAGTGGTGGCGGTAGCGCTGAGGTGGCGGTTTTTGTAGGGTGTTTGTAGCGGTTGAGTAGTGGTGGCGGTAGTGCATTGGTAGTGGTTTTTGTAGGGTGTTAGTAGCGGTTGAGTAGTGGTGGCGGTAGTGTAGTGTATCCTGAGTACCCTTCTAATGCCTTTTCTCAAACATATGATTAGGGTTGCCTAGTACGATATCATATAGATACGTAGTATGATATATCTATACATCATACTACATACGATATCGTATGATGATAAGATTTATTGTACAATATTGTACGATACATCAATATATTGTACAATATTGTACGATATATCGATATATCGTACAATGTTGCATGCTATATCGCCCGATAACATACACACACTGTTAGTCAGTTGCACACCGACCAAACAACACGCAGGTTGCCAGTCACGTCCACCAGGGATATTGTTTTCCCGCTATATACAGCGATCCCCAGTTTTGACCCCGTGTTGGAGAAATTATCGCTACAAAAAAAGAAAAAAGAAAAAGTTTTGTTTGTGCCCCAAATGGCCCCAACAAGCTACTTCAAGCTACAAGAAGCTATAAAAACAATAAAACGCTGTCCCTGGAGGAGGCCTAGAACCTTTAAGCTACAGAAAACCCACTCCCACGTTCGAAAAAAAATCACTGACGTCCACCCTAAACAAACTAACTCTCGCCTGGTCAAACGCTTTTCACACACCATCACACAAACATGCAAGATAAGGGTGTAGTCCCTTAAGCCGTCTTACCTCCAGCGATGACAGCAAGGACGACATCCTTTGAGGTGACTCCGACCTGTAGCTTGCCAGTAACGTTGACCATAACCAAACTTACCCACAGCTGGTCAAAACGTGTTCAATACACCACCACACAAACATGCAAGATAAGCAAGTCCCAAGTGCAAGTCCCTAAAGCCTGCTTACCTCCAGCAGTACCAAAGGCACCGATGACAGGAAGGACTGCATCCTTCTAGCTCACCCCCCAAAGGAGGGCGGTACTAGCTTACCCAGAGACAGAGACAGGGGCCCTAAAGGTACTTGGAGCTAGTACGCCAGCTAGTACCTCCTATGTCTATGGGTAAGCTAGTACCGCCCATGTCTATGGGTTAGCTAGTGCCGTCCATAGGAGGCACTAGCTATAGGGGGCCCAGAGGTGATTCCAGTCACGTTGACCCTAAACATATTAACCCACGGCTGGTCAAACACGTTTAAAACACCACCACATAAACATGAAAACAAAGGGTGGAAGTCCCTTTCGTCTTCTTACCTCCAGCGGTACCGATGGCACCGATGACAGCAAGGACGACATCCTTGGAGGTGACTCCAGCCTGCAGCGTGCCAGTCACGTTTACCCTCATATTCTTGCCCTTCTGACTGACCAGGGTCTGGGTAGCCAACACATGCTCTACCTCACTGGTGCCAATGCCGAAGGCAAGGGCTCCGAATGCACCGTGGGTGGCCGTGTGGGAGTCACCACACACACAGGTGGTGCCGGGTAGGGTGAAACCCTGCTCGGGGCCAATGATATGCACGATGCCCTGCACATGAGTGGTGAAGGGGTGGTGAAGGGGTGAACGCGTTATGTTATTGTTACGTAGTGGGTGGCAGTGTGGGAGTCACTACACACACAGGTGGTGCCGGGTAGGGTGAAAACCTGCTCGGGGCCAATGATGTGCACGATACCCTGCACATTTTTGGTGAACGCGTAGTGTACGCGTGTTGAAGGGGTGAAGGGGTTGTGTAATTGTTACGTAGTGGGTGGCCGTGTGGGAGTCACCACACACACAGGTGGTGCCGGGTAGGGTGAAAACCTGCTCAGGGCCAATGATGTGTACGATACCCTGCACATTTGTGGTGAAGGGGTGGTGAAGGGGTAGACGCGTTATTTAATTGTTACGTAGTGGGTGGCAGTGCGGGAGTCACTACACACACAGGTGGTGCCGGGTAGGGTGAAAAAGTGCTCGGGGCCAATGATGTGTACGATGCCCTGCACATTTGTGGTGAACGCGTGGTTAAGGGGTGAACGTGCTATGTACTTGTTACGTAGTGGGTGGCCCCCAACGGACGCCCTGAGCGTTGCAGGTCGTTGTCAACCGCGATGGTAACTTGTCCAGTCGAGGTAGAAGACCGCTCTCTACCCGCGTACGACGGGTTCCCTTAATACCACGCCTTAATACCACGCCCCACCAGGCGTTATCATTACATCTAGTGGGTGGCTGAGTGGGAGTCACCACACACTCAGGTGGTGCCGGGTAGTGTGAAACCCTGCTTGGGGCCAATGATACACACGATGCCCTGCACATTTGTGGTGAACGCGTGGTGAAGGGGTGGACGTGTTATTGAATTGTTACGTAGTGGGTGGTCGTGCGAGAGTCAATACGCACTCAGGTGGAGCTGGGCAGTGTGAAACCCTGCTCGGGGCCAATGATATGCACGATACCCTGCACATTTGTGGTGAACGCGTGGTGAAGGGGTGGCGCAGGGCGCGTTATTTAATTGTTACGTAGTGGGTGGCAGTGTGGGAGTCACTGCGCACTCAGGTGGTGCCGGGCAGTGTGAAACCCTGCTTGGGGCCAATGATACACACATGCCCTGCACATTTGTGGTGATCACGTGGTGAAGGGGTGAACGTGTTATTGAATTGTTACGTAGTGGGTGGTCGTGTGGGAGTCAACACGCACTCAGGTGGTGCCAGGCAGTGTGAAACCCTGCTCGGGGCCAATGATATGCACAACACCCTGCACATTTGTGGTGAACGCGTGGTGAAGGGGTGGCGAAGGGGTAGACGCGTTATTTAATTGTATCGAAGTGGGTGGCCGTGTGGGAGTCACCACACACACAGGTGGTGCCGGATAGGGTGAAAACCTGCTCGGGGCCAATGATATGCACGATACCCTGCACATGAGTGGTGAAGGGGTGGTGAAGAGGTGAACGCGTTATGTAATTGTTACGTAGTGGGTGGTCGTGCGGGAGTCAATACGCACTCAGGTGGTGATGGGCAGGGTGAAACCCTGCGCAGGTCCAATGATATGCACGACACCCTGCACATTAATAGTGAAGGGGTGGACACGTTATTTAATTGTTACGTAGTGGGTGGCAGTGTGGGAGTCACTGCGCACACAGGTGGTGCCGAACAGGGTCAAACTCTGTGTGCCGAAACATTTCTCACACACCTGGCGCTGGTCATCCATACCACTCGCACCCACACACCTGACGCTTGTCATCCATACCACCCGCACCCACACACCTTACGCGTGTCATCCATACCACCCGCACCCACACACCTGACGCGTGTCGTCTATAAAACCCGCACCCACACACCTGACGCGTGTCATCCATACCACCCGCACCCACACACCTGACGCTTGTCATCCATACCACCCGCACCCACACACCTTACGCGTGTCATTTATAACACCCGCACCCACACACCTGACGCGTGTCGTCTATAAAACCCGCACCCACACACCTGACGCGTGTCATCCATACCACCCGCACACACACACCTTACGCGTGTCATCTATAACACCCGCACCCACACACCTGACGCTTGTCATCCATAGCGTAGTAGGTGAGGTTGAAGAACTTGGCATTCTCCTCAAGGGCAAGCACTTGGGTCCTGCTATCAGCCTCCTTAATGAAAGTCTCCACACTCTCAAAGGCGCTCCTGTCGGAGGTGGGCACGTGGTGGTGGGGAGGGGTGGGGAGGGGTGTGTGACTTTATATGTGTGGTGGTGGTGGTTGGGGGGGGTCCTGCTATCAGCCTGGGGTGGTGGGGTGGGGTGAAGTGGGGTGGGCAGTGTGGGTGGGTCCTGCTATCAGCCTCCTTAATGAAATTCTCCACTCTCTCAAAGGCGCTCTTGTCAGAGGTGGGCTCGTGGTGGTGAGGCGGGGTGGGGTGGTGGGGTGTACGTACATGTGTGTGTGTGGGGGGGGGGGGGGGGGGGGGGGGAGTAGTGTGTGTGGGTCCTGGGAGGGGGGGGGGGGGAGGGGGAGATGAGGTGTGAGAGTTTGGGGATCACTCTAGGATCGGAATGACTAACCTGTTGCAAGAGGGCACGTTGTGGTGGGGTGGGGTAGGGAGTGGGGCGATGTGGGGGTGGGGTAGGGTGGGGGGGAAGGCTGAGGTGCAATCAGGCGGCGCACAGGGCGTTTGGAATCACGCGGACCCTCGACCACTCGTGGACCGGAAAGACTCACCTATCAGAGGTGGGCACGTTGTGGTCCACAGTAACCAAGGTGCAGTCGGGACGGCGCACAGGGCGCTTAGCATCACGCAGACCCTCAAAGGCCTGGGGGCTAGTCACCTCGTGGACCAGGTGGCGGTCGATGTAGATGATCGAGCCCTCGCTGGAGTCATCAACCAAGTGGTCGTCCCAAATCTTGTCGAACATTGTCCTGGGGCCAGCGTTGGCGGTGACGGTAGGGCGGGCAGCACGCGCAGACAGGCCAAGGGGGCGGGCGGCAGACACGGCAAAGGCAGAGCTGGAGCTCACACTAGCCTGCAGCGTTGGTGTGGTTGGGGTGGTTGGTGGGGTTGGTGGGGTTGGTGTAGATGGTGGGGCCAGCGTTGGCGGTGACGGAGGGGCAGGCAGCACGCACGGACAGGCCAAGGGGGCGGGCAGCAGACACGGCAAAGGCAGAGCTGGAGCTTACACTAGCCTGCATCGTTGGTGTGTTGGTGTGGTTGGTGTGGATGGTGTGGATGGTGTAGATGGTGGGGTTGGTGTGGATGGTGGGGCCAGCATTGGCGGTGACAGAGGGGCAGGCAGCCCCGGACAGGCCAAGGGGGCGGGCGGCAGACACGGACAAGGCAGAGCTGGAGCTCACACCAACCTGCAGGAAGGCGGACATAATGGTGGGTTTGGTGGGGTTGGTGGGATTGACAGGGTTGGTGGGGTTGGTGAGGTTGGTGGGATATAAGGGGTTGGTGGGGTTTGTAGGATATACGGGGTTGGTGGGGTTGGTTGGGTTGGTTGGATATACGGGGTTGGTGGGGTTGGTGGGTGCTTCAGGGTGAGAGGGAGGCATTTAGGAAGACAGGACAGGCAGTACAACATGCATGCCCCTCTTCAACAGGCAGCACTACAACATGCATGCTCCTTCCTATGCTCATCCCTAGGAGTGCAGCAGTACAACACGCATGCTCTGCACCAACAGTACAGCACTACAACAAGCACACTACTCCTCGCCAGGCCACCACCTCACCATGCATGCTCCTCCCTAGCAGTACAGCACATACAGTACAGCACTACAACACGCATGCTCCTCTTTCAACCAGACCAACATGAACACATGCATGCTCCTACCCAGCAGTACAGCACTACAACATGCACGCTGCTCCTAACTAAGCCACCCATTACATCCAAACCAGCACATGCATGCACCCCACCCCCATCCACCCACCTACCCCTTCCAACCAAAACAGCACATGCGTGCACCCCACACACCCCACCCACACCCACACACACCTTCCAACCAAACCAGCACATGCATGCACCCCACCCCCACCCACCCACCCACCCATTCCAACTAGACCAGCACATGCATGCACCCCACGCACACCCACCCCCTCCAACCAAATCAGCAAATGTATGCACACAACCACCAAACCCAACCCACCCACCCCTTCCAACCAAATAGTAGGGTGCCCTAAGGGCCCCTGTGGTGGTCGGCCCAAGGGTGTGTCCGTTGAAGTGTTTGTCCGTTGTGTACAGTATTGATTGACGCGGCAGGAAGGCAGGTTGTAGACTCTAATAGGCGCTAGAGGCAGGCAGGCAGGCAGGCAGGCAGGCAGGCAGGCAGAATGTCAGCTAGACGCGACGATAGAGCCCATTTTGCTTGACGATGCCAATTCTGCCAATGGCTTGCGTCTTGCTTGGCCGAAATGCCGTTGGCTCTCCTGGCATGGCGACGGCAACAGTCACGTGTTGGTTATATTGTTTTACCATCTTCGCACCCTGACGGACCCAATCCAACTGACTTCCTGACCATTCAAACCGACTGTTCGCCCATCTCCAAGATGAATTCCAACCGTTACAACAAGCATTATAACTAACAGTCGCATTCGCCAACCGATTCTCTGTGATTTCGACCATCCCAACCGACTTCTCGCGCGTTTCGCTAATTAACCACTTTTCTGGAAAGTTATCAAATTTCTATCGAAGCAGCCTGAACTGACTTTCCGACTATTCCAACCGACTGTTCGCCCATATCCGGCTCAGTGTTCAACCTTTCTAACAGGCATTATAACCAACAATCGCATTCGGCCAACCCTTTTTTCTGGGGAATTAAACTCACTTTCTACGATGTCGGTTAATTAACCAACATTTCGACCAATTTCTCAGTTACTATCGCATAGGTTCAGCTCCTACGGGCCGACCAACCAGCACATGCATGCACCCCACCACCACCCACCCACCCCCTTCACACTAAACCAGCAAATGTATGCACCCCCCACCCACCCCATCCAACCCACCCCTTCCCATAAACCACACACATGCATGCTCCCCACGCCACCCACCCCTTTCCAACAAAACCAGCACATGCATGCAACCCACCACCCCCCCCCACACACACACCCCTTCCAACCAAACCCAGCACATGCATTCCCCCCCCCAACCCAGCAAATGTATGAACCCCACCCAACCCATCCACCCCACCGCCTTCCAAACTCAACCAGTTACAATGCATGCTCCCCACGCACACCCACCCCTTCAAACAAAACCAGCAAAATGAGGAAAAACACCAACCCCCCCCCAACAACATAACACCAAAAGTCCAACCAAAACCATGAAAGTTATGAGGCACCCCACTGTAAAAATCCCACCCCACCCACCCCCCCCACCCACACACTCACACCTCATCACCACCAACCACCCATACAACAAAACCCCACAACCCCCCCACCCCCCCACACCACAACCAACCACCCACAACAAACCCCCCACCAACACCCCCAAACAAACACAAAACAACAAAACACCTACCCATAACAAAAACCAAGCACAATGCATTGCTAACCCAACCCACCCCACAACCACACCAAACACAAACTTTAAAACCAACCACACATGAATGCACCCCACCCCCCAACCCCCAACCCACACACCCAAAACATGCACCAACAACAAAACCAGCACAATGCAGGCACAAACCACCCACCCGTTCACAAACCCCATGCATTGCACACAAACACACAGTTCCTTCAAAACCAAACACAGCACATGCATGCCACCCCCCCCCCCCCCCCCCCCCCCCACACCCCCACCCCCCCCCCCCCCCCCCCCCCCCCCACCCCCCCCCCCCCCCCGATCCCCCCCCCCCCCCCCACAGCAACAAACACATACACCCCATTCCAAAACCAACCAGCACATGCATGGCCACCACACACAACCCAGCCCCCCACACACCACCCTTCCAACAAACCGCACATGCTGCATTGCACACCACCCCAACAACCCTTCCAAACCAAACCAGCACAGCTTGTACCACACCCACACCTTCCAACCAAACCAGCACATGCATGCACCCCACCCACCTGCCACCATTGTCACAAGAGAGCAGACAGACCATTCCCTTCATCTTAGAGCTAAGACAGGACTGTTTTCACCACAACCACCACCACATCAACAACCTGTGCCCCCTCACACACATACAAGAAAAACACAGCAATGCGTGCACATGTGAAACCAAATACGACCGGCACAGCAACACACACCCCCCCCCCACCACACACACACACACACACACACACACACACACACTAGAAGAACACCACCGCATGCTCCACCACCACCACCACATCAACGACCTGTACCCCCCACACACACATATACAAGACCCCCACCACAATTTATGCCACCCTATACACACCACCACAGCAGCAACAGCAGCAAAACAGGCAACAACACACCACCCTGCCACCACCACCGCACACACATACTAAAATAACAAGATCAAGAACAACAACGCGTGCTTCACCACCATCACCAACACCAACACATTCACTAAAAGATCACCACCACCACCACCACCACTAGTAAGCATGCTCTCCTACACACACAACCCTCAACACAGACCTTCCCCAACACAGTGCACACACACCCTCACCCCCAACAACAACAACAACGCATGCCCCACCCCCCCCTCACCCCCACCCACCCCACCCCCCCACACACACTCCATCACCACCACTACCATCACCGCACACATAAGCACACACCACAACAACGCATGCTCCCCACCTCCCCACCACCCGCAGCACACAACCTTCAGCCACATCTAGTTTGCCCATGCTCTGAATTTCTAGGGCCCACAAGACAGCTGCAACCAACTCACCAACCAGCTCAGCAGCTCCACCCAAACAAGCTTGCACGCACCATGTGGCCCTCCTGGGGACCAGAAGCCAGCTGCTACCATCTGACCAACTGCCCAACTGCCCCACCCAAACCCAAACAAGCATGCACGCACCATGGGGCCCTTCTGGGAGGCGGTCATAAGGGGGGCAGACATCACCCTGCTGCGACCGACCACGGCATGGGCAACCACATGCACGCTTGAGAGGCGCGAGTTCTTGGTAGCTGCACGTGTTCGAGGGTACCGGTGAGCGAATGAGCGAACAAGCTATCGAAATGATAGTCCAGTGACGCAGAAAGATTCCAGTGAGGTGTGAGCAGCTTGTAATGGCGGGTGAGGTTTGCGCACAGAGGGTTGGTGACCGTGGGGCGAGGGCAGGCAGGCTGGCAGGCAGGCAGGTCGTGAAGCTCGGGGACAGACCCCTCTAGTAGCTGTGCTGTTCAAACGGCTTAATATTCATAGCGGCAAGGTAGAGATCATTATAAGTAGTTGGACGAGTGTGTGTTGCGAGACTGCGCTCTAACCTCTCTAGGCGTGACTCGTTAACTACACCCTTACCATTGGGAACGCACAGAGGCACGTTAGCCCTTAGAAGCACCATGATGTCTAACGCTGGGAAGAGAAAAGAGAGGGAGGATAGGACGTCGGCGCCTGAAAGACTAGGGATCTGGTGGTTGTAGCGCTTCCCAACCGAAGCCCCCCCTTTTCCGCGGTACACAGCCAATGCCAGCCCCAGGATACTCGGCTGAGTCAGCTAGCGAGCCTGCTGGGGAATCTTTCTTCCGACACTGGTACTGTATTCCCACAAAATATTGCCAGTTCCGCATTGGTTGTGTTTTTCCTGGTAAACAATTTACTGCCGAAGACGTCGAGCAGCCAAAGTGCTCGCTGGAGCCATGCAACCAAGTTCAAGTTCAAGCTATGCTGCGGACAAACGTGTGTGCTTTGTGCGATGCGTCGCAAATAGAGCGGTGCGACCCCAGTGCGAAGCGCTGCCCCCCAAACCCTGCGGATAGCGCTGATCCCGGGGGGGGTCGGGGAGGGCATTCCTGACTACGTAGTGGGACCCATGCGTCGCCATGCAGCGACGGAATGGCAAGGCGTCATCGAAGAAAACAAGTCCTAGGCGGCGTCGCAAGCGACGCGGAAATTGGCGGAGAGTGTTGGTTATCGGAGCGACAGGTGGCAACGTGGAAGTGCAGCGGGCCGAAGCCAGGGTTTACGAGACAGTTAATCTTACTGTTGGCTTCGTGTGGTGGGACTCCGGGGTAGGTCACACTGCTCTTGCTTTTGGTCGATTTAGCTTTTGCTTTTGGTCTGATTTTGGTCCGATTTTGGCCCGATTTTGGTGGGGACCAAAAGCGACCAAAAATAGGACCAAAATCGGACCAAGCTAAACGAAAGCAAAATTCTGGTTTTGAGGACAATTATGTGAGTGCATCATACGGATATAAACCATAAGAGTCCCCAATCGACAACACGTTTCCTTTTTCTTATACGCCACATTTTGGTTTCTGAGCCTGGTCCGCAGCTTTCAACACCGCGCCACTCGTTTACTCCCCCCCCCCCCCCCCCCCACCCCGACGTCCCCTCAAGCCCCACATCACCGAGAAATGGCCTCCTTCTTCAGGCCCAAGGCTGATGCGGCTCACCTTTCTTGAGGGGTCCCGGCTGGTTGACACAACATGGGACACGAGGGGAGCTCGTCCAGCAAGTCAAGTGCTTGGGAGTTGCACGAAGCTTTCCAAGGAGAGAAAGATGGAAAAAGGCGGGCTGGAGGGGGGCCGGCAACCCTTTCGGCCTCCGACCTGTCAGCTTACCGAGAAAGGAGGAGCTGAAGAAAGAAAAGGCGGCGGATGGCGTCATAAGTCATGGCCTAAGAAAAGGGTCGACAACAAGGGGCCTGCCTCCACGCCGGGCTTGGCAGGGCTGCCCGCGCACTGTGCCACCTAGTGAGAGAAGGGGACAAGTTTATCGCTAGCCTCGACTTCTTCCCCATTCAGAGGGCCGAGGTGCCACGAATCCAAGCAACCTTGAGGGAGATGGCTCGGCTCCCAAAATGCGAATGAGGGACGATTTGCCGAAAACAGGGAGACCACTCGAGTTTTCCGCTCTCATGGAAGGCCCAGGCAAACGGCTCCCCGGCTGGACCACCATGGAGGGACCCGCTGCTGGATTCGGGGCTGCACGCCCCCCGCCCCCCTGCTGGCCCAACCGGATGGGGAGCCCCCGCGACTGCTGGTGGATCGGCCTGCAACGCCCCCCGCCCCCGCTGGACCAACCCGCGGCCCCCACAGCTGGACTGCCTGCGGGCCCCCCTGCTGATGGATCGCCTGCTGCTGGCCAGCCCGCTGCTGAAGCGCCCGCTGCAGGACCGCCCGCTGTTGGCCCTCCCGCTGTACCTCATTCGGACGTTTTAATGGCTCTACGTGCCCAGATTGAGCTGCTGGAGGCCAAGGCCAAAGTGGCTGAGCTACAAGCTGCGGCAGCTAAGGTAGAGTCACATGTTTTGCCCTTGGTCCCGAGGCCCTTAGTTGGCAAGTATGAACGTCCATCCCTTTGGACTGGGGTAGAAGACAAGAAGCTCCCGAGGGGAAAAAGTTGGAAGTTGCTAGAGTCATATTGCACGTTGCACCATATGTTAGTACCATCCAACATACCAAACTTCTTTGGTGGGGTAGCTGCCGAGTGGCTAGACCACCTCATGACCGCGTCACCGGCCATTACGTGGGCTGAGATAAAAACTCAGTTCCTAAACTTCTATGACCCCTACCATGCTGACGACGACATCAATGCACGCCAACGGCTGCATGCCAACTCGATTCGGCAGACCTAGACGGTTAGGCATTACGCTATGGCTTTCCAAAACGAAGTGCGCATTGCCGGGGGTATGCAATTGGATGATCAGCTAGTTCTGTTTCGGTTTGGTCTGATTCCAACCATCGAGGCACGATGCCGCAGACGTACTGCTGCACAAGGAGGCCGATTTTCCTCTTTAGACGAGCTCTTGTCGAACATGCTGCTGCCATTGAAACTGAACTTGCTGCCACCAAAACACCAACCCCTACCTCGGCCATGTACGTTCAGGCAAAAGGCAAACGGCCTGGTGGACCTCACGAGGGGTCCACCCCGCACAAGCACAAGAAGGGCACGGCCCAGACTCTAGCTGCAACGGGCCCGCCGCCCTTTTCCAGCCCTGCGGGACAGCTACAATTTGCTGAAAAGCATAAGTGGAAGCAGGCTGACGGTCAGCCCTGGACACCGGATGCTATTAACTAGCTAAGGAGGGTAACTTATGTTACAAGTGTGGTACGAAGCGCACGGCCGCTACAGCCACTGCCCCCCTCAAGTGCCCTAGCTGCCCTACCGTTAGGAAGTAGATGTAGGTCTGCTTGTAGACATAGATAGGGATGTTCTGTTTCAGTTTCCGTCCCCTACTATCTGTGTAACACCATCTACAGCACAGACCACATCCCCCTCCTTGCCTTCCGACCCTGCCCCCGCCTCCTGCCATTCCATGCATATCTGCTTGCACAACAGCTTGTGTCCACGCGGACCAAGCTACCGCACACTTTGAGGCCACCCTATCGGGGGTATCTGGCAAAGTTCTCATTGACAGTGGAGCAGACTCTGTCTTCGTAGACGCAGAATTCTGTGCTAGGGCAGGTTTAGCCACCTTTACGGGCTCACCAGTCATGGTGCGGGTAGCTGATGGATCCCAAGTCCTCACTACTACGAGAAAGAGTTTTGTCCTGAACTTAGGCAAACATAGGTCAGAAATTAAATCTGCTATGTCCTCCCTACGCTAGGGCCCGGCACCACCGCACTTCTCGGAAGAAGTTGGATGATGCAGACGGGGTGCTGCATTGGTTTTGAAGAGACACGTCTCAGAGCCAGTTTCAAAATAGCTAAAAAGCATAAACGTAGAATAGCAGTCGAACTGTACTCCACCCGACTCGAGTCGGAACCTCTCTCCATCAAGGAATTGGTTGCTTATACTTTGGCACGTATCGAATTTTTTGACACAGCACAGCGAAAAACGCCAGGAGTCCTGTCGAACAGAGCACTTAAAAAGTTTATCCGCAAATCAAAACAAAAACTCAATTGTTTCGAAGTCCTAGTCACATCAGTGGACCAAGACGACGATACCTTTACAATTCGAGTAACGGCAGCACAAGCAAACACGGTGCAACAAACGAAAAACGAACGAATAATCTCGGGTTGCGAAACGGACTTTAAAAAGGTCTTCGCCCCGGCAGACAAGATTTCTGACCTTAGGGCTGACACCCCATTCGTATGCCCCCTCACGGAGGCGGCATCCCCACAATTTTCTCGAGGACACCGGTTGTCCCCCGCAGAACTGCTAGAGGTCCAAAACCAAGTTAAAGACTTGTTGGCCAAAGGCTACATCAGCCCTAGCTCGAGCCCGTGGGGCGCACCAGTCCTTTTCATCGCCAAATCCGATGGCTCTTGGAGGATGGCTATCGACTATCGTAAATTGAACAAGGTCACGGTACCAAATCGCTATCCCCTCCCACGAATTGACGATCTGTTTGACTCAGTTCGAGGAGCTAGTGTGTTCTCAAATCTGGATTTACGTAATGCGTACCAACAACATACGGTTACATGATTCAGACGTCCCGAAACTGCGTTCATAACCCCGATGGGACTCTATGAATTCAAGGTTCTCCCTTTTGGGCTAGCAAATGCACCCTCGGCCTTTACAAAAGTCATGAACACCGTGTTCAGAGATTTAATTGGCAAATTCGTCGTCATTTACTTGGATGATATTCTCATCTACAGCAGTAATGATGAAGAACACGAAAAACACATTCGAACTGTGTTACAACGTCTTGAAAATAACCACCTCTTTCTTAAACGAGAAAAATGTTTCTTCTATAGACCGGAAGTTAAATACCTAGGGCATGTGCTCTCCGGTGAAGGCGTCCGAGTCAACGAAACGAAGGTGAAAGCAGTTGCAGATTGGCCCACACCTACCTCCTCGAAGGAAGTTCAGCAGTTCCTGGGACTCTCAAACTTTTTCAGAAAGTTTATCCAAGGTTACTCGACGCTCGCAGCCCCTCTAATCCGGATTTCGAATCTAACAGACAGGCCAGCACCGATTTCACCGAAATTAAAACCGCCAGGACTGACAAAATCACCGACGGTGACACCAAGTCCGAAACCACTCGGGAAACGACAGGCAGGGCTCAAGGGACCTGCATTTCAAAATGTTTGGACCCAAGCCTGCCAGGAGGCATTCCTCGGCATCAAAGAAAGTCTTACGAAGGCTCCTTTGCTTGCACACCCTGACCCAGCGAAGGACTATCTGGCGGTAACCGATGCTTCTGTCGTTGGTACAGGGGGCGTTCTCATGCAAGATGGGCGACCCATCGCGTACCACTCTCACAAATTCTCAAGCGCTGAACGAAACTACTCCACGGGCGAGCAAGAATTACTCGCAGTGTACTTGGCCTTGAAAGAATGGCGATGCTACCTCGAAGGTTGCACTGCCAAGTTCGAACTTGACACCGACCACGAACCCCTCGTCTACCTTGCAAATCAGCCCATGCTGAGCAGAAAGCAGGCACGATATCTTGAGTTTTTCTCGCGCTTCACGAACATGAAGTGGGCTCATATCGCGGGCCGTACTAACGTAGCTGACCCTCTGAGTAGGAATCCAGCCTTCTCAGAGGCGACGGCTTTGTTCATTCAGAGGCTGTCCGCAAATGACCCACTCCACATGCGCGAAATAGCCCCAGATATTCTGCATGGTTACACGGAAGACTTGTGGTTCGATAATCCGCACAATACCAAGTACCTCTCCAAACGGGCAGATGGTTTCTGGGTTGGCACCGGCAAATCCGTAAGAGCAGCATCTGAGTCGCAGATCGTTGTACCAAATGGTAATTCGCTCAAAGCTCGGATTTTGTTTGCTTTCCACGATACCCAACGAAGTGGACATGGAGGCATCGACCGAACTTTTCGATCTGTTGCACGCTACTATTGGTGGCCTGCCATGCGACTCGATGTCGTTGATTACGTACGCCACTGTGATTCTTGCCAACGGGTAAAAATTTCACATCAGAACCCGCAGGGTAACCTTCAACCCCTTTCGATTCCGACCGCCCCCTTCGATTCACTGTCCATGGACTTCATCGTTGGGCTACCGAAATCGAATGGTTATGATCAGATCTACGTGATCGTTGATCGCCTTACGAAGATGGTCAAACTTATCCCATGCAAAACGACAGACGATGCTGAAAGATTGCTACCCCTGTTCCACGAGCGCGTGCTCAGCGAACAAGGCCATCCGCTTTCCATCATCTCTGATCGCGATGTTAAGTTCACGAGTAAGTTTTGGCAAACACTATTAACTCTGTGCGCTATCCGCCCTGGAATGTCGACTGCATTTCACCCACAAACAGATGGTCAAACAGAACGTATGAACAGTGTTCTCGAGGACACTCTTCGCCATTTTTCCTCTGCGAATCAGAAAAATTGGGCCAGTCTTTTGCCGAATGCACAATTCGCCATCAACAACTCGTACAACAGAAGCATTCGAGATTTTCCGTTTCGGTTGCTGTACGGTAGATACCCTCGAGTGGCACTACAACCATCAGATGATGTCATCGCTACGGCACATCAACCAGCCCTGTCCTGGGTCGAGCATATGAATAACGCATAGGACACGGCCAAGGCAGCGCTTAAATCCGCGAAGGATCGTCAAAAAACGTATGCAGACTTGTGCCGTCGACCGGTGAAGTATACTCACGGTCAGGAAGTTTTGTTGAACTCGAAGAACATCAAATACTGGCCTGGTATGACTCGGAAACTCATGCCCAGATTCGTTGGTCCCTACAAAATCTCTCACACTATCCAAAGAGGGGGGGGAGACCATTGCAGTGACTCTATCCCTCCCCGAAGGATGGAAGATTCATCCAACGTTTCACGTATCTCTTGTCAAAGAATACCTATCCGACGGGACTGGGTTTATTAGACCAAATCCGGAATTGTTACGCACATGCGGTGAACCTATCTACGAGATTAGCAACGTTGTTGATCACAAGATACAGTCTGGTACGGTGTATTACTATGTACAATGGTTACACTCAGACCATGTTCACTCTTGGGAACTCGAAGAAGAGTTGTTACCTATGTGCTCTGAACAAATCGATTTGTATTGGAGACAACACCCTTCTCGGGTACGACCCGTGACAGGTGCCAACGACCCGAAACCTAAAACGGTTAAAAAACCTACTCACAGGGATTATGCGACTGTAACCCCTGATGAGTTTCTCATTCGAAAGAGTACTAGACTTCAGGAGAAGGCTAGGGCTAGAGAAGGGAGAATTGTGGTGGATAACGATCCTCCCACTGAGTTGCCACGCGGTGGTGACGACTTTCCGACAGATGACGAACGACTTCTGTAGGCAGTTGAAACCGAGCGAATTGACCCACTGATCAGTGTCTGATCAGTTACTCGGGAATACCTAAAACGAGGGTTCCATTAGGGTCTAGACGCGCTGGAAGCGGGAAGGGAGTCTTAAGCCGTGCTTCTGACTCTTAGGGCCGTCTAAACTCCTGAGATCATTTCTTAGGCTTTCAGTTATAAAACACTCCGTGTTACAAGGTATTCATACACCACTTTTGGTTTCGAGCTTGGTCGAGTGGGTCGTCTGGACGGAAGTTGGGACCTTCACCAGTACCACGCGGGTTCGATCCCGGGCTGGCGCATGATGGAAACCCTCGCTAGGAGGGGGCCGGCTCGGCCGGACGTGCACATCTCATTCCGGAGGTGGGCGTCGACCTTCGAAAGGGGGGTGACTTGTGGTGTATCATACGGATATAACCATAAGATTCCCCAATCGGACAACACGTTTCCCTCATACACCACAATTTATTGATCCGATTTTGCTTTCGATTTTGCTTTTGGTCAGGTACTTAAATGCAGTAGTATAGCTGATTGTTTTCAAGTCTAAAAGCTGTAATGTTTTTGAACTGATGACAATCTTTTGACAGCCCCCAAAGTGCCGATGCCTTCAAAAAATGTGCGCTGTCAAAAAAGCGCACTTGCCTTAGAAAAAGTGCGCTCGCACCAGTTTTTTTAATTGGTGCGCTTTTCTTTTTTTTGCAGGACCTGCATGACCTGCAAGGTGCTGGGACCTGGAGGACCTGCAGGGAGCTGGGAGCAGGGAGCAGGGATTCGGATTCATACGCAAGATCAGATGTTTCCATGCGCTCCCAGTCAGATGAGGGTTCGTCTGATGTTTCGATTTCCCAGTTCTCCCTGATGTTGGGATACGCTTTGCTAGGGAGGCGCTTGATGGAGAGACAGAGCCGCAACCGCCGATCATTTTGGTCTGTGAGAGGAAACAACTATTGTGGCGTTTTTGAGAAGCAGATGGATACAGACTGGGCTGATGTGGCCGAGTCAACTATGAGGGGTGATCAGTATGTTGATACACGCTACAAGCAGGCTTTCAGGATGAACAAGGGAACTTTCGAGCTTCTATTTGAGTGAGTAAATTTAATGACCTGATGCAATGATCTGCTGTAAAGACCTGATGTAATGACCTCATGTACTGACCTTATGTAATGATCTTCGTGTGCAGGACATGGGGGCACAACTTGGGCAGAGCTACCACACACTTGAAGACAACAATCCCCGCCCGGAAAAGACTTTGCATCTTCTTGGATTGGATCTGCAATGCTCAACCACATCACTCGCTAGCTCGCTTGTACGATGTAAGCAAAACAGTTGTGACGTATATCATCCATGACGCTATTAGCGTCTTATCAGGTGCATTTTTTTCAGACAACGTGAGCTTCCCTACCGGGTATGCTTTCATTGAATGTATGGACGGTTTTGAGAAACTGTGTGGCCTGCCCATGTGTGCGGGCGCCATCGATGGGACCTTTGTTAGGATAGAAAGTCCTACAGAATTTGGTGATGCGTACTATTGCTACAAAAAATACCACGCCATCCTTCTGTTTGCATGTGTTGATGCAGCTGGACTATTCACGTACTTGCGACTGGGTGAGGCAGGGAGTGCAGGGGGTGCTGCTACCTTTAATAGGAGTGGTCTAGGCCTGAGAATCCAAGAGTACTTGGCAATGCCCCAAGGGTCACAGCCTCGACATATTGATGGGATGGAAGTAATGCCGTATTTAGTTGGCGATGGTGCCTTTAAGTTGACAGAGCACCTCATGAAGTGTTATGAGGTGGGCAACCCTACACCTGCCCAGTTCAACTTCAACTATGCTTTGATTAGAACAAGGCGGGTTGTTGAGTGTGCATTCGGTAGACTGAAGGGTCGATTTAGGCTACTGTACAGTACACGTCTTCGAGACCCTGTCACTGCGGTCAAGGTTTCTCGCATATGCTGTGCCTTGCACAACTTCTTGGAGCGCAGGCATCCTTATCCTCAAGACATGCAGATGGAACCTGTTGTTCCCTCTGATATCAACACAGTCAATTGGGAACCAGGTACCATGGGTGCATCTGGTCACAAGAGGAACTTGCTAGCTTCCTACATGGAGAGGGTGCTCGGGGTTGAGCCCGTAACCTACACACACGCACAGTTGGGAAAACTTTTTCATGGCCCACTCGGATTTGAGGGATAGCAGGCACCATCCTCGTTCTGACCTAGAAACTTACCTAGAAACCTAGGCTTCCCAGGCCCCGGTTTCTATGTTATTCAGTACCAGTCCAGGGGTCAGCCTATGACATGTCTAGGTCAGTGTGTGACAGTCCAGGGGTAAGCCAAATAGGCTGACAGACTTGCCCAACCGTGACAAGAAGTGCTGAAAGAAAAAGCGTTGAAAAAGCTGAGTAGGCAGTTGCTTGACAGCACACACCTAATGATCATGTGCAAGCCCAATAGGCTGAAGAGAGAACCCCAATAGCGAGAGAGAGTTGGATGATTTCGTATTTTTTATACAATTAATGTAACATGTTCCTTCTCATTTGCAGCTATTTGGGCCATACATACATACATACATACATTACATGTTAAAGTCTACTTGACACCGCGAGGGTGTATGAGACTCTGTGCTTTAAACAAAAAGAAAAAGCACCCACAAAGCAAAAAACCCCATTACATCAGGGGTGTGTCGAGGACAAACAAACCAAACTCCCAACCACCGTTTTGGTGGCGTAGGTATTAAACCCCTTAGAGCAGGACCCAGATCTCAACCACTTACAGTGGCGGAGGTAAGAAGCTAACAAATGAGAAGTCTCAAGAAGAAAAAAAAGGGATAATAAATTACGGTGCCACTAAGCAGTCCAGGGCTTCCTGTCTTGCTCTTCTACAAGTAGAAAGATAGTCGGCTAGGTTGCTCCAAAAAGACTTAGTGCCATTTCCATTCATAAAGGTTCTGAATGTGGAATCGCAGAATTCCACATTCCATACGGTTAAGTCGGTATCCTCATGGACATGCCTATAAATATCTGTAAACAGATTCTGGTAGCGGAGGCGAATATCATTATAAAAAGGGCACTCAAACATATGCATTTCATCCTCAGTTTTTTGGAACCCACACATTTGACAGTGTCTCATTGAGCGAGGGATGTGTGCTCTATCCACCACCCTCATTCTTTCTGTGTTCAGCCAATGGGAACCCATTCTAAACTGTGCTATAGAACGAATCTGATCCTGCTTATGTAAGGCGGATGTAAAGGGAATCAAGCCATTCTCATCATTGCTGTTGGCTGCGAACCATTTTTGGTATCGGAGGCGTTTAAAGCCAACCCTTCTCTCATCAGGGATGTCTCTAACTGCATTGGTGTCACTTGGGTACTTAAACCTCCATGACTCAAAAACTTCAGACATAATACCTTCGACATCGACAGCCTCCAAAATGTTGATGTTTTTACTGGATCCTAGCTTGTGGAGAGCACAACGCAAGTCATGAACCCAGCCAGTGTTGGAGTCAAAAGATTCCTCAAGAGCCATTCTAATGAGATCCTCAGGTTCTTTATGTATGGTCTTGTTCCAGAAGCGCAAAGCTTGTTTAAGCCAAGCAAAACACAACGGGGTTCTACCCAGCTCTTCCATGATAATATTAGATGTAGTAGATTGGCAAACACCCAACATTTGTTTAAGTATACCTCTATGCCATTTCTCACAAGCATGGTCATTTGAGATAAGTGTGTTGTTCAGAATAGAAGGAGCCCACACCTCACAGCCAAAATTCAGGATAGGTTGTACAAGAGAATCAAACAGGTGGGTGAGAATATCAATATTGTATATCTCCATAGTATGGCATCGCCTACGAAGCATGTGGTGTGCCTTTTGGGCCTTAGTGAGCATCCTAGAAAAAGCAGCTTTTGCACGATTGCTTGAGTCACCATCCACAAAGAGGGATCCCAAGTAGATAAAAGATAACTTTGTAGAAAGTTGTGCTCCATCATAGACAAATTTGTAATCAGGATCCATGCGGGCCTCATCACAGAATTGTTTGTTGAAAACGACAATCTCAGTTTTCTTTATATTCACAGCCATCTTAGTAGCCTCGCAGAAATCTCTCAGGCAGTCAAGCATCGCTTGCATATCTGCCGGGGATTCTGCCATTATAGCTAGGTCATCAGCATAAAGTAACAGTTGCAGAATCTTTCCCCTAAGCTCAGCCCCTACATTTGGGAGCTTGGATTGGAGGAACGATTCAATTCTATCAATGAACAGACCGAATAGGAGTGGGGATAGGGGGTCTCCTTGTTTAACTCCTACAAGGGATGGAAAGGAGGATCCAGTGTCCCCATGTAGGCGAACTTGGAAAACAACATGATTATACATGGACTTCAGAATACTGAGATAGGGGTCCTTGACTCCTAGCCTTGCTAAGCAATCCCATAGCAAGTCTCTGTTGACCCAATCATAAGCCTTCTTGAAATCAACAAAAGCCACAAAGAGTGTTTTTTTCTTTTCTCTATATTTATCTACAATATGGTTAAGAATGAATGATGCATCTGCAGTACCCCTACCACTTCTAAATCCATATTGGCCAGCGGCTCTGAGGTTGAATTCTCCATAGCCATATCTCAACACAATATCAGCTTGCGACTGTGCCGCACCCTCTGAAAAATTTGAAGACTAGAAGCAACAATAATTAAGAATTGGATAAGAAAAGGTATGAGTGAAACAAAGAAGATACGGAAAAGATAACAGCAGACCCCCCCCCCCCCCCCCCCCCCCCCCCGATCTTGCTTTTGCTCGATTTAGCTTTTGCTTTTGGTCCGATTTTGGTCCTGACCAAAATCGATTCTGGTCAATGTTGTAGTGTGACCACTAAGATTTTGGTGATAGGCAAAATCGACCAAAATCGGACCAAAATCGGCCGGACCAAGAGCAGTGTGACCTACCCCTAACGGTCAGACAAACGAAGGGCAAGGGTCACCCCGCTAGAAGGTGACTCCGGGAGGTGAGTAGGTGACCCTGGGGCTCCTGACCCCAGAAGGGGGGGCTCCGACAAAAATAGTAATGCGTTTGATGACCACTGTCTCGTAATCTAACTGTCCCCTCTAGGGCTGGGCTAGCTGCGTGCATGGGTTTTCAAGGCTGCATCTATGTTGCACTTGCGAGACGCAATTGTGTACTGGTATAGCGTGTACACTTCATGAGCCAAAACTACATTTAATGGGCCCAACTCTACGTCTCACGAGCTCAAATCTATGTATGCGACCTTTCCGTGGTCAGGCCGGACTTAATTAGATCACATCATGAACAGCAAGGTGATATGCCCGCTTTGTAAAAAATCGCTTGCATGTCTATGAGTCAGGCATGGAATGTAAGGCAGTTGATTGTGACAAACGTTTTGGCACTGCAAAAGGAGACATAGCAGACATAAATGGCGAACATAGTACTGGACTACCAGTCTGCAATTCAACACCAGCATTCTTTACCCAGTTTTCAGCTTGTACAGGACAGTGGATCAGGGGTTTGGCAGTGCTATCTCACTATCTGTACCACTATCCTCTTAGATATGGGGGCAAGTGTCCCTCGGATGCACAAGTGCCCGTGCAAATCTTTGCCCACTTTTGAGCCCTGAGGCTGCAGATGAAGACGCAATAGTTATTTTGCTCGCCAAAATATAGATACCTGCAGCCCGATTCTAGAATCGGGAAGGCCATTAAGGTAGCCCTATACCACTATGTGTAATGTTTATTCCTTCCCAAATGTTACACCAGATCAAGCCCGATTATACAAGTGCATCACCCAACCCTTATGCATTTCTCTACTTGGCTGATGCCAAAGTGAGTTCAACAGCACTTTGCGGGCAGCCTGTGGGCTCACAAGCTGATATTATAGCCATCTGGCGGATAGTTTGGATATGGGTCTCGCAGTTCGTACCTCTACTTTTCAGCCCAATGTTTCGACAATTCTCGATTCTCAGGCCAAATTAGGTAGGAACTAGGAAGTTTTTCGAAAACCCAAATCATCCACTGAACCGGACTGAACTGCTATATAATGAAAAACAATCAATATACAATTCTGAGGCCAAGTGCGAGAAGAGTGGTATGTGCGCTACGCGCTGCAATCATTCTGGATAAGGTGACGCAAGAGGGATTAAACAGCAACATCATCGGTTTGCTTCCTTAGTTGAATGTAATGAGCCGATACAGCAAAATATTATAGTAAAACCGTTATTAAACAGCAATGTAATCGGGGGGAGGGGGGGGGGGGGAATGGAAGAAAATACTTATCTTGACAGGATATCGACAACAAACAACAGAGAGAGTGAGAGAGAGGAAGTACATCTAGCAAGTTACAACTCTGTTATCGCTAAAATCGTCAGGTAAGATGAAGCCAAGAACCTTGTTCTGATTATATTTATAACATTCGTCGGTATCTGTCTAAGAGCTCACAGTGTTTCAGGTCCGGTGCTGTTGCGTGGTATATCAGAGGGGGGCGAGGCTGGCCCTAAGCACGCCCTGAGCAGGACCTGGATTACAGCAGGCCAGTGACACTAGCGCACACGGGCAACCTGGCCCAGATCGGGGGATCGGAGCTGCCTAGAAGCTGCTTCGTGTAGCCCAAAAAAGAAACAGTGCGAGCCTTGTCTGCAGGAAGAGTGAGGTGGCTCCACGGGGGGGAAGACGTGCTCCCAGCTCTGTTTTTGCCTTCCGTGTTTTGCCTTGAAAGCTTACTTGATGTACTGCAAGCAAAGAAGGGGACAAGGGTTCAGTTGCTAGTAACATTTGATCGTGTTTGGCTTGGGTCAGACAGGGACATGATTAGGGAAAGGCTAAGTTAGTTAATATTAGTGAATGAATAATATTAGTAAATATAAGTTAACATTAGACTGACGAGCCGTCTCACCACTATTTTGAAGTTGTTTGAAAAACTAATGTAATTGTGACACTAGAATAATATGAGTTTTGAAAACACTAAGATTAGTTGCCGTTCCCTAGACATGATTGCATTCTGTACTAAATAGTGTGGAGTAGTAGTGTGTATACTATCCACTTACCCAAGTTTACTCAAATGTTATTTTGCGTGGAATGATCCCCGAATGCAAACAACAACACTACTGTACATGTACGCAATGAGACACATACAACATGCCTCAGCTTTGATCGGGGGGGGGGGGGGGGGGGGGGGGGGTCAAAGAGATCATCAGCTGCATTGACTCTGACCCCCCCCCCCCCCCCCCCCCCCCCCCCCTCCACATAGCAACACCGAAGGGCACCTGTCTCTGATCTGTGAAAGCCTTGGAACTAGTAGTGTTACGTGGAGTGAGGGCAGATCAAAGTGACCCACAGATGCAAACAAACATCACTAGTAGACAGGTATGAGATGGGACACATACACCATGCCTCTGCTTTGACCCCCCCCCCCCCCCCCCCCCCCCCCAATCCAGAGACTAGGTGTGGTGGATACAGAACATCTACACATTCTCGTGCTGCCTGTGCATTTCCTATCAGCGCCGAGTGTTCCTCTTCAGATTTGAAGATTATCCCTACTATAATTTGAAGAGAATCCCTATTATAATCCTTACAGGAGGAAGGGGCTTTGTTAAGGCAGTGGCAAATATATCTAACCCCCCCTGCCCCACACACACACAAATATAGACCAAATTATGGATATATGTCTGGTATACCCATAATATATGCAGTAACATTGTAAATCCCATAACTGTCCTAGAAGCGGCCTGCACTATGATATAGAGCCCTACGCCCTTACTATTACACCACATTTTGGATTTGTGAAGGGGCACTGTACCCTTTTCCAAAAACCCAGCTTTGATTACTTATATCTATACTCTATACAGATATGCCGGGCTTTACCTCGACCTAGTTGCGTTTAAATAAGGGTGGACTTGCTTCATGCAGCAACACTCCATGTTGACACCTATGGCTGCTGGGTCTCAAGCCCACGCAGTGACCACGATCTAATCAATGAAGTGGAGAGAGCCTGGTGATGTATTTTCAACCTCGTGTCATGTAAAACACTCCCTGGCTGATCTGTTTGGCTACCAGCAGTAGCTGCTAGGCAGCTCCTTGTGACACCCACTGAGCTAAACCCAAATATTTGAGCAGGTCTGGTCAACCAATTGTGTGTGCTTCAAGTTGCACTAGGTTTGCATTTGGTTTCCCTCAATAGCCAGTCAGGGGAGCTAACTAGAAGCTGCTGCTCATAGCTGAGAACAAAATCTATGAAACACTCAGGTGGTGGTAAATGTTTTACTGTTGTGCGATGCATCGCAAATTGGGTGCGACACGCTGCTCCCGAACCCCCCACGGCTCCAAGCTTCGCACTTAGCCCTATACCGTGCTATCCCACAATTCTGAAATCAGGCTTCTGTCGCAACTTTTGCTTCACAACGGGACCTACAGAAATCTGAAGAAAAAGCTGGTGGTAGTATGCTGATACCTCGCCCTCAGGGAATGCTAGGCTGCCCAAAGATCTGCTCATGCTGTTGCATGTCTCGTATCCTCTCGTATCTGCTTGCTGCTGCTTTTTGATTGGGAAGGATGCTCCTCTGCGACTGATAGCGATTATATCACTGCACATGCTGCCATTATATCAGTTTGAATGCTGCCATTAGCTCAGAATGCTGCCATTAGCTCAGCATGTAAGCTCGCATCAAAGCAGAATGTAAGCCACTTGTAGATCAGCTTCTTCACTGCCATTTGACCAAACAGCATTCTGCAAGTTTATTGCTTTGAATGCTGCCATTACACCGGTTTAGATGCTATCATTATAGTGCTTTCGATGCTGTCATAAAATTGCTTTCACCGCTGCTAATATCTCGATTTGACTGCTGCAATTATGTTAGTCTGAATGCTGCCATCAGACCAGACTATGTGCTGCCATTAGATCAGACAGTATGCTGCCTGCCATTAGATCAGACAGTGTTGTCAAACAAGATCACAACCAGGTATTCTGCTACTATTCCAGATCATGTACACAGTACCCGACGTTAATCCCCCCCCCCCCCACCACCACCAAGCCCAGAGCGAGTGACTCGGTTAGAGGTCATCCGATTAGGTGGTGTTGGACTAGCAGCACAGCCAGATCAAACTCAGATGTTGTGTCCCCAGATCAGAACTCGTGATATATGTGCAGGCTCCAAGATGATTGCACCACCACCACCCACCCACTCCCACCCCATTCAGTGAGACGTCAGTCAGGCTGTGTCTCACCTGTGACATCCACCTGAAGCCCTCTCCATAACCCATTCGCTTCAAGACTGAGCACATGAAGAGCTCTAGGGGGCGGGTCTTGCCATCTAAGTTGACCTTGCCCTTGCCAGTGGTGTAACTCAAGCCAAGCCACTGACGCAACTCCTCCTCACTGGCAGCTGTAGGGAGATCGATCTTGTTGCCGAGGACTAGGAAGGGCACAGCAGAGAGAGACTCGTCGGCCAGCAGAGAGTCGAGCTCCTTCTTGGACTCTGGGAAGCGTTCGCGGTCAGACGCATCAACGAGGTAGACAATTGCGTCGACCTTGGCGTAGTAATCGCGCCACACCCTGCGAGCGATTTCGTGACCTCCAAGGTCAAAGGCTTTGAAGTTGATTCCTGCGAGCTGCAGCTCCTCGGAGGTGGGGTACTGAGTAGGCTGATGTTGCACCATTCGCTCATCCTTCAACATATGCATTAGAGTTGTCTTGCCAGCATTGTCTAGTCCCAAGAAAAGAATCTTAGCATTCTTGTTTCTGCGAGTAGGAGGCAAGCATTAAACAAGCATTCAGTCACGAAAAGGTGAAAGAAACAGAGTAGCAAAGAGATGGGACGCCTGCCGCCCGCGCAAGATCTGCAGGAGAGGGCTAGCTGTCCCCCACCGTGACTCCCAAGACGCGTACGCATGACTAGCTTATGGGACTCACCCAAGACCCAAGTAGTTCAGGATCCCGCTAAACCAGTTCCAAAGGAACATTTTTCACGAACGGGTAATAGAGCACCGAAAATTTAAGATAGAAAGTTAGTAAGACTATTGAACAGATGCTGCTGGGCTCGAAATGGAAGAATCGCTTGGAAGCGTCAAGAATTGGTGGAGGAGGGTAGCTCCTGTCAGACCATGGGGCCACTGTCTTAATTAGTTTGAAAAGGGTTTGCAGTACATAAATCGTAGTGCCTGATCCACTGCCACGCCACACCCGGTCGTTTCTTTTGCTGGGCCTCCGACCCTGAGCCGAGGGCTGCAAACTGATTACAACTGCGCCCGACAAACCAGCTTCGATTAATAGAGCTGATCCACTGCCGATTCGTCCCATCCCGTAGAACCTACCTGTCCCTTCCCAACCATCAACTTCCCCCTGCCGCTCCCTACCACATCAGTCTGAATATTCGTCGCTGCTCGCATCCTCGATTCACGTGCTTACACTATCGACGTCCCGCTCAACTGCCTCTAAATACTCGCTCCACACCGACCCAGCCCCACCCCGGCTCTCATGGCCTCCATGAGCCCCTGAACCAGAACCATTGCATGCTATCCTGTCCCCCCTCCTAGACAACAACCCTCACAACAGAGGTGCAGAGCTAGGACCAGGCTCACACATAACTGATCAGTGTTAAATCCTGCAGCTGAGCGATTAGCCCCAGAGCCTCGGAAAATGAGCCTGATCAATTACCCCAGCTGCATGCTAGCCAAGCTGGCGCTTGGGTGCCTTCCCCACGCTGCTGGAAGCTTCAGTCAAGCTGTGGGAGCCTTCTATACGAGGCAGCAGGGCCCGCAGGTCAATGGGCCAGCTAGCACCTCTAGATCAGTGTCCACTGACAGTGTAGAGGAGCCGGATTTGCCAATCGAGCCAGCTAGCACCTCCAGATCAGTGTTCTTCGACAGTGTGGAGGAGCCGGAGTTGCACGTTGAGAGTTTCCAGCCCAAAGTGGTGCGTCTTTTGGCCCCCAATAAGGTCCCAGTGGGATACTAGTTATGATAATTCTGCTAGGATTAATTTCTAGGTTTCCTTAGGTCATGTCTGTGCCAGTGTATGCAGTTGACATCTGGGGAGGCTCATGTGGGCAGAGCCTTGTCAGATGTACTTAAGTAACCCTGCCCTAGTATCCATCGTCTAGTGTCTAGTTTAAAGGCTACCTTGAAGCAGGCAAAGCTTAGTACTTGAATATTAAAAAGGGCATCCCACCTATGCTATGCATGTCGTCATAATTATCCATCAACTTGTTGAGGTCTATAGGGTCTCATCGTCCCTTACCCACCACGGTTCGTATCTGCACGATGTGTATGACTCCTGCCACCCTGCGTTGCTCAGGGTGGCATGAGTCAAACACTGGCTGTGGATAAAGAAACTTGCATTAGTCAGTTTTAGTTCCGTGGTCCCTTAGGTGTTGCATGGTATGCCTGGGTAGCAACATCATAGCACAGCACAACAGAACCGCGTGCCTATAGTGTGGCATAGACTTGGATCTGACAATGTCTCGTAGGCTTAACGATCACTGCTCCTTGGTGACCACAAGATACGTTGATGATACACCAGCACTAGAAGAAGATGGTGGTGAAATGAGAAGATGGTGGTGGTGAAAGAGTGGTGGTGAAAAGAGAAGATGGTGGGGGTGAAAGAGTGGTGGTGGAAAGAGCAGATGGTGGGGGTGAAAAAGGAGATGGTGGTGAAAAAAGAAGATGGTGGTGGTGAAAGAGTGGTGGTGAAAAGAGAAGATGGTGGTGGTGAAAGAGTGGTGGTGAAAAGAGAAGATGGTGGGGGTGAAAAAGGAGATGGTGGTGAAACGAGAAGATGGTGGGGGTGAAAAAGAAGAAGGAGAATCTGATGAAGAAGAAGGAGAAGAAGAATTCTGCCTCTCACAGAATCAGACAACCCATCATGTCATCTTCACCACACACCCAAAGCTATTGCTAATTGTCCCATCAGACCAACTGAGCCAACCACCTAGCCAACCACCACCTCTACCATCTACTCATGCCATAGCTCGGGCCTGAAATGCTGCAGCCTGTAACCTTCATGAGCCCTGAGCTCTACATCGCCTACCCATGCACCCCCCCGCCTGCCTCAGACAGTAGCACCAATGCAAATAGCACCCAGTCTAAGACGCAACCACCCAGCAGCAACCATCCAGCCAGCCAACCATCCGCCCTACAGCAACCACCCAACAATGCAAACAGCACCAAGCCAGTCAGACACAATCTCTTACCCCCTTGTCTCTAAACCCATGCCTGCACCCCTGGTTCTGCAACCAATGAAGTGCATGAGCTATGCACGCTAGATATCACCCCAGGCACCTTTCCAGCGGAAGCCCATTTACTTCATCACCATCACCACCATCACCATCACCACTCCTGGTACTGTAGCCATTGAAGTACATGAGCCATCCGCGCCAGATGTCACCCCAGGCACCTTTCCATCGGAAGCCCATCTACTTCCTCACCACCACCATCACCATCACCACCCCTGGTACTACAGGAAATGAAGTACATGAGCCGTCCGCGCCAGATGTCACCCCAGGCACCTTTTCAGCGGAAGCCCATCTATTTCCCTGACATTAGCCTTGAGATGATGAAGCTAGATGAGGCTACAGTGAATGAGATCAAGACAACAGGGTGGACTCGTGAGGTAGCCTTCAAAACTACACCCAATGTGACCAAGGTAAATAAATGAATACATACAGGATATATATATAAATCAAGCTGAATACATCAATTAATGTTGGTGCGTGTTATGTGACGTGTTCTGACAACAGGGTAGACTCGCGAGGTAGCCTTCAAGACTACCCCCAACGTGGCCAAGGTAAATAAATCATTGCATGTTTAAATAAATTAAACTTAATAGATACATACATGATGGTGCGTTTTATGTGACATGTGCTGACAACAGGGTGGACTTTCGAGGTAGCCTTCAAGACTGTACCCAACGTGACCAAGGTAAATAAATGAATACATATATAAATACAGCTAAATATATGAATAAATGTTGGTGCGCGTTATGTGACGTATGCTGGTAACAGGGTGGGCTCGCAAGGTAGCTTTCAAGACTACACCCAATGCAACTAAGGTAAATACATTTATAAATAAAGCAGGTGGCTGTGGGGAAGTTGCTTGCGTAACGCATGTTGAAATCGGGGCCTATGGAGGTGGTAAGCCCCAAAACCATCAAAACTAGTCAAAGCCTGTGTCAGGGGGGGGGGGGGGGGGGGTATGTGACCAGTGCTGGAAACTGGGTGTACACGCATGATGAAACATGTCTTTTTGTTTTTATTTGAAACTAGGTGGACTTGTGAGCAGTGATTTTTATTTGTGCGACCGGTCGCATATTGTGGCGCGTGGTCGCCACCCCGTGCGACCCTCAGGTGTGCGAAACTCAGGCGAAATGGGCCCTTGGTCGCCACGATGGCGACCCTCAGGTCAGTAATTTGTGCCCTGGGTCGCACCTGGGTCGCACAGGCCCAGCCCAGGTAGCTAGCTCAGGCCCATCCCTGGTGGAAGCTACCTATGCACCTAGTCAGGACTGAAAGTGACCCCTGGAACGACCTGAAAGTACAACAGTGCAAGCCCAAGCCAGAAAGTACAACAGTTCACCACTTACTTTCTCGTTCTAACTTCCACCAGGGGTCAAGGTGGGCACCACACAGGCTTAGTTTGTTGATTTGATCGATGGCATGGACGAAATAGATTTAACAAAAATGCGTTTGTCAGCGACACCAGTGTTAAGACAGCAGAGTTTGCTCGGTCTCTTCCGACCAAGGGAAGTCGTGGCAACAACAACGAACGATGCTGTTGGTGCTCGTTTGCCGAGTATCTTCAAGCCAGTCGCGGCTACTCCTTTGAACCCCGCTAGAACAGCCATGCGACTATGCGAGTCTATACGCACCACCCACCCCTCTTCCAACGTCATACCAAAGCACCACCATTATCTCTAGTCGTCGACTTCATGGGAGAAGTCGGACCTTGGGCGTGGCCCCCTTCCCCTCAACCCCTGTGTTGATGGCTAGGCCCTGCCTAAGGGAAATTGCTGATGCTGAGGTCTAGGCCATACCAGCA
This sequence comes from Chlamydomonas sp. ICE-L, assembly GCA_013435795.1. Taxonomy (NCBI): domain Eukaryota; kingdom Viridiplantae; phylum Chlorophyta; class Chlorophyceae; order Chlamydomonadales; family Chlamydomonadaceae; genus Chlamydomonas; species Chlamydomonas sp. ICE-L. Next base: position 1,183,305 of record JACBWV010000223.1, on the reverse strand, counting down.
AAGGTTGCACCAAGAGAGGAGACTGGTGTGATAAGGGTAGTTATTGTGTTTGTGTGTGTATGTGTGTCATGCGCTTGTGTGTGTGTGTAAGTTGTGAGGTAAACCAAATTCATTTGTTTTTATTTGTATCTGGGTGGACTAGGGATGTGAACCAAATCCATTTGTTTTTATTTGTAACGGGGTGGACTAGCGAGGTGAACCAATTCCATTTGTTTTTATTTGTAACCGGGTGGACTAGCAAGGTGAACCAAATCCATTTGTTTTTATTTGTAACTGAGTGGACTAGTTAGGTGAACCAAATCCAAACGTTTTTATTTGTAACTGGGTGGACTAGTTAGGTGAACCAAATCCATTTGTTTTTATTTGTTTTGGACTTTGCCCCCGCTTACAGAGGTGCAGTGTAAAGCTTGAGTGTTGTAAATCTCTGCTAACTACAATAGGAAAAAACATCCTTGAATAAGAGACACTTGGTGTCTTGAAGCTTGAAGACACTTGAAGACACTTGAAGACTACGCTCAATGTAAAATAAAAAGAAGTTCTAGGAAGGGTCGCAAGCAACACCAAAACATTGTGTTTGCAACGGAGCGACAGGTGGCAACGAGAGCAATTTAGTTACGAGACCGTTGGCTGACATGTCAGGCTTCGACTTGTGGGGGGCGGTCAAACAGACAACAAGGTAACCCTGGGGGCTCCCACCCCCTTGAAGAAGGGGCTCCGCCAAAAAAATTCTTGAGGGGCGTGGTGTTAAGGGGACCCTCCCGTACGCCGCACCTGGGGAAATTTACCATGGTGCTGGTTTGTGCAGGGGATCCTACATAGTGGTTTTTCACCCCAGGAAGTGGGACCCCACAGCTTTTCTTTTCGGCTACGAGCATCAGCTTCTAGGCAGCTCCTTGGGCCAGCCACTAGGCCGCAGCTGGGGAAAGTCACCATGGGAAATGGTAGTTAATAAGGGAAATTGTATTGCAGTCCAGCCGCACAGTAAGCAGTAACATCTTAATTCAGAACCAAAGAAAAAATAGAAAGCTAGCCAGAAACCAACTTTATAAACAACTTGGTGTCTCAAAGCTTGAAGACTACGCCCGACGTAAAAAAATACAACATCTGGAGGGACGTGGTGTGAAGGGGACCCTCCCGTATGCCGCAGCAAGGGAAAGTCACCGTGGCAGAAGTAGTTGATAAGGGAAATGGTATTGCGGTCCAGCCGCACAGTAAACGGTAACATCGTAATTCAGAACCAAAGAAAAACAATTAGAAAGCCAGCCAGAAACCAACTCTATAAGTAAGTTGGTGTCTCTAAGCTTACAGACTACGCCTTACGGAAGGAAAAAAATCACTTCTAGAGGGGCGTGGTGTTTTGGTGACCCTCCCGTGTGCCGAAGCTGGGGAAAGTCACCGTGGCGGAAGTAGTTAATGAGGTAAATCGTATTGCGGACCAGCCGCACAGTAAACATAGATATCTTAATTCAGAACCGAGAAGAAACATAGATATCTTAATTCAAAACCGAGGAGAAACATAGATATCTTAATTCAGAACCGAGGAAAAACATAGATATCTTAATTCAGAACCGAGGAGAAACAGTTAGAATGCCAGCCAGAAACCAACTATAGAAATAGGGTTGGGTAGCAAACGTATATTTTCATTTGTATATGCCGTATAAACCTATGAACGTATAAACGTATGCATATAAACGAATAAAAACATATGAGTAATCATTGCACTTCTTGGGAAAAGAATTTTACATGGGTTTAAAGGTATTGCCGCGTTGCTAATTTCATTGGCTTTGCATATCAACTCTCAAAAACATATTCTGGCAATTTTAGATTGTCCAAATCTCAGAAAAAGAAATCACGGCCAGAAAGCGCGTCGACCAAGAAGCACGGTGCCAATCTAAGGGATCCATTCAATGCCAATAATATGTTAATATTGTCCATGTTCACATCATTATTTATACACAGCTCCCTAAGTCAGCTACTGGTTTCAGACCAAGTGTGCAGCAGCTTCTAGGCAGCTCTTCGAGTCAGCTACAGGTTATAATAATATAAGTATATAACTATATTGCAATATTGTCCATGTTCACGTTGGACTAGGCTTGCACAATCAATCCTTCAAGCCCACCTAGGAGCACAGCTTGTGGAATGGAAGGCTAGGTGGTGCTCTGATATGTGTGCCATTCTGGCTATCTAAATCAAACTGTATGCCACATTTTAACAAAATGGTATGTGTGAAAGATTAATTGTATTGCATATTGTGATAGAGGAGGTCAGGAGCTTTCCGATGAGCTATCTAAATGATAAATTGAATTAAAAACAAGAAAGTGCCGGGAACTTTTGGAAGTACAACGCATACGTTCTTATACGTTTATACTCATACGTTTCGAGAAAAAATATACGGCGTTTATATACGTATGAGCTTATATACGTATGAGTATACGCTCATACGTCGGCCCAACCCTATTTATAAATGACTTGGTGTCTCTTCAGCTTAAAGACTACGCCCAACGTATTTGATAAGGGAAGTTTGACTGGAATTCCTTATCTCTTATTTTTTACTCATGGAATAAGTTATCGCACAATTGTGACTTAAGGAATTCATGGTCATACAATTTGTGACTTCAGGAATTCCTTATCACACAATTTTGACCTAAGGAATTCCCTATCACACAATTGTGACTTAAGGAATTCCTGGTCATACAATTTGTGACTTAAGGAATTCCCTATCACACAATTGTGACTTAAGGAATTCCTGGTCATACAATTTGTGACTTAAGGAATTCCCTATCACACAATTGTGACTTAAGGAATTCCTGGTCATACAATTTGTGACTTAAGGAATTCCCTATCACACAATTGTGACTTAAGGAATTCCTGGTCATACAATTTGTGACTTCAGGAATTCCCTATCACACAATTGTGACTTAAGGAATTCCTGGTCATACAATTTGTGACTTCAGGAATTCCTTATCACACAATTGTGACTTAAGGAATTCCTTGTCATACAATTTATGACTTAAGGAATTCCCTATCACAAAATTGTGACTTAAGGAATTCCTTGTCATACAATTTGTGACTTAAGGAATTCCCTATCACACAATTATGACTTAAGGAATTCCTGGTCATACAATTTGAGACTTAGGGAATTCCCTATCACACAATTGTGACTTAAGGAATTCATGGTCATACAATTTGTGACTTCAGGAATTCCCTATCACACAATTGTGACTTAAGGAATTCCTGGTCATACAATTTGTGACTTCAGGAATTCCCTATCACACAATTGTGATTTAAGGAATTCCTGGTCATACAATTTGTGACTTCAGGAATTCCCTATCACACAATTGTGACTTAAGGAATTCCTGGTCATACAATTTGTGACTTCAGGAATTCCCTATCACACAATTGTGATTTAAGGAATTCCTGGTCATACAATTTGTGACTTCAGGAATTCCCTATCACACAATTGTGACTTAAGGAATTCCTGGTCATACAATTTGTGACTTAAGGAATTCCTTATCACACAATTGTGACTTAAGGAATTCCTTGTCATACAATTTGTGACTTAAGGAATTCCCTATCACACAATTGTGACTTAAGGAATTCCTTGTCATACAATTTGTGACTTAAGGAATTCCCTATCACACAATTATGACTTAAGGAATTCCTGGTCATACAATTTGAGACTTAAGGAATTCCTTATCACACAATTGTGACTTAAGGAATTCCTGGTCGTACAGTTTGTGACTTAAGGAATTCCTTATCACACAATTTGCGGCTTAAGGAATTGGTTTCTCTTAAGCTTCCAGACTACGCCAAACGCTGTTGATAAGGAAAATGGTTTGAATGTTAAGCTTACAGACTACGCCGAACGTCGCTGATAAGGGAAATGGTTTGAATGTGAAGCTAACAGACTACGCCGAACGTCATTGATAAGGGAAGTGGTTTGAATGTTACGGCCAAAGATGGCTAGCGGCCCTCATGGCTGGAGCCATGCAAACAAGCTCAACTGGGGAGCTTCCAGGGCAGTGTTTTTTATTTCAGATTTCTGTAGTCCAGGTTGAGTAGCTACTTGGGCTACTCAACCCTGATTTCATGATGGTTGCATAGCCATCGCATGGCAGAGCGCGAAGCCTGGGGGGGTCGGGGGGCAGCGCTTCCCGATATCGGGGGGTCCAGGGGGTGTAGCATTCTACGGAATGGCGACGGAATGGTGACGCGTCGTCGAAAAATGAAACACTGTTCCAGGGTTGTTTGGTTGACAACAATAAAACCACCCTTAAACTTTCACACACACACACACACACACACACACACACACACACACTCCATCTCTGCCTCATTCTTATACTGTACTGCACATGCGCATTCCGTACTGCTCCCCGCCCTAACTGATGCGCAGCTACTGATAAGGGCAGTCCTTGAGAGCGTGTAGGCTTTCAGGTGGAGGAGGTCAACTGTGTCAAACCACTCAAACAACAGATACACCTGCACTGCTACCCCCTCTCCTATCTCTACCTCATGCTCATACTGTAATGCCCGTCCTCATTCTGTACTGCCCCCCGCCCTGTCTGATGCGTAGCTGGAGATAAGGGCAGTCCTTGAGAGCGTGTACGGCATGCAGATGGAGAAGGTCAACTGTGCCAAACCACTCAAACAACAGATACACCTACACTGCTACCCCCCCCCCCCCCCCCCCCCCTCCTCCCCTATCTCTGCCTCATGCTCATACTGTACTGCTCATGCTCATTCTGTACTGCTCCCCACCCTGTCTGATGCGCAGCTACTCGAAAAGCATTCCTTGAGAGCGTGTACAGCTTTCAGGTGGAGAAAGTCGACTGTGTCAAACCACTCAAACAACAGATACACGTGCAATGCTACCACAACAAAGCACCCCCCCCATCCCCACCACTGCCTAATGTCCATACTAACTGTGTCAAACCACTCAAACAACAGATACACGTACAATGCTACCACAACAAAGCACCCCCCCATCCCCACCACTGCCTAATGTCCATACAAACTGTGTCAAACGACTCAAACAACAGATACACCTACACCCCCACCCCCCCATCTGACTCATGCTTATACTGTACTGCTCTCCGCCCTGTCTGATGCGCAGTTGGAGATTAAGGCATTCCTGGAGAGTGTGTACGGTATGCAAGTGGAGAAGGTCAACACAATCAACTACTTAGGAAAGAAGTACACGACGTATGGCCGACAAAAAATCCCTAAGATGTGAGTATTGAATACACAAATGAATGTATGGAATGAAGTTATGTTTATGAGAAGGGGGGGAAGGAGGTGAGTTCAAAAAATGAATTGTAGAATGAAGTCATGTTTAGCAGTGCCACTGCCTCGTCAACAAACTAAACAACCCAACCCAACCAACCCAACTTCCACTTACCCACCCACCAACCAACAAGGGCGTGACCGCCCTTGTGTTGGACCAGGGGATCCGCTGGGGATGGGGATGGAGATGGGTAGCCCTGCTGTCACTAGGGTTGTTTTTGACTGTTTTTGACTGACAAACACTGCTTCTGTGACCATTTGCTGGCAGGTATTCCTGGCGTGATGCTGACTGGAAGAAGGCATACGTCATCTTCTCTCGACCCAAGGGCCTGGAGGAGACGGGCAAGACATTCCTGGAGTCTAGCCCACAGCTGAGCATGATCGATCAGTTGAGGGTGGCAAGGGGGCTGCCGCCAAGACCGAAGTAGTTGTTTTACTTTGCCCATGCTGTTGGTTTGACTTGGCTTGGCTTGGCCTATGCTGTTGGCTTGGATTGGATTGGATTGGCCTATGCTGTTGGCTTGGATTGGATTGGATTGGATTGACTTTGCCCATGGTATTGGTATAGCTTAAGCACATGCTATATTAGCCTTCAGGCTGATCACCGTCTGCGGGCAGTGTAAACATGAGTAGTTTAATGCTTATACACGTCACTCTAGAGTACTACACTTGGTCATTTTGGGTTGCTTCAAAAGCGCAACTGCCTCCTTTTGGGTTGCACTTGTGACTCGACTGAAGACGAAAATCTGCGCGATGCACCCAGAAGGGGTTAAACAAATTGCTCGTATCGCGCAGCCGGGCTCCAAAACCTTTGTGCGCTAGCTCGCAATAGTGCGCGTCATGCAGTAACCTTCCTCACTCTAGAGTACAGAATGCCCATGCTGCTGGTTTGGCTTATAGCCACTGAGATACTTATAGCTACACATCACTCTAGAGTACAGAATGCCCATGCTGCTGGTTTGGCTTATAGCCACTCAGCTACTTTTAGCTACACCTCACTCTATAGTATTGAATGCCCATGCTGCTGGTTTGGCTTATAGCCACTCAACTACATATAGCTACACCTCACTTTAGAGTACAGAATGCCCATGCTGCTGGTTTGGCTTATAGCCACTCAGCTACTTTTAGCTACACCTCACTCTTTAGTATTGAATGCCCATGCTGCTGGTTTGGCTTATAGCCACTCAACTACATATAGCTACACCTCACTCTAGAGTACAGAATGCCCATGCTGCTGGTTTGGCTTATAGCCACTCAGCTATTTGTAGCTACACCTCACTCTAGAGTATTGAATGCCCATGCTGCTGGTTTGGCTTACAGCCATTCAGATTATTATTTGGAAATCGATTTTTCTGAACTCTAGTGTGTGTGTGTGTGTGGTTGTTACAGCCATTCAGCGGCTCATTTGGAACCGATTTTCGAAACACTGGTGTGTGCGTGTGTGGTCGTTATAGCCATTCAGCGGATCATTTGGAAATCGATTTTTAAAAACATTTTGTAGTTCATATCTCGGATTTTGTCTGAGATTCCGAAAATCTGGGAATTCTGGGATAATTATCGTACATTTTGCATGAAAAACTCCAGGTACGAAGTATAACCTGTCGACCTCGATTCCCAAATCATCCGCTGAATTGCTATAATTACGTGGCCTTCAGGCTGCTCACCGACTGCGGGCACAGGGACAAACACCTCCTGACTCTCACTCGCAGACTTCAACTCACACATCAATAAAACATGCCATGCCTGTGTATGCAATGACACACTCCCACTTATGTATAATGGCATACAATACAGTTGGAGGCATACATGTGTATGCCAAGGCCACTTTCTTCGAGTAGACATGGGTATTCTAACGCTACTACACCTCACTCTAGACGTCTAGAGCAGGGCTGTTCAGGACGCTGCTTCCTCCGTCGCCCAGGGAGCTCACGAAGCGAAATCATGATAGTGTATACAGTTCAAAGACGTGCCCAAGCCAATATGTGTTGCTTCTCTCAGAAGGTCAATGTTCGTTTGGTCGAGGGTCGGTATCTCCTACGCAGACGCAGCGACAAAGAGCCCATTGCGTCACAGGACGCAACGTGGGGAGGGTCCGTTGACCAGAAGGAAGGGTCCGTTGCGTCCCAGGTCGCAGGCTATACAATTGGTTGCGTCTCAGGCAGCAGAGCCGTGGGTCCTCCTGAAGTACCCTTCTCTAGAGTACAGAATGCAATCATATATATGTGTAGAATTTAAACTGTTACATGGTTTTTCAGCCTACTCTGGGCTGCTCACTGTCTTCCAATTCCATGCCCCCCCATGCGATACCCACGGAGACCAGGGAGCACACGAAGCGAAATCATGAAAGTGTAGACAGGTTAAAGACGTGCCCAAGCGAATATATGTTGTTTCTCTCAGAAGGTCAATGCCCGTTTGGTCTAGAGCCATCCTGTTCCGAACGGGGATTAGGCACCTCGTATGGAACAACGTAAGTGCACCTACTCTTTTATAGGAGTGGCAACGCTATTCGAACTGAATCCTCGGTGTCGCTGGTTAGTGTCGGGAGACCCACTTCTTGGGGTTAAATTCCTGTCACAACTAAAAACAAAGTCGACCCCAAGGCAGAACTTTAGGCTTAATTAGGCCAAAGGCGAAATAAGTAACAACACTTTCAACTAGCCCCTCCTGCTTTTTGGAGTTCATATTGATTCTTCAAGGTTTGTAAGGAGGAACTGAATTTAAAATAATTCCGCCAAATGTAAATTAAGCCAATTTATGGAGCGCCCCAAATCTGTAACATCCGCCAACCTGAGTGAGCAGAAATGATCATTGGAATTGATGAATACCAATCAAATGATCATTGGTATAATGATATGAATTGAACAAGTTCTATGCAGCATCGCAAGCTACGCTAAAAATTGGCAGGGCGTGCTCGCAACGGAACGACAGGTGGCAACGGAAGCGAGTTAGTTACGAGACTGTTGGCTGACGTTTCAGGCTTTGTCTCGGAGGGCGGTCGGACGGACAAACGGTCAAACTGACAACGGGGTAACCCTGGGGGCTCCCGCCCCCTTGAATAGGGGGATCCGCCAAAATACCAATGATCAATTGATCATTGGATGATCATTGACAATTTTTTTATCTTCCGCCATCTTCATTTCCACTACGAGTCCATGCACGTACGTAATCTTGATTCTTCAAGGTTGGCCCCAGTGCAACCAAACGGGCTGCCCCCCTCAACCTCACGCCTCGTAATAAGACGCACTATTTAACTATTTATCTTGATTCTTAAAGGTTGGGCAAGTTCCTTCGGTTTTTGAGGGACCCTCGGGCTTCCATCCATCCATGCAGCGAAAATGCTTGTAAACCCAACCCCTAGATGGATAAAAACCCTAAACTTTAGATGCATTAAAAATATAAACCATAGATGGGTTCGATATAGCCCTTTGGCTACTCAGGTATTGTGAAGCCGGTCCCCACCATATAGGTACCTTCCCCTAACTAAGGTAGATTAAAACCCGAATGGCTAAATCTCTAAACCCTGGGTCCGATGCATGAGTTATTGGGGTTGATTAGTTGATCCAGAATGTAAGTAATATCGTGCAGACCAATATTCAAAGTATCCATTAAAAAAAGCATCGAATATTGCAGATAATTGAAGTTTAGGCAAAAAAAACGTAGCCAAAAGCTGCTCCGCCCTGTCTAAATCCAGCTGTCAAGCAGCTCACCCCTTGCTATCGGCGCACCCACCAATTTACCTCCTAACAAGCTGACTGTACCCGACTTGCAAGCTGGCCCCCTGGCTTGCTCCGTCCATCCATACGTATATCGCGAACCGTGTGACAGCTAGGTGTGGGGATCACATGTCCATGTCGAATTGTCGACCGTGTACTGTCCCAGGGTCCCTTCCCTGTGTTCCAGGCAAGCCTCGTGTCGTCTTATCCCCCTCCTTCCTTCGCTAGATCGTTTGATGCACCAAATGTGGATAAACACAGGTCGATGGAAGTTTTTGATAAATCAGACGTGGGCATAAAAAAAGCCGCGGAGGCGCGAATTGAACGTTCAAAATAACGTCTCTGGTCTGTACATCTGTGGACCCGGCTTCCTGCGTCCCGCGTCCTGAGACCGCAGTGTAGCGGGCATGTAGCGGGCGAACATGTGTGACCAGATACTACTAGCATCTTGAAACACTGTAACAAGTATTCTCGTTCCTCGTTCCTCATTCCCCTGCCTTTCAATCCTTTGCGCGAAACAATTGCCCGGCTGTTGCCCGATCGTTTCTCCTCAGCAGTCGACTGTTGCCAGTCTCTGACTGTAGCATATCGGCACTTCCGCTTCCGGTGATCCACTGATCTGTACTGTACGATGTACGTGGCTGCACGTCATGCTGAGCTGTATGCTCATGCTGAGCTGAGCTGTTTGCTGAGCTGAGCTTTATGCCGAGCTGAGCTGTATGCTCTGATCTTGCTTGGCCAGGCAGCTGACGGACTAGCTGCAGGGCAGCAACCACGGCAGCTGCAACCCCGAAGCCATGAACGCCTCTCGGTCTTTCCGCGCGCCTACACCGTCCCGCGTGCCGTCAGTATATATATCCACCCCGGCAGCGGCTCGGCTATTCATTCGTCCATTCATTCAACGAAACTTGACGCTTCGTACCAGCTCCTGCCTCAGGCCAAACACGTGATCACTACCTACCCATTTATCCCCTGCATTCATCTGCCAAGAGACTTACCCAGACGCGCCCCGCACCCGACACACTGCCGACACACTGCCGATCAGATGAGCACGGTCAACTAGCTACACCCCTTGATTGAGACCCCAGGCTTCAAACACATCCCTTGCCAGCCCCCGCTATCGAATTGTATCTTTTCACCGACCCCCACCCACTCCCACCTGCCGACCCCCACTCCCACCTCCCACCGACCCCCACCGACCCGTCGATCCCACTCCCCACAGACCCCTCCCGATGATCCGTGACCTGCTGATCCTCACCCTCGGGTTGCTTACGGGGTCCGCTTGGGCCGCTGGCCCTGAGGGCATTGCTCTACCAGGCAGAGCCAAGGGGCGGGGCATTGCAGGAGCTCTAGGCAACAGACTACCAGAGGTGAGCGAGGAACAACAGTCACCATTTTTTCGCTTCAGCCCCTCCTGATATCTATCATGGTTGGGCAGGTCCCTTTAGCCTATTTTGCTTCCCTTGGACTTTTGATTTAGATAAAGTGGCAGGTATTTCACCCCAGGAGATGGGTCTCCCGACATAAACCAGCGACACCCAGGATTCAGTTTGAATGGCGTTGGCACTCCTACAAAAGACTG
>JACBWV010000223.1:945224-1167724 GCA_013435795.1 Chlamydomonas sp. ICE-L | reverse complement strand
TTGTTTTGAACGTTGAAATATATGTAAAAGTTATCCATGCCAACATGAACAAAGTGCAGTGAGATGCTTTTGCAAATTGCAATTGCCAAGAACTGTGTACAGTTGTCTATTTACACGTATAGTTTTCATACTGAAAATAAGTATTAATTAGAAAAGCAAGAAAACATGAGATGACATCCTCAGGGGCCACACTGATACTTCCAAGATCAATGTTTGATTTCCCCTTAGGGGGCCGACCAACCGCCTTGAATACTACTTAACAACAAGAATCAAGTTGTCAAGACTAGGGTAGGGCAGTTGGTTCTGAGTTTCTTGAGGGAGAACCTCGGTCCTGATTTTGGTACTGCCGGTGGTTTTTTCCAAAAACATCAGAACCGCAGTTTTTTTGCGGTTAGACTGCATTTTGCTTTCCAAGGCCAAATAGACTCGACAGTCAGCGGCATCTCAAAGCATGCCGATGGCTTGACGCCTTGATGGCAATTCAGGTCTTCACACACACACACACACACACACAGACACACACATGCACACACAAAAACTCACATAAACACACACACTCACTCACACATCAATCCCTAGTACTCACTGCCCGTAAAGAGGCTTGTTTTTGCTATCCCCCCCCCCACACACACCACCACCACCACCACCACCACCACCACCACCACCACCACCACCACAACACCACCCCACCCCACTAGCACATACACACACAAACTCACGCACACTCACACACACAGGACCCTGGAGCTGATGCCTTGATGAGAAGCCCATCCAGTGACCCAAACTACGGTGTCCGTGTTATCTTTGGCCAATGCCCAGAGATACAAAACCAATGTGACTGCGGTGGCATTGCCTATCTACAATGCTTTGCCGACACTGCTGACCTGCCGGTCTTCGTCTTCAACACGGGCATTGACGGAGCCTCTGAGGCAGCTTCTCACGAGGTGGGCCATGCCCTAGGTCTCAGCCATGATGGCTCTGCATCAAGCTCATACTACGGAGGTCATGGCTCTGGTGATAACAGCTGGGGGCCCATCATGGGCGCCAGCTACGGGGTCTCCATCTCCCAGTGGTCCAAGGGCGAGTACTCGGGCGCAACAAACACCCAGGATGACCTATCTGTCATTTCTGGCTATCTGAACCTTCGTACCGGAGACCACGGCTCTACTCTAGCCTCGGCCACCCTTCTCCCCCCCGATTCCACCGGCTCTGTCTCAGTTGCCACCACAGGGATCATATCCACCACTGGGGAGAAGGATTATTTCAGAGTTAACCACGGCGGTGGCCTGGTGTCGGTAGCGCTGACTGGCAGCAGGTACAAATCAAACTTGAACGCTGCCGTCAACCTCCTTGACTCCAACGGCAACATTCTGCGAGAGTCGAATCAAAACAACAGCCCCAAGGCCGGGGCTGTCATCCTCTCCTCCAACCAGCCTGCTGGATCTTATTACATCTCAGTGTCTGGTCACGGAGTGCTGGACCCAAGTAGCGGCTACACTGACTATGCCAGCCTGGGGCAATATTGGATGGATGTTAACTTCATCTCTGCCCCTGCATGCAACAACAATGGAGTGTGTGACGGTGGGGAGAGCAATGCCAACTGTGCTAGCGACTGCCCCTGCAACCTGAATGGTGTGTGTGACAGTGGGGAAAGCTTTGGGCTCTGCCCCAAGGAGTGCCCTCCCCCTCCTGCATGCAACAACAATGGAGTGTGTGAGGATTGGGAGAGCAATGCCAACTGTGCCAGCGACTGCCCCTGCAACCTGAATGGTGTGTGTGACAATGGGGAAAGCTTTGGGCTCTGCCCCGAGGAGTGCCCTCCCCCTCCTGCATGCAACAACAATGGAGTGTGTGACGGTGGGGAGAGCAATGCCAACTGTGCCAGCGACTGCCCCTGCAACCTGAATGGTGTGTGTGACAATGGGGAAAGCTTTGGGCTCTGCCCCAAGGAGTGCCCTCCCCCTCCTGCATGCAACAACAATGGAGTGTGTGAGGATTGGGAGAGCAATGCCAACTGTGCCAGCGACTGCCCCTGCAACCTGAATGGTGTGTGTGACAATGGGGAAAGCTTTGCGCTCTGCCCCCAGGAGTGCCCTCCCCCTCCTGCATGCAACAACAATGGAGTGTGTGACAGTGGGGAGAGCAATGCCAACTGTGCAAGAGACTGCCCCTGCAACCTGAATGGTGTGTGTGACAATGGGGAAAGCTATGGGCTCTGCCCAGCAGAGTGCGTCTGCAATGGTGATGGTATCTGTGACAGTGCGGAGACATCTGAACTCTGCCCCAATGAATGCTTAGATGATGATGACAATGACGACAATGATGGTGGTGACAACAGGGATGATACCAAGGATGACAAGAGTGATAAGGATGACGAGAAGGATGATACGAAGGATGACAAGAGTGATAAGGATGACGAGAAGGATGATAAGAAGGATGACAAGAGTGATAAGGATAACAAGAAGGATGATAAGAAGGATGACAAGAGTGATAAGGATGACAAGAAAGTAAAGGATGACAAGAAGGATAAGGATGACAAGAAGGATCAGGGCAACAAAGGCAAAGGCCGTCGGAGTTGACTGTACATGAACTTGACAACAAGATGCAACATGCCAAGGTGGTAGTCACTTGTAGCGGTATATAATTTTTCTGTGGCGGTTGTTACTCTGCCATTCTGTGGTGGTTGTCATGGCTGAATTCAGCACAGCTGCATTTGTAAATGAGCTGTGGATGTTTTTCCAAGGCAAATGCCCACAGCTAATCTGGCTGCACGTTCAGGGCTTATCCCCTTATTGGGGCTTTGCCCCATTTGTAAGTGTAGTTGAACCCCACACTTGGTTGCAAGTATCACTTGCGGGGTATTAAAAGTGAAGCTGCTGAAGTGTTGATAAGGAAAAGATGCCACTTGCAGGGATAATAAAGCACCATGCAATATTAACATTTACCATGAATTCATTCTGATGCAATATGGTGGAAGTGGGTGTGAAATTAATTTCCAATTCATTCATTCATTATCATTTTGACGACAGTGCTCAATCTGGATGTGGAATGGAAGACCCATTCATTCATTCAACATTTTGGTGCCTACCAGTATGGTGTACCAGGACGTGAAAAAAGAATGTCACATTCATTCATCCATTCATTCAATCAATCATTTATCATTTTGGTGACTACCGGAGTACCAGTATGGTGGATCTGGATGTGAGATTAGCATCCAATTCATTCATTGTGATGAAAAAACAACTCATCGCTTTATTTCTTGGCAATGACTATAATATGAGAATATCAATGAACCCTGTGTCATCCTGGGGTTGGAAAAATTATAACTGGCTTCTGTTAATGGCACTTCTGACAGGCTTCTTTGTGTTGGCCATATCAAAAGTATTTTTAGTATCATTTCCATGGTATTTATCTTAGTTATACTGGTACTACTAGTTACACGTATTTTCAAGGGTGGCCTACCGTATGTATGTTTTGAGGTTTGTACTGCCAGAGATTCGATTTAACTCGAGTTTAATTGGTATTAATTGACTCGAGTTTCGTCGGTACCTTATTCACTTTGATGTAAAACTTTGACCAGCACCTTCAGCAGTTTTGTTTTAAGCGATAGATGGGTCGCTATTCGCGATGAAACCCGTCGATTTCGAGACTGGCCTTGCGATGAAAGCGATTTGAGCTATGCAGCTAGATCTGGCCCTCGAGTCCCAACTGGCCTGGCCCAGGCCGCCTAGGAGCTGACCTGGCCCACCTGCCCAAGGTCCTTGGGTCCCCACCGGCTACTCGTCTTCTACAGCCCTACGTGTTGCACGTGACAATATCTTGGACTTGATACATTTCAGTCGTAGTTGTTTACACTGCAACTCAATGGACATCACGTCACATCACATGACATCACGTCACATCACATCACATCACATGACTGCCTACCTGGCGTAGGAGGTTGGACATCACATCACATCACATCACATCACATCACATCACATCATATAACTGCGTACCTGGCGTACATAGGAGGTTGTACATCACATTTCATCACATCACATCACATCACATCACATCACATCACATCACATCACATCACATCACATCATATAACTGCGTACCTGGCGTACGTAGGAGGTTGTACATCACATCACATCACATCACATCACATCACATCACATCACATCATATAACTGCGTACCTGGCGTACCTAGGAGGTTGTACATCACATCACATCACATCACATCACATCTCATCACATCACATCACATCACATCACATCACATCACATCACATCACATCATATAACTGCGTACCTGGCGTACGTAGGAGGTTGTACATCACATCACATCACATCACATCACATCACATCACATCACATCACATCACATCACATCACATCTCATCTTATCACATCACATCACATCACATCACATCACATCACATCACATCACATCACATCACATCACATCACATCACATCACATCTTCTCACATCTCATCACATCACATCACATCACATCACATCACATACTTTATAAGACATAACCGTTTTCAATAACATACTGATGATGCTCGCTATTAAAACCCAAGCTGGTTGCACATATGTCGTTTCCGGAGTCTGGAACGGGACAGAGTGCTATACGCTGTATTACAAGATAAGCATCAATCGTCACGTAGGAGATTGATGAGGGAGACGCGACAGTACATCAGGGTGCTGTTGTGACAGTAGTGCGCATGCCCTAGCTGGCAGCGGCACTACAGGGAGCACGCCAGGGGCGGGCAAGAACCCGCGTGCTCTAAGTCACTTTAGAGACGGCATGAAAGCCGGACAATAAACAACATATACCCAAGCTAATCCAAAGAAACATTCTGATGCTGCTAGCTGCTAATATCCAAGATGGTTGTACATATACCGAAGCAAGGTTACAGATTTACAGTTACCTACTGTTGAAACTGATGATGCTCCCTATTAATACCCAAGCTGGTGGTACATACACCAAAGCCAGTCTACAGTAACCTACTGATGATGCTCCCTATTAATACCCAAGCTGGTGGTACATACACCAAAGCCAGTCTACAGTAACCTACTGATGATGCTCCCTATTAATACCCAAGCTGGTGGTACATACACCAAAGCCAGTCTACAGTAACCTACTGATGATGCTCCCTATTAATACCCAAGCTGGTGGTACATACACCAAAGCCAGTCTACAGTAACCTACTGATGACGCTCCCTATTAATACCCAATCGTGTGTTAAGGACGCCGCGCTGCTGGCCAGAGTGGTTTTTCTAACAGTAACCATACTGATGGAATGCGCCCTATTAGTACCCGCAATCTGGTGTGTGGAGGCATAGCAACGACCAACGCCAGTCTAAGTGATCACCGGGTGAGACTTATGGATGCTCCCTCTTAAGAAATACCCAAGCTGGTGGTACATACACCAAAGCCAGTCTAGAGTAACCTACTGATGATGCTCCCTATTAATAGCCGCGCCAAGCTGGTTGGTTTACTGTCTCTAGATCCCTAGTGGCCGCAGTACGTTAGCACATGTCTCCAAGTAAGGCCACGGGTATGATAGCTCCCTATTAATACCCGGAGCTGGTGTGTACATACGCCGAAGCCATCACCAAAGCCAGTCTACAGTAACCTACTGATTATGCTCGCTATTTATACCCAAGCTGGTTTTACATATACTGAATCTGGGTTACAGTGACCTACTAAGGGTGCTCACTTTGAATACCTAGGCTGGTTGAAAATTGAAAATTTGTACGAGCTGTCACAGGACCGTACATCCTGGAGATTGGCTACTCAGTATTAACGTGCGATCGAGAAATTATTGGTCACGCATCAGTCTACGAAAAGTTCTGGGTGTCTGTGCGATCGCTGATTTGCGGTGAGCCGAGACATTTCGATCACAGTATGCCTACATTTATCTGTAGTTCCGCTGCAAATCGTGCCTTTCGCCTACATTTAGCGAAATTGCCACTTCCCCGAGTATACTATGTTCTGTTCAATTTGTTTCTCAGACCGCAACTGCGCTTGAGCTTGGACTACCGCTCGGCAGCACGGAGGGAAGGTCTCTGCTTCTTCCAAGGCGGCAAGTCTGAAATTTGTAGGGTTGGGCCGACGTGCGAACGTATACTCATACGTTTATAAGTTCATACGTATATATACGCCGTATATTATTTCTCGAAACGTACGAGTATAAACGTATAAAAACGTATGAGTTGTACTTCGAAAAGTTCCCGGCACTTAATTTTCTTGGTTTTCATTCGATTATCATTTAGATAGCTCATCGGAAAGCTGTTGACCTCCTCTATCACAATATGAAATACAATTAAGCTTTCACAATTATCATTCTGTTCAAATGTGGCCTACAGTTTGATTTAGATAGCCAGGATGGCACACATATCAGAGCGCCACCTAGCCTTCCATTCCACAAGCTGTGCTCCCATGTGGGCTTGAAGGATTGATGGTGCAAGCCTAGTGCAATGTGGATATTGAAAGTATTGAAATATAGTTATGTACTTATATTATTATAACCTGTAGCTGACTCTCAGAGCTGCCTAGAAGCTGCAGCACACTTGGTCTGAAACCAGTAGCTGACTTAGGGAGCTGCACATAAATAATGATGTGAACATGGACAATATTTATATAATTGGCATTGAATGGATCCCTTAGATTGGCACCGCGCTTATTGGTCGACGCGCCTTCTGGTCGTGATTTTTTTCCTGAGATTTGGACAACCTAAAATTACCAGATTTGTTTTCAGAGTTTATATGTGGAGCCAGGTGTAGCCAATGAAATTAGCGACGCGGCAATACTTTTAAACCCATGTAAAAGTCTTTTCCCAAGAAGTGCAATATTTACTCATACATTTTGTATACGTTTATATGCATACGTTTACGCGTTCATACGTTTATACGGCATACACAAATGGAAACATACGTTTGCTTCCCAACCCTAGAAATTTGTGAACCTGGCCTGGGTTCGAACCGCATACCCATCTGATGCTGGGTAATACTATAACATAAAGCCAGAGCTCGATCAGGCTGGTTGTAAATCTCCCCGAAGCTGGTCGAGGTTACCCCATTCAAGTAAATAATGTAGTAACTGATAGTGTCTGGTCCCATTTCCTCCACTTTCCGTTCTCCTTCCTGCCTCTTGTTTGCTTTTTTATTTCTGCCCTGCCTGGCCCTGCTCTTAGTTTGTTTCCAGGATTGTGGGGGTGCCTAAAAAAACCTCATGCTTCCTGTTATAAAATTTGATGGTTGGCAGGTTGTGCTGCCATCCTGTCTCGGCAGTGTTCTGCGGAGTTTATGTAACATACCCTCTCTCTAGTGTTTGTTCAAGTACAAAGTGGTACTCCTGTATTTTATATTCAGGTAAGTAATGTAGTAACTTGTGGTGGATATCCAGGTACCAAGAGTTAATCCTGTGTGGTGTATTCAAGTTACTAGTGGAACAACTGATGGTCTACATTCATATACAGAGTGTTACTCCTGTGTTGTATATTCAGGGGAACTAATGCAGGAATTCATGGTCTATATTTACATAAAGAGTGTTGCTCCTGTGTTGTATTGCTGCGATGCCCTGCCCCCCTGCCGCCCTGTATTGTATTTCTGCCCCCCTGCCCCCCTGTATTGTATTCCTGCCCCCCTGCCCCCCTGTATTGTATTCCTGCCCCCCTGCCCTCCTGTATTGTATTCCTGCCCCCCTGCCCCCCTGTATTGTGTTCCTACCCCCCTGCCCCCCTGTATTGTATTCCTGCCCCCCTGCCCCCCTGTATTGTATTACTGCCCCCCTGCCCCCCTGTATTGCGTTCCTGCCCCCCTGCCCCCCTGTATTGTATTCCTGCCCCCCTGCCCCCCTGCCTTCCTGTATTGTATTCCTGCCCCCCTGCCCTCCTGTATTGTATTCCTGCCCCCCTGCCCTCCTGTGTTGTATTCCTGCCCCCCTGCCCCCCTGTGTTGTATTCCTGCCCCCCTGTATTGTATTCCTGCCCCCCTGCCCTCCTGTATTGTATTCCTGCCCCCCTGCCCACCTGCCCTCCTGTTTTGTATTCCTGCCCCCCTGCCCCCCTGTATTGTGTTCCTGCCCCCCTGCCCCCCTGTATTGTATTCCTGCGATGCCCTGCCCCCCTGCCGCCCTGTATTGTATTCCTGCCCCCCTGCCCTCCTGTATTGTATTCCTGCCCCCCTGCCCCCCTGTATTGTGTTCCTACCACCTGCCCCCTATCCGCCCCCTGCCCCCTGTATTGTATTCCTGCCCCCTGCCCCCCTGTATTGTATTACTCTGTATGTTTCCGCCCCTTATTATCCTGCCCCCCTGCCCCATTCCTGTGTTGTATTCCTGCCCCCCTGCCCCCCTGTATTGTATTCCTGCCCCCCTGCCCCCCTGCCCTCCTGTGTTGTATTCCTGCCCCCCTGCCCCCCTGTGTTGTATTCCTGCCCCCCTGTATTGTATTCCTGCCCCCCTGCCCTCCTGTATTGTATTCCTGCCCCCCTGCCCACCCCTGCCCTCCTGTTTTGTATTCCTGCCCCCCTGCCCCCCTGTATTGTGTTCCTGCCCCCCTGCCCCCCTGCCCTCCTGTATTGTATTCCTGCCCCCCTGACCCCCCGCCCTCCTGTGTTGTATTCCTGCGGTGCCCTGCCCCCCTGTATTGTGTTCCTGCCCCCCTGCCCCCCTGCCCCCCTGTATTGTATTCCTGCCCCCCTGCCCCCCTGTATTATATTCCTGCCCTCCTGTGTTCCTGTATTCCTGCCCCCCTGCCCCCCTGTATTATATTCCTGCCCCCCTGCCCTCCTGTGTTCTTGTATTCCTGCCTCCCTGCCCTCCTGTGTTGTATTCCTGCCCCCCCTGCCCTTGCTAGTATCTACAACCAAAACCTGAATCGCAAACCCAGCTGGTGTTGAACTACTCTTCGCTTTCTTCTTCTTCTTCTTAGGTCGTATGCGGAATCATTCGAGGCTCTGATAAGTGAGGGAATTGCCTTCAGTTGCGCTTCTTCTATGTCTTACTCAAAAGGTTTCCCGCTCGGCTTTGACAGTTACGGACGCTGGCGATGTTCCCGGCGGTGGGAGGAGAGTTGACCAGGGTCTTGAAAGTCTTGCGCAAACGGGCAGGTCAGTTTCGGGGCTGGATTGCACTCCCGAGAAAAATCCCTTATGCGAAGGAGCAAGTAGGGACCCGAAGTAAATTGCCCCCCCCCCCCCCCCACCCACACCCACCCACACACCCACACACAATGTAACATTCCATACGAAAATAGTAGGGGGCCCTGGCGGTCCCCTGGAGGTCGGCCCTGGGGGTGGTGTAATGTCCGTCAAGCAGCAGTAGCAGCCTCCTTGGTGATGGATGCACAAGCAGTTGCTTAATTATCCGTACAATTTAATATTGGGGAAGTCGAGAATCAATGTAGCATGGCATGGCATTATTATTCAATTTGGTGGCCTGTAAGGCTAATGAACTTATTAGCTCACAGACTTCCCGAAGTTCCATGGATGCAGGTGCAGCAACTCCCGAGGCTATAGTTGCTACTTCGCAACCTGCAGGAACTAGTGCGAAATAGCAGATTTCCTTGTCAAGCACAATGCGCTGATGCAATGAGCTACGAGAGTCACGAAGAAGCTAATTCTTCAAGGGGAAATCGTAGACATGCTCCAGGTCCCTAGACTGAGTCCACAGGACAGGAGGGAAACGACAAATGAAAACGCCGCGTCCACAGTTCGCAACCCTGAGATACATACGCGAAAGAGTGCACTCAGAGGTAATCCGCCCCCGACGGGAATCGAACACAAGTCGGTAAGATTTCAGGCCAGTCAGATTAACCGGCAATTTTGACCGGCGTTCTTGGGAAAATGTGAAGGTGTGAAAAAACAGCACGAACAGCACGATTTCGCGGAAGTATCGCTTAGGTCTGTCCCCCTTAGGGGGCCGAAAAACAACAACAATACAATACACAATTCCATACCACACCACACCAGCCTTCCACATAGAGGGGGACAGCATGGCTATTGCCTTAGGGCACAACGTGTGTGTGTGTGTGTGTGTGGGTGAGTGTGTGTGGGTGGGTGTGTGGGTGGGGGGGGGGAGCATGGCTATTGCCTTAGGGCACAAGATGTGGGTGTGGGTGTGGGTGGTGGTGGTGGTGGGCAGCATGGCTATTACCTCAGGCACAATGTGTATGCGAGTGTGTATGTGTGGGGTGTGGGTGTGTGGGTGTGTGGGGCAGCATGGCTATTGCCTCAGGTCACCCGGTGTGTGTGAGTGTGTGTGTGTGTGTGTGTGTGTGTGGGGGGGGGGGGGGATGTTGCCAAACCCATGGTGCTACTGATTGCTATGCTGCTGTTGCTATGATTGCTGATGCCCATGCTGCTGCTCATTCCAATGCTGCTGCTGTTAGTGATGCCCATGCGGCTGTTCGTCCCTACACGGCTGCTGCAGGAACTACTACTCACCCCCGCACTTACGCTGCTCATGGCTCCCCTCAAGCTGCTGCTACTGTTGTACTGCTCACAGCTCCCTTCAAGCTGCTACTGTTGCTAATGCTCATGCTGCTCCTACTGCTGATTTCAACACAGCCTCTACATTCAACACAGCTTCTAGCTTAGGGAGCAGGGTAGGGTGGACCCATACCCATCAGCAGGTCCGGTTTAATGTTTGCATGCATGACGGCTCAGTCGGAGGTTCGACGCATGCAGTGCAACTTTCGCCGGTCCTGATATATGGAATCGCGTACGTGTATATACAGAGGGTGCAACTGACAAGCCAGGGGAGTAAACTTGAACCTAGGGGCGTGGTTAACCCCGCATATGATATCATTAGACTGCCGTTGGACCCCCGATGGGCTCCAGTTGAACCGCCAATCAACTACCGATAGATTTCCAGATCGTTGGTCCACCTGGCAGGTAGACCAACTATCCGCGATACCCTGATCAACGATAGACTTCGGTTGGACCCCCGATAGATTTTCGTTGGTCCCTGTTGGACCCCAGATCGACTCCCGCGGGAGCTCCCGTCGAGCCCCCGCTCCCCCGAGGGCCCCGATAGACTGCCGTTGAAACCCCAATAGACCCGGATAGACCTGTATAATACCTACTACTCGGGCGACGAGGTAACCGCAGTACCAGGACCACACCATGCAAGACAGTACAAGTTATGGCGGGTTATACGAGGAGAGGTACGGGCGGGCGTTCTAAGCGACGACGGGCAACAACGAGGTAGCGGGCAACGTGGGCAGGATGAACATGGATCGATCGAAGTAGAGAAGGGAGCTTGGGGGAGGGAACGCCGAGAGTCACTAGAGTGGTGTCGCAGCCTATCGCGGCCTATCGGCACTTCCGGTGAGCTGTACGTGGCTGTACGTGGCTGGCTGAGCTGTATGCTATGATGTTGTTTGGCTCTGCAGCTGACGGACTAGCTTCAGGGGAGCAACCACAGTAGCTGCAACCCTGGAGCCATGAACGTCTATCGATCCGCGTGCCGCCACCGTGACGCGTGCCGTCAGTATATCTATCCCAACAGCCGCTTGGGCTATTCATTCTCCATTCATTCGACGGAACTCGAACCACTACTAACCAGCGCCTGTCCAAGGTGCAACACGTCAACACTACCAACCCATTCATCCGCCGAGAGACGCACCCAGAGTCCAAGACGCGCCCAACACCCTCACACTGCCGATGAGCACGGTCAACTAGCTGTACCCCTTGATCGAGACCCGAGGCTACAAACACACCCCTTGCCAGCCCCCGCGAACGAATTGTATCGCTCGCCGACCCCCAACCACTCCCACCTGCCGACACCCCACTCCCACCTCCCACCGACCCCCACCGACCCGTTGACCCCCACCGACCCCTCCCGATGATCAACGACCTGCTAATCCTCACCCTCGGGTTGCTTACGTGGTCCGCTAGGGCCACTGGCCCTGAGGGCATTGCTCTCCCAGGCCGTGCCAAGGGGCGGGCCATTGCTGGAGCTCTTAGCAACAGGCTACCAGAGGTGAGCGAGGAACAACAGTCAGTGCTTTTTTCGTTTCAGCCCCTCCTGATATCATGGTTAGGCAGGTCTCTTCAGCCTATTTGGCTACCCCTGGACTTCGTTGAAACGGGTTAAAGTTGCTACATGTACCGCAAGTGCTACATGTACCGCAAGTGCCACATGTACCGCAAGTGCTACATTGTGTACCTTCGACTTTTGGAAGTGCGACGCTAGTACCTGTTAAGATTGTTTTCTGCGGCCAAAACAAGCTGCTCGTAGCACCCCAAAGGCTACTAGGAGCACCATTGTGGTACGTAAAGACTCTGCTTCTTTTCCTTAAAAATAACCCAGGGTCCATCGATACCTCACACAGGTGGCTAAGGCTTATGGGCTGAGAACTGAGGATCTGATCGAAGCCATCAACAGCGACGAAGAAATCTGGGTGGACAAAGCGGGAAGCCTGTACTACCAATGTGAGGGTATCTTGCATGAGGACGTTGTCCTCCAAGGGATCTCTACTAACGCCACCAACCCAGGTAGGGTGACCACCACCACCACCATCCACCACCACCACCACCACCATCCCCACCACCACCACCACCACCATAACACACCCATTCACTCAGACTCTACTAGCGCCACCAACCCAGGTAGGGTGACCACCACCACCACCACCACCACCACCACCACCACCACCACCACCACAAAACACCCATACACCTAACCCACATGACCTAGGTAGGGTGAGCACCACCACCACCACCACAAAACACTCATACACCCAGACTAAGCCAAATGACCCAGGGACCTCTACTAGCAGTAGGTGGAAGCTGGTTAGAACTTCACCGTTTAGCACTTCTTTTCTTCAACCACCAAAATCTAAACCACCTAAACCCTAAACCCAAGTACTGACCTGCTTCCTCCTACCACCAAACCACGAGCTGGTGGCTCCAACCCGAGGACAACCAACCACCAACCAACCACCAACCAACCACCAGCCAACCACCAACCCACGAGCTGGTGGCTCCAACCCGAGGACAACCAACCAACCACCAGCCAACCAACAACCCAGGAGCTGGTGGATTCAACCCCAGGACAAAGACCAACCAACCAACCAACCGCCAACCGACCGACCACCAACCAACCACCAACCAACCACCAGCCAACCACCAGCCAACCACCAACCCACGAGCTGGTGGCTCCAACCCGAGGACAACCAACCAACCACCAACCAACCAACAACTCAGGAGCTGGTGGATTCAACCCAGGACAATGACCAACCAACCAACCAACTGCCAACTGACCAACCACCAACCAACCACCAACCACCAACCACCAACCAACCACCAACCAACCACCAACCCACCACCAACCAAACACCAACCAACCACCAACCCACCACCAACCAATCACCAACGACCAACCAAGGAGCTGGTGGATTCAACCCCAGAACAACCACCAACAACCAACCACCAACCGACTAACCACCAACCCACCACCAACCCAGGATCTGGTGGCTCCACCCCAGTACAGACAATGCTGCTCCTAATCCAGCCCGTGGTAAGGGTCGTGGTCGTGGCCATCACCACCATCACCACCACCACCGCAAGCTTTTGAGTGACGATGCCATGGCCTTGGACGACAACGTCATGGACCATGAAAGCCGCACCCTGTTGGCTCAAGCCGCATACACTCGTGATCAGGCCTTTCAGCTTCATTCCAAGCCTGGATCTTCCAAGGTAAATTACTAAGGAACGGCAATATGATATCATATGATGCCGGCGGTCTGACTAAGCTAAAGTTACCATTTATGTACAATATCATTTGATGCAAAAAATGTGCGAGGCAATTTGTATGATATTACATGATATCATATGATATCATACAAGCAATGGTTGTGTGTGAGATGTTGACTTTAGGGTTTAGGGTTTAGGGTAAACCTAAACCCTAAACCCTAAACTTGGCAGCGGGGAGGTTATGCACTTTCTTAGCAAAGGGCTGCCAAGTTGATAGCTGACCCTCTCAGTGTATCTATTTCAGATTTCTGTAGTCCAGGTTGAGTAGCTACTTGAACTACTCGACCCTGATTTCAGGATGGTTGCGTAGCCATCGTATGGCGGAGCGCAAAGCGCAAAGCCTGGGGAGGTCGGGGAACAGCGCGTCACGATATCGGGGGGTTCGGGGGGTGTAGCATTCAACCTAATGGCGACGGAATGGCGACGCGTCATCGAAAAATGAAACACTGGGACCCTCTATCTCTCTATCCCTCAACCCTAAAATGAGAGAATGTAGATATGTACTTTCATAGCAGAGGGGAGGACATGTACTTTGTTAGCAGAGGGTAGATATGAACTTGGTTAACAGTGGGGTAGCTATGCTTATGGTCAGGTATTCTAAACTCAACAGACTTAACAGACTCAACAGACTCAACAGACTTAACAGAGGGGTAGCTACGCTCGTGATCAGGTATTCCAGATTCAACAAACTAAACAGACTTAACAGATTCAACAGACTTAAAAGAGGGGTAGCTACGCTGGTGATCAGGTATTCCAGATTCACTCCCGGCCTGACTCTGCCAAGGTACTTAAACCTAGCAATGAGTGTTTGTGAGATATTGACTTGGCAAAGGAGTATATATGAACTGCCAAGTCGATAGCTGACCCTCAAGTATCAAGGTAAGGTCTAAGTCTGAAGGAGCTAAAATCAAGTGGGACCCCCCGGGGGCCACTTGCCAAGTATGAGGCAGCTACAAGAGGGCTGCCTCTAGTGGGCCCTTCCTAAGGGAAGGGGCCCGATTGACAAGTATGAGGCAGCTAAGAGCTAAGAGCAAATTCGATAGCTGACCCTCTGACAAAAGTGGAGCTGGATCAACTACCCCCCAGCCTGACATCTACTCATTAATATTTGCCCCAGTGGCTTACACATTCTAGGCAATTTGGCACATGAATGTTTCGAGATGTTCATAGGTCCCCAATGACAACGTCAAGCCGCGGGCACATTTGAAGTCTATTAGGGCACCAGCAAAAGATGTCCATCATCATCATCATCATCATCATCATCATCATCATCATCATCATCATCACAACCAGCCAGCCTTTCTGACTTCTCTTATTCCTTGTCCTATCCCAGGTCATCTACTTGGACTTTGATGGTCAGGTAGTGACAGACACCAGGTGAGTATAGTGCCATGGCCAGATTCTATTTTTTCTCTATTTATCCATTTGGATGTCAATGTCGTCCTGTTTCCAAGATTATTGGACGATGTCGTGCGCAACTGTGCTTCAGGTCTTTCATGACACATCAACATGGCCCCGAATTTGTCTTTGACGTTCACCACGGCAATGGCACGGAGGCAGTGGTGCAGGGTAATTCAAAGCGTGCGCTTTTGCGCTTTTGAGCGCTGATTTTTTGACCCCCTCTGCGCTTTAAGCGCAGTTTTTTGCAACCCCCTGTGGGCCCAGCAAGCAATTTTTGCGCTTTTTGCACTAGAAAGCGCAGTTTTTTTGTTTTCAAGTGCGCTTAAGCGCTGGCCAATTTGGCCATTTGAAGTACCCTGCAGTGGTGGCCAACACACAAGCCAGCTTCAACCACCTACAACCACCTATACCCTCCAGTCACAACCGTGCTTCAAGTCTTTCATGATATATCAAATTGAGAGCCTATGGGCTATCTCACTTGAGCTCCAAGCTGCCCAGGACTAAATACTTAATTTAAAAATTGTTCACCATACCTCCTTAAAACCAGGCCCTTCAAGATGTGATTTTTTTTAATCCCTTGCATTATCTGCTCTATTTATATATTAGACTTGAGTTGCTCCCATCCTTCCTGCTCCCTAACATGACTAATGCTCCCATTCTTCTTCCTCACCCCAGGTGGACAAGAAACTACCTTAATCAAGATGTCTCCTCCATCACTTGTGCGCCCTACGACATCGACCGCAACTCCAACAACTTTGGAAACGCTGAGTTGGACAGGATTCTTGAGATCTGGAAAGCCGTGGCTGAGGATTTTGCTCCC
Organism: Chlamydomonas sp. ICE-L; assembly: GCA_013435795.1. NCBI lineage: Eukaryota > Viridiplantae > Chlorophyta > Chlorophyceae > Chlamydomonadales > Chlamydomonadaceae > Chlamydomonas > Chlamydomonas sp. ICE-L. Next base: position 1,151,742 of record JACBWV010000223.1, on the reverse strand, counting down.
TGGGATGTGGATGTCACCACTCAGGTGCGTAGTACAACTGTTGAGCAGTCTTTCTCTCTCTCTCTCTCTCTCTCTCTCTCTCTCTCTCTCTCTCTCTCTCTCTCTCTTCTCGATAATGAATGTTATCTGATCCCTTGCGCCTTGAGATACCATATACTGATATACACAATTTGAAACATAAAATAGTAGGGGGCCCTGGCGGGTCCCCTGGAGGTCGGCCCCGGGGTGGTGTACAGAAAACGATGGCTTCTTCGAACGTAGTTCAGTTGTCTAAAATTGTTACATTTGTTTTGAACGTTGAAATGTATGTAAAAGTTATCCATGCCAACATGAACAAAGTGCAGTGAGATGCTTTTGCAAATTGCAATTGCCAAGAACTGTGTACAGTTGTCTATTTACACGTATAGTTTTCATACTGAAAATAAGTATTAATTAGAAAAGCAAGAAAACATGAGATGACATCCTCAGGGGCCACACTGATACTTCCAAGATCAATGTTTGATTTCCCCTTAGGGGGCCGACCAACCGCCTTGAATACTACTTAACAACAAGAATCAAGTTGTCAAGACTAGGGTAGGGCAGTTGGTTCTGAGTTTCTTGAGGGAGAACCTCGGTCCTGATTTTGGTACTGCCGGTGGTTTTTTCCAAAAACATCAGAACCGCAGTTTTTTTGCGGTTAGACTGCATTTTGCTTTCCAAGGCCAAATAGACTCGACAGTCAGCGGCATCTCAAAGCATGCCGATGGCTTGACGCCTTGACGGCAATTCAGGTCTTCACACACACACACACACACACACACAGACACACACATGCACACACAAAAACTCACATAAACACACACACTCACTCACACATCAATCCCTAGTACTCACTGCCCGTAAAGAGGCTTGTTTTTGCTATCCCCCCCCCCCACACACACCACCACCACCACCACCACCACCACCACAACCACACCACCACCCCACCCCACTAGCACATACACACACAAACTCACGCACACTCACACACACAGGACCCTGGAGCTGATGCCTTGATGAGAAGCCCATCCAGTGACCCAAACTACGGTGTCCGTGTTATCTTTGGCCAATGCCCAGAGATACAAAACCAATGTGCCTGCGGTGGCATTGCCTATCTACAATGCTTTGCCGACACTGCTGACCTGCCGATCTTCGTCTTCAACACGGGCATTGACGGAGCCTCTGAGGCAGCTTCTCACGAGGTGGGCCATGCCCTAGGTCTCAGCCATGATGGCTCTGCATCAAGCTCATACTACGGAGGTCATGGCTCTGGTGATAACAGCTGGGGGCCCATCATGGGCGCCAGCTACGGGGTCTCCATCTCCCAGTGGTCCAAGGGCGAGTACTCGGGCGCAACAAACACCCAGGATGACCTATCTGTCATTTCTGGCTATCTGAACCTTCGTACCGGAGACCACGGCTCTACTCTAGCCTCGGCCACCCTTCTCCCCCCCGATTCCACCGGCTCTGTCTCAGTTGCCACCACAGGGATCATATCCACCACTGGGGAGAAGGATTACTTCAGAGTTAACCACGGCGGTGGCCTGGTGTCGGTAGCGCTGACTGGCATTAGCTACAAATCAAACTTGAACGCTGCCGTTAACCTCCTTGACTCCAACGGCAACGTTCTGCTAGAATCGAACCCAAACAACAGCCCCAAGGCCGGGGCTGTCATCCTCTCCTCCAACCAGCCTGCTGGATCTTATTACATCTCAGTATCTGGTCACGGAGTGCTGGACCCAAGTAGCGGCTACACTGACTATGCCAGCCTGGGGCAGTATTGGATGGATGTTCACTTCATCTCTGCCTCTGCATGCAACAACAATGGAGTGTGTGACGGTGAGGAGAGCAATGCCAACTGTGCCAAAGACTGCCCCTGCAACCTGAATGGTGTGTGTGAGGGTGAGGAGAGCAATGCCAACTGTGCTAGCGACTGCCCCTGCAACTTGAATGGTGTGTGTGAGGGTGAGGAGAACAATGCCAACTGTGCGAGCGACTGCCCCTGCAACCTGAATGGTGTGTGTGAGGGTGAGGAGAACAATGCCAACTGTGCTAGCGACTGCCCCATGCAACCTGAATGGTGTGTGAGGTGAGGGAACTTGAGGAGAACAATGCCAACTGTTGGGGCTAGCGACTGCCCATGCAAACCTGAAATGGTGTGTGTGAGGTGAGGAGACAATATGCCACTGTGCTAGAGACTGCCCCCTGCAAACCTGAATGGATGTGTGTGAGGGTGAGGAGAACAATGCCAACTGTGCTAGCCGACGTGCCATGCAACCTGAATGGTGTGTGTGAGGGTGAGGAGAACAATGCCAACTGTGCTAGCGACTTGCCCATGCGACCTGAATGGTGTGTTGTGAGGGTGAGGAGAACAATGCCAACTGTGCGAGCGACTGCCCCTGCAACCTGAATGGTGTGTGTGAGGGTGAGGAGAGCAATTCCAACTGTGCCAACGACTGCCCCTGCAACCTGAATGGTGTGTGTGAGGGTGAGGAGAACAATGCCAACTGTGCTAGCGGACTGCCCCCTGCAACCTGAATGGTGTGTGTGAGGGTGAGGAGAACAATGCCAACTGTGCTAGCGACTGCCCCTGCAACCTGAATGGTGTGTGTGAGGGTGAGGAGAACAATGCCAACTGTGCTAGCGACTGCCCCTGCAACCTGAATGGTGTGTGTGAGGGTGAGGAGAACAATGCCAACTGTGCTAGCGACTGCCCCTGCAACCTAAATGGTGTGTGTGAGGGTGAGGAGAACCATGCCAACTGTGCTAGCGACTGCCCCTTCAACCTGTGCTAGCGACTGCCCCTGCAACCTGAACTGGTGTGTGTGAGGGTGAGGAGAGCAATGCCAACTGTGCGAGCGACTGCCCCTGCAACCTGAATGGTGTGTGTGAGGGTGAGGAGAGCAATTCCAACTGTGCCAACGACTGCCCCTGCAACCTGAATGGTGTATGTGAGGGTGAGGAGAACAATGCCAACTGTGCTAGCGACTGCCCCTGCAACCTGAATGGTGTGTGTGAGGGTGAGGAGAACAATGCCAACTGTGCTAGCGACTGCCCCTGCAACCTGAATGGTGGTGTTGAGGGTGAGGAGAGCAATGCAACTGTGCCAACGACTGCCCTGCAACCTGAATGGTGTGTGTGAGGGTGAGGAGAGCAATGCAAACTGTGCTAGCGACTGCCCCTGCAACCTGAATGGTGTGTGTGAGGGTGAGGAGAGCAATGCCAACTGTGCTAGCGACTGCCCCTGCAACCTGAATGGTGTGTGTGAGGGTGAGGAGAGCAATGCCAACTGTGCTAGCGACTGCCCCTGCAACCTGAATGGTGTGTGTGACAATGGGGAAAGCTTTGATCTCTGCCCCGAGGAGTGCCCTCCCCCTCCTGCATGCAACAACAATGGAGTGTGTGAGGATGGGGAGAGCAATGCCAACTGTGCTAGCGACTGCCCCTGCAACCTGAATGGTGTGTGTGAGGGTGGGGAGAACAGCGCCAACTGTGCTAGCGACTGCCCCTGCAACCTGAATGGTGTGTGTGAGGGTGAGGAGAACAATGCCAACTGTGCTAGCGACTGCCCCTGCAACCTGAATGGTGTGTGTGAGGGTGAGGAGAGCAATGCCAACTGTGCGAGCGACTGCCCCTGCAACCTGAATGGTGTGTGTGAGGGTGAGGAGAGCAATGCCAACTGTGCTAGCGACTGCCCCTGCAACCGGAATGGTGTGTGTGACAATGGGGAAAGCTTTGATCTCTGCCCCGAGGAGTGCCCTCCCCCTCCTGCATGCATCAACAATGGAGTGTGTGAGTATGGGGAGAGCAATGCCAACTGTGCTAGCGACTGCCCCTGCAAACTGAATGGTGTGTGTGAGGGTGGGGAGAACAGCGCCAACTGTGCTAGCGACTGCCCCTGCAACCTGAATGGTGTGTGTGAGGGTGAGGAGAACAATGCCAACTGTGCTAGCGACTGCCCCTGCAACCTGAATGGTGTGTGTGAGGGTGAGGAGAGCAATGCAAACTGTGCTAGCGACTGCCCCTGCAACCTGAATGGTGTGTGTGAGGGTGAGGAGAGCAATGCCAACTGTGCTAGCGACTGCCCCTGCAACCTGAATGGTGTGTGTGAGGGTGAGGAGAGTAATGCCAACTGTGCTAGCGACTGCCCCTGCAACCTGAATGGTGTGTGTGACAATGGGGAAAGCTTTGAACTCTGCCCCGAGGAGTGCCCTCCCCCTCCTGCATGCAACAACAATGGAGTGTGTGAGGATGGGGAGAGCAATGCCAACTGTGCTAGCGACTGCCCCTGCAACCTGAATGGTGTGTGTGAGGGTGAGGAGAGCAATGCCAACTGTTCCAACGACTGCCCCTGCAACCTGAATGGTGTGTGTGAGGGTGAGGAGAACAATGCCAACTGTGCTAGCGACTGCCCCTGCAACCTGAATGGTGTGTGTGAGGGTGAGGAGAGCAATTCCAACTGTGCCAACGACTGCCCCTGCAACATGAATGGTGTGTGTGAGGGTGAGGAGAGCAATGCCAACTGTGCTAGCGACTGCCCCTGCAACCTGAATGGTGTGTGTGAGGGTGAGGAGAACAATGCCAACTGTGCTAGCGACTGCCCCTGCAACCTGAATGGTGTGTGTGACAACGGGGAAAGCTTTGGGCTCTGCCCAGCAGAGTGCGTCTGCAATGGTAATGGTATCTGTGACAGTGCGGAGACATCTGAACTCTGCCCCAATGAATGCTTTGATGATGATAACAATGACGACGATGATGGTGGTCGTGACAACAGGGATGATACCAAGGATGACAAGAGTGATAAGGATGACGAGAAGGATGATAAGAAGGATGACAAGAGTGATAAAGATAACAAGAAGGATGATAAGAGAGATGACAATAACGATAAGGATGACAAAAAAGAAACGGATGACAAGAAGGAGAAGGATGACAAGAAGGATAAGGAAGACAAAGGCAAAGGCCGTTGGAGTTGGCTGTAGGTGTACTTGACCACAAGATGCAACACGCTAAGGTGGTAGTCACTTGTAGTCACTATACAATTTTTTGTGGCGGTTGTTACTCCGCCATTCTGTAGCGGTTGTCACGGCTGAATTCAGCACAGCTACATTTGTAAATGAGCTGTGGGTGTTTTGCAAAGGCAAACGCCCGCAGCACATTTGGATGTACGTTCGGGGCTTTGCCCCTTATTTGTAAGTGTGGGTGAATCCCACACTTGGTTTGCAAAATATCCCACACTAGGTTTGCAAAATAAAGCTTTGGCTTAATAAAAGTGAAGCTGCTGAAGTGTTGGCAAGTGAAAGATGCCACTGACTGGGATTAGAAAGCACCATGCAATGAATTCATTGTGACGCGGTATGGTGGACGAGGGTGTGGAATTAACTTTCGATCCATTCATTCATGGTCATTTTGATGACAGCGCTGGATCTGTATGTGAAATTAACGTCCCATTCGTTAATTCATTCATTCAACATTTCGGTGGCTACCGGTATGGTATATCTGGATGTGAAAAAATAATTTCCCATGCATGCATTCATTCATCCATCCATTCATTCATTCATCATTTTGGTGACTACAGGAGTACCGGATGAGGTTAGCATCCAATTCATTCATTTTGATGACAAACACATTGCTTTATTGCTTGTATTTTTTTAGGTGTGAAAGGAATTTCACCCCAGGAGGTGGGTCTCTCGATACGCACAAGCCAGCGACACCAGGCATTCAGGATTCAGTTCGAATGGCGTGAATATGATAATGTCAAATAAACCTGAGTCATCCACAGTGATTTTCCTAAGGTTTTTGGACGAAACATTAATAATCGTTTGAGTCCGATTCCTGGGTGACACAACATGAGTCATCCAGATTATGGAATTCTTTTAACAGGGTTCAACAACTCAACCATTCAAATTCAAATTCAGTTCATTGTAACAATTCAGATTCAAATGGCTCCAGTCTCAACCAGGGTTCTTAAAAGGTACCATTAACATCTACGTTCCAAGACGTATCGGTTTTCAGAATCCACACCCTATGAGTGTACAATATGCTTTACAGGCCCTCCAAAATATTTGTTTGAGACGTGAAACGTAACAGTTTGAAAACTACTAGGATATACTGCCAATATGGAGGGGTCTTCGGCATCCTTGTCTTTGGCTTAAAAAGTTCTCGTTAGGAAGGGTGGCTTGTGGGTGCAGAAAAGGGGGCCAGGTTTGCAGGTGGCAGCAGTAGCAGGTTTGCAGGTGGCAGCAGTAGCAGGGGCTGGTGGGTGCAGAAAAGGGGGCCAAAGACCCGAAAAGGCCCTCCAAAATGTTTGTTTGAGACGTGAAACGTAACATTTTGAACAACCCTGATACCAAGTTGTTGGCGTACTTCCACCTTTGGATTGCGCATCATATATTATAGAGGAATAAATTTGCTCTCAGCTTGAGAAATCAGGTTCTGATACTTTCGTCTTGTGTGCATGCAGGAAGGCTTCGTCAGTGCCTCAAGCCTATTTAGCCTATTGAGTCCCTTAAGCCTATGCGGCGCCCCCGGACGGGAAAAGAAGACCAGACAGGCCGACAGACAGACAGACAGACAGCGGAAGACAGACAGACAGACAGAAAGACAGGGACAGACAGACAGACAGACAGGGACGACAGACAGACAGACAGGACAGAAGACAGACAGGACAGTACAGACAGACAGTACAGACAGACAGACCAGACAGCAGACAGACAACAGACAGAAGACGAGACGACAGAAAGCAGACATAATACATACATACATTACATACATTACATACATACATTAATACATAACAGACACATTACAGACATACATACATACATACATACATGACATACATACAGACATACATACATACATACATACATAATACATACATACATACATAAACGACATACATACATACCACATACATACATACATACCGGCACATACCGGTACATACATACAGTGCATTCAGAAACCACATGATGTTCATGTCATAGATGTCCACCTTCTGTTATCAGTATCATGCCATAGATGTCATAGATGTTCATCTTATTTTATCAGTTTCCACCTTCAGGTAATAGGAGGAAGTTCTTACTCTAGCCATATTACGGACCACTTGGTGAGGCAGGTATCTGCAGGGTCCTTCAAATGGCCAAATTAGCCAGCGCTTTAGCGCACAGGGTACTACATTTTGTCAAATTGGTCAGCGCTTAAAGCGCACAAACGTCAAATTGGTCAGCGCTTTCTAGTGCAAAAAGCGCAAAAACTACGGGCTGCGCCCACAGGGAGTCGGAAAAACTGCGCGAAACGTGCAGTGGGGCTCAAAAAGCGTGCACAAAATCGCGCTGCCGTGTGCGCTTTGTAGGACACTGGTATCTGATGAAATAAGTAGGCATCTGTAACAAACTCACATAGTGGGATTAGTGGCACGTTATTTATTTGAACCGTAACATTGTGCAGCCCAGAGGTTAGGAACAGAAAAAGTACAATCACGAAACGACACTGGCACGGTAACTGGAATCTAGATGCGATGTTGGCTTGACCACCGCATACATCCGGTTACCTTAATCCCACTGTGGCACGTCCTTAGAGGTCATTGTGACAAATCTTGGATGTTTGAATTTTCAATTTTCTATTTTTCACGAAACGACTACGAAACGACTAACAATTAGAGTACCTTGAAACAACCACGAAACTAGTTAGGAACAACATGGCTGGGTTTGTTGCTATTGAGGTATACATTGCTACTTTGTGTTGGTGCTCCCAAACCGGGGTAAAAAATCCCCGTAGTACGGCGCACTAGCATAATGTGGCCAACGGTGCTTACATCGGCGGTGATCCTTCTCAATGTGGTGGTCCTACGGTGACTATAGCTAGCTCCGGCTTACGCTATGGTGTCCTTAACTTCACGTCCTGTGAGTAACTGTATTACACGGATGTAACAATTTCAATTTCAATTTCAATTGCGTTTGAGCTCGCTGAACCGATGAAGGTGCGGGGTTCGAACCCCAACGGGTGCGCTTACGTGTTCTCGGTCGTTGTCAAGCGCCATGGTAGCTTTGTCCATGTAAAATAGCAGCTCATTCTCTACTGACGGGACTCCCTTAATAGCACGCCCCACCAGCAGGGTCGTTCAAGAGGACCCCCAGCTCTGCGTCCTGAGACGCAACCAATTTCACAGCCTGCCTACTGAACAACATGGCTGGATTTGTTGTTATTGAGTTATACATGGCATCAGGGTACTACAAAGCGCGCGCGGCAGTGGGGCTTTTTGAGCCCCACTGCGCGTTTCGCGCAGTTTTTCCAACCCCCTGTGTGCGCACCGCGCAGTTTTTGCGTTTTTTGCACTACAAAGCGCTGATTAATTCGACGTTTGTGCGCTATAATGGCCAATTTGACCCAATGCAGTACTCTGCATGGCATGGCTAGTGGTTGGCCCCAGTATCAAGGTAACAGAGGAGGACTCGGAATATGTCGAGATGGAGGTGGGAATTCGGTGGTGTGGAGACGCCCACATCACCATGGCCATTGAGCTGGGTGAGCCCCCCCCCCCCCCCCCCCTCCCCTTCTTCACACACACACACACTTCTACCTAGCAAGCAAACGGGCTGGCCCCCTCGTAATAAGGCGTACTATTCATTGAGTTATACATGGCATGTATAACTGGTTGCCCCCAGTGCAAGCAAACGGGCTGGCCCCCGCGGTATAAGGCGTACAATTCATTGAGTTATACATGTCAAGCCTAGATAACGATTGACAAACTGCATGTCCACATTACAAGTAGCTGTCCTCCCAAGGTGTTAATGAAGCTTTTACCAGTTCTTTATGTGCACCCACCCCACACCCCACACCCACCCACCCACCCCACACACACACCTATACACACCTACACACACACACCTAGATAACGATTGACAAACTGCATGTCCACATTACAAGTAGCTGTCCTCCCAAGGTGTTAATGAAGATTTTACCAGTTGTTTATGCGCACCCACCCCACACCCCACACCCACCCACCCACCCCACACACACACCTATACACACCTACACACACACACCTAGATAACGATTGACAAACTGCATGTCCACATTACAAGTAGCTGTCCTCCCAAGGTGTTAATGAAGCTTTTACCAGTTGTTTATGTGCACCCACCCCACACCCCCACACCCACCCACCCACCCCCCACACACACCTATACACACCTACACACACACACGTAGATAACGATTGACAAACTGCATGTCCAGATTACAATTAGCTGTCCTCCCAAGGTCTTCTCGCTCCCATCCTAAGGATGGGCGCCTAAGACGGCGAGCAGCCAAATTGCTGGCTGGAGCCACCAAGTTCAAGTTCAAGTTCAAATTAAGAATGGGCACCCAAGAAATTGGTTCTAGAACAGTGCTTCATGATTTCAATAGTGTGCGCACAGCAGCACATCGCTAACTTGTCTGCGACTTGACTGCGCGTGGACGTAGAAAGTCGATGATATTGTACAGGATGTTGTACAGGATAGGATACTGCTGTACAGGATAGGAAACAAAAATGGGGGAAATCAAAATCCGAAAGTACTTCAAAACAATGGAGAAAAAACACAAGTATACACGTTCCCAGTTTTTTAATGCGACAAACAGCTGCAAAAATAACATTCGAAAAAAACGTAACGGTTAATTTTTTTACCGCGATTCCGCTCGAACCTCCCAGGGCTCACATCCATATTCCTTCGGAACCATCCCTCCCACGCAGTTTAGTTAGGTAAGTAGTGTGTACGTAACCGGGCTGTACCGCAGTCGTGGTTTGCTGTTCCGCACATAGCTGGTACGCAGTAGTACGTTGCTGCACCACACACAAGTGGGCTGTACATTACCAGCAGCTGTGTGTTGTATTGGTAACTCAGTAAAGTTGGCTGTAACACACCAGAGCTGTACGCGTTCGTGCGCAGGCACCTTACAGTACACCAGTAGTGCTTGTACGCACCAGAGCTTGTTACGCAGTAGTAATAATGGCTGCACACAACTAGAGTCTGTACGCAGTCGTGCTTGTGTATGCAAGTTAGTTGCTTGTACATACCAGAGCTGGACTCAGTAGTGCTTTACACACCAGGAGCTGTACACCACAGCTGTACCAAATGTAGTAGTAGTTGCTGTTAAACCCGGAGATGGCGACGCCGGCAGTGCTGTAGCCACCAGAGCTGTACGCGTAGTACTGTACCGCACTTAGCAGTTACAACGAGTGCTATACGCAACCCAAGAGCTGTACCAAAGTAGTGCGTACGCAAACCCTCTTAGCAGTACCACAGGTCGTGCTGTAACACAACCCGAGGATTGTACGAAGTAGGTGTGTATGCACCCTTAGCATAAACAGTTTAGGTTGCTTGTAGCAGTAGAGTTTTTAGTTTCTGTTGCACTAAGCAGTACCACAGTGTGCTGTAAGCAACTAGAGCTTGTACTGCAGTAGTGTGGTATGCACCTAGCAGACACAGTAGTGCGTACGCCACCAGGAGCTGTACGCAGTAAGATGCTGTATGCCACCTTTAAGGCAGTACAACAGTAGGTGGCTGCATTGGCACCAGAAGGAGTGTACGCAGTCGTTACCTTTCGCACCTTAGAGTACACAGTAGTGCGGTAGCACCCAGAGCTGTACGCAGAGTTACTTGTTACGGCACCCTTTAGCAGTACACAATAGGGCTTGTACGCACCTAAGCTGTACGCAGTAGAAGTAGTACTATTACGCCCCTTAGGCCGTACACATAGGTGTGGTTCGCGCCCAGAGCTGTACCCAGTAGGTACTGTAGCATTATTAGCAGTACACAGTAGTGCTGTACGCACCAGAGCTGTACGCAGAGTATCTGTAGCCCAAACCTTGAGCGTACACAGTTTATGCTGTTTTGCACCAGGAGGGGGGCTTTACGCAGTTTAACAGTAGTTAATTGCTGTTCATGCCCCTTCGTCGGTACACAGTAGTTGTGTACGGTAGTTCTAGTATTTCGTATGCACCCTTCGGCAGTACACAAGTAGAGTAGTGCTGTACGCACCAGCGCTGGACGCGTAAGTTGTGGCTGATGCACCTTCGCAGTTTACACAAGTAGTGCTGTTACGCACCAAAAAAAGCTGTTACGCAAAGTTAGTAGTAGACGCCAACCTTAGCAGTACACAGTAGTGCTGTACGCACCAGAGCTGTACGCAGTGCCTTAGGGCACCTTCGCAGTACACAGTAGTGCTGTTGTAATAAGCTCAGGATTGTAATAGCGGTTGAGGGGTTATCTAGGAGGTACGTGATTGGGCGTTGAGTGTGTTTACGTGTATGTCGATTATGGAGTGAACTTAGCAGAACAGGGGAGGGTTACCTACGGTTAGGGATGTCGAGTGGTCTGGGAAAAGGAACGGTCTTTCGGGGAAGGGAGAGAAAGTTCATTCGGAAGTAGCTCGTTGTTCTGTATGGGGGCACGACCGTGCTGGGGTTGTGAGAAATGAGGGCCAGTACCATGGGTATGGTTTGTATGGACGGGATCAGGGGCGTGGTCAGTGGGGCTTACGGGTACGGTGTACCGTAGGCCTTGTGGACGGGCCAGTTAAACCGTTGGAAGGGTGCTGTTTACCGGTACAAACTCCCCCCCCCCAGTGAACGGGGAGATGCGGGGACCCCGGGCATCTGATCGATAAAAAGGTGGGGATGTGAAATTACAGTCGTAGACAGTCGTGGACGTATTGTGCCTGGTGCTCAAATATTTTGAGGAATATCAAGTTGGTTTCGAAGAGAACCATTTTTAAATTTTTTAAAAAACCTCCCTTTTTTGAGTTATTCCGGCAAGTGGCTTTGAATAAAAGCAATCGGACCGCCGTTGTTTGGCGTGTTCGTATGCGATTCGAGGTGGATGGTTTGTGATGGCCCGTTTTTTTTGGGGTTACGTCGGGACTAAACGGTGCGTTAACTACGTGATTTCCAGCATCGACGGATGTGAGGGGCCACTTTTCTTGGGAACCGCCTCCTTTGGGCGGTTCCCCAAAGTTCCCAAGTGTTCTGTCAACTTACGACGTCTTCCCATCGGACCAAGGTATTCGGAGAGTCGTTGTTGGATTGTGCTATGCCCGCGACTTCTCGCGGCCATGATGGCACCTGGATATCAAATGGAGCGCCGTCGGCAGGGTCGAACTAACGGTTGTCAAACATGGACAACGCCCATCATCATCGGCGCGGCCAATTGGCTGATCAAACCACGTGAAAACGGGGGGATACGGCATATCTTTGGGGCAAAGCAAAGCGGCACGCCGTGGACTTGCCGGACGACTCCTGGTGGTGTGGGTCCTGTCGGGCGTGACCAATGCATTCTGTAATCGTATAGGGGGCCAACAAAACGAAGGGCTGTGGAAATTTGGTTTACCCGTTCCTTGAACTTAATATTGCGGTGGAAAAGAGAACTTTCTCACCAAAGTGAAGGGAAAGGAGGGGAAAGACACCTTCCTTCGTCGTATCGTTATGGGTTTTTGCCGATTTTCTGAGCGGCTTTGCATGGCATGCCTGCATTGATCTTGGGTCAGTTCATTGGATTGGCCCACCAATTTTGTTGGGCAGCCGGGGACATCATTCGATTCGACCCTCTTGTCCTTGGCGGGCGTGGTAGGGTCTCAAACCCACAGGTACGCCCGGAAAGGGGGTGGTGTCTGAGAATGGGACTCTTGGTAGGAATTGTTGATAGCAACAAATTCCACAAAGCGGCCAAGGACTTATCCCAATCGTCGTGTGACGGCCCCCACGTTGAAGTGGCGGGCAACTTTATTGTCTGATGACTCGGTTCGTGCGTTCCGTTGAACCGTCAGTTTAGATGAAAAACGCCAGTCGGGGGGAAAAAACGTTGTCGCGGGCCCATTCAATCGATGGAGGCCACGCCCGACGGAAAAAACAAGAAAATGGCCCTGTGCCTGCCTGTGAATGCGCATCGCGGATCGGCTGAGGGCGTTTCTTTGGCTACCCTATATCGAGGACCACGATTCAGGTATTTAAAGGGAAGCGGGCATTTCCTCGCGTTTATCGGTAAGTATACAAATGTTCTACAGGAAACCATCTCAACATTTGTAGAACGGGAACCACTGGGTTGGCGGATGGCATATGGCCAGGGAGACCGAGACGTTGGCGGAAAGCGCGTCGTTAATAAAGGGGTCCGTGGAGACGGCACTCCAGGACCTTTTCTCCGGAATTCCACGGGGAAACCATTGGTTACGTTGGCTTTGCGTTTTTCGGGCTTATTCGTTTTTGTCACTTGTGTGCATTGTTTGGCGATAGGAGTAAACATTCTGCCGTGGGACTTTGGGCCAAGGTTTAAAAAGTCGGGTGACCAAGGCTTCCAATGTCTGGGTGCGGACCCGCTAAATGGCCCATGTAAATAGAGTCGTGCTGCTCGCGGAGAAATCTCCAGGCTGAAGGCGGCGGCGAGGGGGACACACAAAAAAATTTTGCGCGTACTTGTTCTTCTTGGAACCAGTAACGTTTTCTGGAAAAACAAAAACTTATCGCGGAAGGCGGCTTTGCAGCCCGCTGTGAGTTTTGAGTCCCTTTTTGTATTCAGCCAAAAATTCGATCCATGATGGGGACGAAGAGGAGGGGGAGGCGTCGCAGGGGGCATATTGCGACTGCTGTCCGTCGGCGTTTCCACTTTGACCGGAACCGAAGGTACGGGGGAGGGACCGGTTCGGTTGGGCGGGGCTAGGATATCAAACGGGGACCGTGCTGGGGGGGGACCGATGCAATTAGGAGTTGCTTTTCGGGATCGCTGGGCCGGGCATTTCGGCGGCCCTAAGGGAGAGAGCATGACAACAACAGATGGTGCGGCAAAAACCGGCGCCGGTGGGGGGGGGGCGAGAGAGGTTTGGGGATTGCGGAACTGACCGGGTTCTGCCATAATTTATTGGAACCCTGCGCGCTACTCCCCAAACGTATAGTAAAGGGCGAAAAGTCTCCCTTGGTGCCATCGGCCCATGCGTCGTTGGGAAAAGGACCGCCTGTTTTCACAAATACGTGGGCGGGTTGTGGTCAAGTGGACCACTTTCATTGTGGAAAGGAAAACTTGAGTGGGGTAGCATCGGCCAAACTCGGTCAACGGCGTGGACGGATCGCGCCATTCTTGTTTTCCGTTTCGTTTGTTATAATTCAGATCCGGCTGGGATAGACTTCTGCTGGTCGAAGGCGAGGATGGGGTGTTTATCGTAAGCGCAACCCGCGGGCCCTACCAAGGGCAGATGCGTCGGTAAATGTAATGATTCGAAAGGTTTGCTAAACTCCGGGGCCAGTGGAGGGACGGAGCGGATAGGCAAAGCTTCTTTTTTTGGCCTCGGATGTGGAGGAGATGGCATCCGGTGGAAACTAAAACCACGGCAACCCCACCCAGAAAACCCGCAAACACCAACCTACATTTGAGTTCTTCGTTTTTTCCTCGCCATGTTGGTGATGTGAGGTTCAGCGGCAAAAAAAACCGCAACAGCAGCAAGCCGTATCAAAAACCGGCACATGAAATTGAGACGAAAAATTAAAGCGGGGAAACACGGGAATTGCGAGGAAAACATGGGAAGAGCTGGCGGTGGAGCTTGGATGGAATGGAAAGAACGCTTTTTGGAAAGAATGGGAAGAGAACAGCGGGCTTTGGAAGAGAAGATGATTGATCCAGGGTCAGAATCAAAAGTCGTGGATTCCGTGTGGCCACGGGTAGTACCTGAAGGGTACCCCATGGCTTGGTCCTTAAAAAACCAAGTTCCGAACCACTATTTACCGCCTTGTGAAATGAATTCGGACGGGCCCCCATCGTCAAAAGGGGCGACCCCACAAATGACAAAAACGTAACAAGGCATTCGCTTGCATGACGCATCCTCTTGCGAGGCTTCTTGGAGGACATGTCTTGCACAAGTGGTTGTATTCAATCACCTGCTTGGCGCTTTGTATCGACTTGTTTTCAAAGCCACACACGAGCTTCAAGAGGTTTTAGCTTATTTAAGAGGGGGAAAAGGGAAAAACAAGAAGGCGGCAAAACTTACCGACGTCATGGTTTTCCTTTTTTGGAAAAAGGTGGCCTAGTTCACCCTGATGTTAGACACAGGTTTGAAAAGAGGGGCAGGCGAAGAGGCCGAATAGCTGGGGCTAAATTTGCGGAAATTAATTGCACAAACTAGGATATGAGCCGATCTTCTTCGCCGTTTTCGGCTGTAGGCCCAAGTCAACGGACTGTGCTAACCTTTTTCGGATCAACTTTAATTCCGTCGCGTGTCCAATGCTTAATGGACAGGAATTTTAACCTTCTTGTTTTGTTAAAGGCAACATTGGAGCAGTTTCGCGAGAATTCGTTTTCCTGGGAGACCCTGGGAGAGAACCGTTGGCAAGTGGCAAAGTGCTGCTCCGTCCGGAGTGCGTCCGTTAACCAATATATCGGTTAAGGAGGACCCCGAGAACTTGTGCAAAGTATAGGCCGCGAATAATTGGTTTTCCATGAACCGCTTGGAATGTGGCCGGCGGTTCGCCCCAAAACATCCAAAGGACTTTTAAACTCATTACTGACCCATCGGGGGTAGTGAACGCAGTCTCGGGCCGGTCCTCGTCGAATTCGAAAAACAACATTCGTATTTGGTTATAACCAGGGACTGAGGTCTAAGGAACTGAAACAACAGGTTAGGGCTCCAACTAGACGATACCAATGGTCTCGTCAATACGAGGAAAGGGATACTTATTTTTACGTGATTTGTTGTTGCGTGTCGCCACTCGCAAACAAACACGGTATTTCCGTTTCCAACCCGGTTTTTTCGTATGATATAATCGGCGGACGTACGGGGGACTGAGCTCGGGACGATTGATTGATGGGGAATCCGTGCTGCAAAAACGGTTCGGAGGGGACGTATTCTCACATCGTAGGTTTTCGGCTGGACTCATGCGGGACGATTTCGGCGATTATTTGGTGCGGTAACATGTCTTGCGTTTTTGATGATTTGACGTTGTGGTATTTTATAA
Organism: Chlamydomonas sp. ICE-L; assembly: GCA_013435795.1. NCBI lineage: Eukaryota > Viridiplantae > Chlorophyta > Chlorophyceae > Chlamydomonadales > Chlamydomonadaceae > Chlamydomonas > Chlamydomonas sp. ICE-L. The sequence continues at coordinate 1,135,751 of JACBWV010000223.1, read as the reverse complement.
CTCGATTGGTTAGGAGCCCATTGGCAAATTGTTTGAAGTGATTCTCTTTGCCGATACTCCAAAAAGGACTGGGAGCGCCGCATGGGTCGGCGGCGAGGATAGCTTTTATTTCGTTGTGGTCAAGGATGTGTGCGGATCCCAATTTTTCGACAAAAAAAAAATTGCCATTGCTTGGCCACCGGTCGATCCAGGGGGGGTTTAACGGGGGGCCCGTTTCGGACTGCAGTAAAGTATTTTGTGCAATTTGCCCGTTCCTTTCGACAAGTGACGTTTAAGGAGCCGGCAAATCGGGGGGCTTTCGGGATTCGGCGGACATTGGCCCATGGGACATGGGTTAGCGCCAGCCTTTTTAAAAACTTTGCTGGGGTTGCGACCCGTTTACCGACTGGGTCATCGGTTGACTTGCCCGAAAGTGGGCCCATAGTGGAAAAAGGAAATGAAGCTTTCGGTCCCGCTGTTCTGTTTTCTAGGGTTATACAGCAAGCGTACTTTCTTTGAAAGCAAACAATCTTCATGGCTCGTGTCGAGGACGGGCCCTTTTCGTGCGCATCCATAGTCGGATCCGAGGATTAGGGGTCTAATCCTCCAGGAAGTTTGTTCGACTGTACATGGACGAACACTTGCCACATATCGGTGTTGAGTGCCCTTTTTTATAATGATATTCGCTCCCTCCGCTACCAGAATTGTTTACAGATATTATAAGGCCATGTCCATAGACGGGATACTATCTCCTAAACCGTTGGGGAATGTGGGGAATTCTGCGATTCCAATTAGAAACCTTTATGAATGGGGGAAATTGCACTACGTTCTTTTTGGAGCAACCCTAGCCGACTATCTTTTCTACTTGTAGAGGAAAAGAGGCAAAGACCAGGGAAGGGGCCTCCTGGACTGCTTAGTGGCAACCGTTAATTAATTCTCCCTTTTTTTTTCTTCTTGAGACTTCTCATTTTGTTAGTTCTCTTTACCTCCGCACTGTAAGTGTTGGTTTGGAGATCTGGGTCCCTGGGCTTAAGGGGTTTTAATACCTACCCGGCCCCACCAAAAAACGGGGTGGTGGTTTTGGGGAGTTTGGGTTTTGTTTGGTCCTGGGGGGGCAAACCCCCTGATGTAATGGGTGTTTTTTGCTTTTTTGGTTGTGTTGCTTTTTCTTTTTGTTTAAAAAGCAACACGAGTCTCATACCCCTCGCGGTTGTCAAAGGTAGAACTTTAACATGTTTGTAATGTAAATGATGTGAATAGGGATCGTTGACCGCTTTTCCCGGGATTTTGATTAATTTCCCGTATTTAGCGGAGTGAATCCGTCGCGTTTGTCTTCCAACGGGCGGATTGTGCCAAAAACGGAGACCTTAGTCCGTTTGCTTTTCCAAAGACCACCTGGCGCGGGCCCGAAATCCCGCCCAATGTGAGCAATTGCTTCGCTCTTCTGGGCTGTTGAATAGGTTATCGGGGGGGCGCAGCGGGGGAGTTGACTGTATTAACCCGATTGGGGCTTTTCGACGTTCATGAGGGCACTGGGGGGAAGTGGAAAGTAATTTCGTTAGTTTCATTCTTTGTGCGTGATTTGCGGACGGAATGCACTTCGGTTTGGACGTCTGGCAGTGATTTGTTTTTTCGCGAAATTTGGGAAATCCAACTGCCTCCGACCACCCCAGTGTTTGGGTTTTTTTTTTCGACGGGTTTCAAACCGGACTGGGGATTGCCCTCTCTCAGGGTGCGGGCCAAATTATATATATCTGCCTTTGGTTCACGTCGTTGATCGCGTGGCCAATCTTTTTGAATTGGACGGCCCGTTCGGAGTTCGGAGGGTCATACCCATACTTGGGATGGCGGACTCCTTATTCGCAAGGTTTTGGGACCTTGGGGCGGTGGTTCATTTCTGGGTCGGAACGATTTGATACTCTAAAATACAACTTCCATTTACTGGAGGAGATGGAGACCATGTTTTATCGTTACTTGCATTTCGGGAGACGAAGGATGAAAACATACCGGATTGTGAAGGGTGAATCGTTTTTTGCCTTCCATAGGTGTTCTAACGGTCGACACGACGTCTTCCGGATGGGCGTGCGGCGTTTATCTGGAAACTCGTTTGCGATCCGGAGGGACTCGCAATGCCAAACTCCCGTTACGAGAAAAACTTGTCCAGACAAACTTGAGTGGACCAAGCGGGGACGGACCCTCACGGGCATTAGTAGAAGTTAAATCAATAGTTGGGCGGTTTAAGCCCAAGTAGAAACCAGTTCCCTCTGGAACTGTAACAAGTGAGAGGCTCAAAGTGGCTGACTACTACTACTTTATCGTCGGCCAGTGGACAGGCCCACCCCAGACCAGCACCCTGTCAGTATCCTTCCTCCGACCACCACGGGCCCGCCGCGCGTTGTTAAGAGAGCCCTCCCGAACGTGCGATTCAGCACCTTGCAAAAAATGAGGACATGCGACCTTGGCGATCCACCCAGCTTGGACGATGTGCGCCAGGTTTTGCGTCGCACTACGTCTCCACACCTCGGCCAACCGGCCGGGTTCGACTACCGTTTGGCCGCCAGTTGGGGCTCTGGCGGGGCGAGAGTTCATCTCCCGCGTCATCGGTGGTCCTTAGGCCCTGCGAAGAGAGAAAGCATCAGTTGTAGAATCCGGGAGGGGGGGGAGTGAGTAAATTGGACGCGATGAATGCAAAGGTCCTTACCGGGATTCGTATCAGCGGGGCCGCTTGAATGGATACTCGACTTTTGATTAGCGTAACTACTCTGATGCGAATCGTGCTTGTCGTTCAGGATTTGCCCACGGCGGCGCCAATCTTCCTCGGCCTAGTCCAATTGCAGCATAGCGGAACAAAACTTTCATCGTTTCGAACATAGTACCAAGACTCGCGCCGAGTGTGTGCACCGGCGCGGAGTTCGTCGGAGAGTCCCTACGAACAAGTTTAAATTCTCGCGGATAGGTAGAGATCGGGGACTTGCGAAATTCCGACACTTGATGGCGTAGCGTAATAATTCTGCAATGAGCGAGTTCTTGGCGGAAGCCACCTCGTTAGTTTGTGAGAGCGACGTGTGATGCTTCAGTAATAGTCGGCAGGGAGGAGCGATTCGCCCATTGCAACGATTCCTGAAATCCAACCCGTTCCAACTCATCGCTAGGCCCATTGGCCTCGTCGGAAGTGATGCGGAGTTGGCGGTGAATGCGGGGGCCCGAAGATGTGGAACAATGCGCTCGAACGGACCAAGGTAACCGTCGGCAAACTGGAGCTCCATGATCGTTGGGCAAATTGAATACCATCGCGTAAACTTAGACTAGAGCTTTGTCGATAGTTTGTGTTCATGAGACGTAAGTCCTTTCGCATTGTCAGTAACACGATTGGCTGAACCCATTGTCTGCTAAGAGTGACGAGTGGCGCCGGTGGCGGTTAGGAGGGTGATCGGCGGGAGCGAACGGGCTCACCGGACGGGGGCCTTCCGGGGCCAGTTGTGTGTTCCGCGCGAGCCTGTAGCAGTGGAGAAGGTGGTTGTATGCAGGCAGCGTAGCTGCGCAGCTTCGCCGAGTCGAACAAGGGCCGGGGAAGCCGCCGTAGGTAATTCGGCGACGGTGGGGGCCCGGCTGAGTAGCCGGGAGGAGAGCGATTCGAAGGTCGGTGTGTGTGACAGGGGAACCTGGTTGGCGAACCTGGGGAATCGGCTACGTCGCTGTGGTTCGATGAGAGGTAGTCGGAGCTGGAAAACGAAAAGGGGCGCGGGTGGTAAGGGAGCGTCGGTCGGTGCTGTCGCAGGGAAGGGGTAGCGCCACCACCGCGGGTGATGAACCACGTTGCCTTTTGCAAGTAGACACCCGAAGGGGCAGAGACGTCGGGGATTCGAAAATGGTTCTGGATCAAACGACGGGGGCTACCTGAGCGGACACGCTAGTTTATTAAACAAACCTCTGAATTCCCGCAACCCGCACTGCCTGTCAGTGCACGAGGCACTTTCTCAACATTTTGTCGTCATTGGCCTCTGCCGCCGGGTAGTGGGGCAGCAGCTTAGTGCCCTTGAGGGCGGCGTCCTTGTCGGCGATGTCCTTGATGTTCAAAGGCATGAAAAGCATCCAGTTCTGCTTTCGCATCTTGGATGCCTTGTACAGACGGGTCATTATACCTGTCGCGGAGATCATCAATCGCTGCAGCGATTCCAAGATGTACCGAGGAGCCCGAAGCGTTGAATCGTTCATAGCGCCGCCACTTTGCGTCGGCATAGGCGAGACGGGGTGGTCGCGGACGAGGGGGTGTTGGATGGAGAAGACATGCCGAATTCGCAGCCTTGGCAAGGTTGGCGCTCGCCTGAATTGGCGGTAGCCCGCCGGCAGAAAGAAACGCTGCTTGCGCGCAGAGAAGAGATGGGGTCCAGGGGGCGGCGTTTCCTGACGAGCGGACTGAGAAGCGCATGCTGAGCCAGAAGTCTGCCGTTACAACCCCGTGGAAGGCGGCGCCGCTGGAAGAACCGCCAGGGGTCCTCAGTGTCCATCGGCACGTATCGTTACGCCGAGTAGAAGTAGCGTGGGTGCGCCGCGATAGGCCAGGACATCCGCTGGGTAAGGGGCGGCGGTTTAGAGGGCAGCAGCGGGAGCAGACGACTGGGCGCTCTTACCGTAGGCGACTTTTTCGCGAAGTGAGCTGCGCGACCGACCTCAGTCAAGCGGAGAGTTTCAGCGAGAATGGGGCGAACTCTGAATGGGGGGAAGGACGTGACGGAGTTCGGGCTCAAATGGCGTCGGTTTGGGGGGAGGAAACAGTGCTGCGCTTCACGGGCAAAAAACATGCGAGGGGTTACCCAGCGGGAAGGTTGTCCTCAATATGAGCAATGGATTTGAAAAACCGAGAAAGGAGGTTGATGGTTCTATACCCATCAGGCGTAAGACTGCGCTCACCTTCTTGAGATCGAGTAAGGTCGGTCTGTGTAGCCTCGAGCGCAGTCTCTTTAGCCTCTAGCTCTGTGCACAACGCATCCATAGCGGACTTGGCGTTCGCCGCGGCCAGAGTGAAAGCGGCCTGGAGGTCGCACACTTCCTGGCGACTGTTAGCCAGATCCCTGCCGAGGAAGTAGTGGCTGTTTAACAGCTCTTGCCGCTCTTTAGGATCGCCATTGGCCAATGCGGCCTCGGTAGCCGCGCTGGAGGCGGCGAGGCGCTGCACCAGGTCAGCGATGTTGGCGTCCTTAGCGGATACCGCGTCGTAAACTGGTCGGTAAGGGCCGAGTCCCGAGTTGGCGATGGCGCCTGACGAGCTGCGCGCGGAGGTGCCCATGTGCTCCGCCGCGATCAGGTGGCCCAAGGCAGATACATATGATCATGCCGCCGGCGCTCGCGCAAGAGTTGGCCAGCGGCGCTGAGCTTCTGGGCAAGGCCCGGCCAGCGTAGCGTCGTCGTCGTTGTGGGCAATGCCAGACGCTCATAGGGCGGGCCAGCGGTCGGAGCACTCGAGGGGCCGCAGAACCATAGAACCCGGAAACCAGAGGGCCTGCAGGTACCCACTGAGACAGAGGGCCGCGCGTCGGCAGAATGACGGAATCATCAGCGTAGCCCGGAGCTCATGTAGGGCCAGTGCAAGACGACGCAATTCCCTTAAGGATTGTGTACGGGACCACAAAATTGTAGGGTTCCAGCGCGTCGCGGTTTACCTTGGTTGTTTTGGGGATGCCATTCGCACCAGGCAACAGAACAAGTCAGTAGGACTGGACAGGGAGCGTGGTGGCGATGAGGAGAGGGCAGAATTACTAGCCAACTTCAAAGAGGCCAAAAAAAAAAATCACTGCCACAGGGCGGATAGTAAATTTAGGGAGCGTAACGAGCTGATAATGCCTCAAGCGTTTAACTGTATATGACAGTTCGTCCAGAATACGATGAGGGATAAAAGCAGGCCAAGGCACGAACCAACAAGGGGCAACCAGGAAAGCAACGACGAACCAAATTGCGCACAGGAGAGCAAACGTGCAGGGGACAGCAACAAAAGATGATGCAGCAAGCAGGAAGAGTCGCAGGACAGGCCTCGTGAAGTACGCAATTTAAAGCAAGTCGGCCGAGGTGGTGGCAAATGGGCCGATGTGCCGATTGATCAAGCCAGCGCAAGATGCTGGAGGGAATGGAGCGTTAGAAGCTATGACCAAAAAGGACAGGAACGTGAATGCAAAGAGAGAATCAGAGGAGTCGTAGGCACAACAGGGGCCAGGGCAGGCTAGGAAAAAAGATGCCCCATGCAAGGACAGGTCGCAGGCGGGCCTGGGGGGCGTGTCGAGCGAAACAGGGGACCGTTCCACTGCGAGAACCAAACAGGCGGCTACGTTTATTCCGAAGGCCTACCCAGGGAACGAGCAGGAACAGAAGAGGCAGCAAATGCCAGGGGGAAAAGCCGACAGGATTGTCCTGGTGGGTACGATTAATTCGAAAAGAAAAAAACTCGATTATGCTTGCGTAATGTGGTGAGGGGACGTCGGAGGTCCTAAGGAACACAAAAACCAGGCCCTCCCGCTACCAGTGGTAACAGCTCTCCAGAGGATGCTTCAATAGCGGCTTGGAGGGGTTTCACCTAGAGAAACGTGATGCGTAGATGTGTGTTACGTGTTTGTATACTGTATCGATTTATGACGGTGAAACTAGCAGAACAGGGGGGAGGGTTACCTAGGTAGGGGATGTCGAGTGCGCGTTGGAAAGGACAGTCTACGGCTGGAAGTGGAGTAGAAGTGGGTTCGATTCCGGCTAAGCTCGGTTGTCTATGTGCGCAACGTGTGACTTTGTTGTGAGTAGATGAGGGGCAGTACATTGGGATATGGTTAACTGATATGTATGCTGCTGATTGTCGTTCAACGCTGTGGCTTACGGATACGGTGTGTAACCCGTATGCCTTGGCTGGACGGCCCAGAGTACCCGTTGATTTTGAAGGGTTCTGTTACCGTTTACAGTCTGTAAGCACCAGAGTGTACGCAGTATTGATTGATTGCACCTTAGCAGTACACCAGTTAGTGCTGTACGCAAGTAGTAGTACTGTACGCCACCTTAAGCAGTTAACACAGTAGTGCTGTACGCACCAGAGCTGTACAAGCCAGAAGCTAGATTGTGACGCACCTTTTTTAGCAGTTACACAGTAGTGCTTGTAACGCAGTAGTTTAGGTTATAGTGTTTAGTTATGTTTGCACCTTAGCAGTACACAGTAAGTTTGATGTACGCACCAGAAGCTGTTACGCGTTTAGTGCTGTAGCAAACTCTTAGGCAGTACACAGTAGTGCTGTATGCACCTTAGCAGTACCCCAGTTGTGCTGCACAATGCACCACGAGCTTGTACGCAAGTAGTTTGCTTGACACACGCCTTCTAGCAGTACACAGTAAGTGCTGGCATGCAGACTCAGAAGCATGTACGCAGTTGTGATGTATGCCACCCTTAGCGGTACACAGTATGCTGTACGCAGTAGATTCTGTATTTGCACCTTTAGCAGTAAAACACAGTAGTGCTGGTACGCACCAGGAGGCTGTACGCAAGTAGTGCTGTATGCACCTTAAGAGAAACACAGTAGTGCTTGTATGCACCTTAGGCAGTACCAAGTAAGTGGCGTGAAGGCAACAGAGCTGTACGCAGTTAGTGTGTATGCAACCTTAGCATTACACAGTAGTGCTTGCACGCACCAGAGCTGTACGCAGTAGTAGTAGAGTGCTGTATGATAACCTTAGCAGGGAAACAGTAGTGCTCTGTATGCACCTTAGCAGTTACACAGTAAGTTGCTGCATGCACCCAGGAGCTGTAAGCAAGTAGTGGGTGACACACACCTTAAGGCAGTACACAGTAGTGCTGCATGACCAGAGCTGAGCTGTAAGCAAGTAGAGTTAGTGCTGTATGGCACCTTTTCGCAGTACAACAAGTAATGGTGATGTACGCAGTAGTTAGTTCTGTATGCACCTTAGCAGGTACACAGTAGTAGTGCTGTACGACACCAGAAAGCTGTACGCCAAAGTTAGTGATTGTATGCAACTTAAGCAGTACACAGTAGTGCTATATGCACCCTTAGCAAAGTACACGAGTTTAGTGCTGTTTTTACGCAACAGAAAGCTGTTACGCAGTTTGTAGTCAGTCGTAGTAAATAACAGTTAGTAGTTAGTGCTTTGTTCCGTTTAAGTAGTGCTGTATGCACCTTAGCAGTACAACAGTAGTCACAGTTTCTAGTGCTGTACGCAACCTTAGCAGTACACAGGTAGGTTGCGTATTGCAACCTTTAGCAGTACAAACAGTAGTTGCTGTATGCACCTAGCAGTACACAGTAGTGCTTGCATGCACCAGGGAGACTGTACGCAGTTAAGTGCTTGACACACCTAAGCAGTAACACCAGTAAGTGCTGCAGGCACCAGGAGAAGCTGTACGCAGTTAGTGCTGTATGCCACCTTAGCAAGTACAACAGTAGTGCTTTTACGGGCAGTAGTTCTGTTGCTACTTAGCAGGTACACAGTAGTGCTGTTACGCCCAGGAGCTGTTACGGTCAAGGTAAGTAGTAGTCGGTGCTTATGCACTTAGCAGTTATTAACACAGGTTAGTGCTGTACGCACCAGAGCTGTACGCAGTAGTGCTTTACGCACCTTAGCAGTACACAGTAGTGCTGTACGCAAGTAGTGCTGTATGCACCTTAGCAGTACACAGTACAGCTGTACGCACCAGAGCTGAACGCAGTAGTGCTGTATGCACCTTAGCAGAAACACAGTAGTGTTAGTGCTGGCATGGCCCTTAGCAGTTACACAGTAGTTCTGTACGCAACAGAGCTGTACGTAAGTAGTTCTGTATTGCAAACGCTTAGCCAGTACACCAGTTAGCTGCTGTACGCACCAGGAGCTGTACGCAGTTATTGCCTGTATGCACCCGAGCAGTTCACGTAGTGCGTTATGCACCTTAGCAGTACACAGTAGTGCTGTTACGCAAACAGAGGCTGTAGCGGCAGTAGTGGCTGTCTGCACCTAGCAGTACACAGTATAGTTGCTGTACGCACCAGAGGCTGAAGCAAGTAGTCTGTAGCAAAACCTTAGGGCAGTACATAGTAGTGCTGTATGCACCTTAGCAGTACACAGTAGTGCTGCATGCACCAGAGCTGTACGCAGTAGTGCTGTATGCACCTTAGCAGTACACAGTAGTGCTGTACGCAGTAGTTCTGTATGCACCTTAGCAGTACACAGTAGTGCTGTACGCACCAGAGCTGTACGCAGTAGTGCTGTATGCACCTTAGCAGTACACAGTAGTGCTGTACGCACCTTAGCAGTACACAGTAGTGCTGTACGCAACAGAGGCTGGACGCAAGGTTAGAAGTTAGTGCTGTTATGACCTTAGCAGTACACAGTAGTGGCTTGTGACGCAGGAGGTTCTGTTTTTGCAAAACTTAGCAGTACACAGGTCGTGCTGTACGGCAACCAGAGGCTGTACGTAAGTAGTGCTGTATGGCACCTTCGCATGTACACAGTAGTGCTGTATTGAACCATGAGCTGTACGGCAGAAAGTAGTGCTTGTATGCACCTTAGCAGTACACAGTAGAGATAGGCTGTACGCAGTAGTGCTTGTATGCAACCTAGCAGACAAGCAGGTAGTTGTGTGTACGCACCCAGAGTGTAACGCAGTAGTGCTGTTGCACCTTTAAGCAGTACACAGTAGTGCTGGCATGCACCTTCGAAGTACACAGTTAAGTAAGGCGCTGTGTACGCAACCCCGGAGCTGTGAGCTGTTTCACCCCAAGATAGGTATGAAAACCAGAGCTGGAGCTGTGTTATGCAGTAGTGACTGTGACAAACATTCAGTGCCCATTTCTATGGCAGGCCCCCTAACAAGACTAATACAAACCAAGCATTGCTTGCTTCCTTGCATGGCATTTATGTAGGGAAACGGCAACTAAATATTAGTGTTGAAAAAAAAAACTAATGTGAGAACTAAGATTATTATAGAGTCACATGTAATATTCTTTTTTCAAATTCATGTCAAAATTTTCAGGTGAGACGGTTTTGTCCGACCAAATATTATATAATATTTTGTTATTCAAACTAATATTTATTAGAAACATGCGACCCCCTACATATATGCTCACCATTCTTCATTTTTACCCAACATTGGTGATCCTTGCGGGTATTAGGCTTTTCATTTAAATTCGGATTCAGTTTGGCCGGCTATTGCTCCGATAGCCAACAGTCTCTGTCAATTTCCACGTCGATTGCGACACGCCAAGGAGTTGTCTTTTCAGATTTGCTAAGCAGCTTCTAGGCAGTGCCTAAGTACGCTCATACATGCCACAATACAAGCAAGCTCATCCTTCTTTCATCTTGCCCCATCTTTTGGAGATCCTGCGCTTTTGGCTCATACTTCTTTCATCTCCCCCTATATTTTGAGATTTTCTGGGGCAGAAAAACTGGACTCATCCTTCTTTCATCGTCCCATCTTTTGGAGGATTCCTGGCGAAATGACTAATCTTCTTTCATCTTCCCCCATCTGTGTTTGGAGAATCCTGCAAAGAACTGAATCATCCTTTTTTCATTCTTCCCCATCTTTGGAGATCCTGGCAGGACTTGACTCAGCCTTCTTTCATCTTCCCCCATCTTTTGGAAAATTTCCTGCAGAAACTGACTCCATTCCTTCTTTCATCTTCCCCCATCTTTTGGAGATTCCTTGCAGAACTGACTCATCCTTCTTTCATCTTCCCCATTTTTTGGGGATCCTGCAGAACTGGGAATCAATCCTTTCTTTTCATCTTCCCCCATCTTTTGGGGAGATTTCTGCATGAACTGACTCATTTCCGTCTTTCATCTTCCCCCATTTATGATTTTTGGAGATCCTGCAGAACTACTGACTCAATCCTTCTTTTCATCTTTCCCGCCATCTTTTAAAGGATCCTGCAGAAACTGGACTCACCTTCTTTTTTCATCTTCGCCCATATTTGGGAGATCTGTTAGAAACTGGACATCAATCCTTCTTTCAATCTCCCCCCTATATTTGGAGATTCCTACAGAACGACTCACTTTCTTCATCTTCTCCCAGATTTTGGGAGATTCCTTTGCAGACTGATCATCCTTCTTTCATCTTCCCCCATCTGTGGGGAGGATCCGCCAGAACTGAAACTCATTCCTTCTTTCATCTTCCCCCATATTTTGGAAATCCCTGCAGAAACGACTCATCCTTCTTTCATCTTCCCCCATTCTTTGAAGATCCGCAATGAACATGAATCAATCCTTTCTTTCATCCTTCCCCCATCTTTGGAGAGATCCTGCAGTGCAAGAAACTGCTCATCCTTCTTTCATTTTCTTCCCCAATCTTTTGGAGATACTTGGGCAGAACTGACTCATCCTTCTTTCATCTCCCCCCATCTTTTGGGATCCTGCAGGAAGACTGAATTCAAATCATTCTTTCATATTCCCCCATCTTTGGATGATGCCGCAGAACTGACTCGTCCTTCTTCATCTTTCCCCCATTTTCTTTTGGAGGAATCCTGCAAGAAACTGACTCATCTTCTTTCATCTTCCCCCATCTTTTGGAGAGGATCCTTGCAGGAAGAACCAGAACTGTGACTCTCATCCTTGCTTTCATCTTTCCGCCCATCCTTTTGGATGCATCTGCCGTCAACTGACTCATCCTTCTTCCATCTTCCACCATCTTTTGGAGGATTCCTGCAGAAAACTGGACCATCCTTCCTTTTCATCTTCCCCCATCTTTGGAGAATCCTGCAGAAACTGACTCCGTCCTTCTTTCATCTTCGCCCCCATCTTTTGGGATCCTGCCAGGAACGACTCATCCTTCTTTCATGCTTCCCCACTTTTGGAGGATCCTGCAAGAAATGACTCATACCTTCTTTCATCTCCCCCATCTTGGGAGATCTGCAGAACGACTCATCCTTCTTTCATATTCCCCCCATCTTTGGGAGATTCCGCAGAAAGACTCGATTCCTTTTTCATTCCCCCATCTTTGAGATCCTGCAGAGAAATGACTCATCCTCTTTCATCTTTTCCCCCATTATTTTGGAAATCCTGCAGAACTGACTCATTCCTTCTTTCATATGCCCCCATCTTTTGGAGATCCTGCAGACTGACTGCATTCCTTCCTTTAATCTTCCCACATATTTTGGAAAATCCTGCAGAATGACTCATCCTTTCTTTCATCTCCCACCCATATTTTGGGGATCCTGGGGCAGGAACTGACTCATCCTTCTTTCATATCCCCATCTTTAGGGAGATCCTGTAGAAAGACTCATCCTCTTTTTCATCTACCCCTATATTTTGGGATTTCTTGCAGGAAACTGACTCATCCTTCTTTCATCTTCGCCCATCTTTTGGAGGATTTTCTGCAGGATGACTCATCCTTCTATCACTCCCATCTTTTGGAGAGGAGATCCTGCAGTACTGGACTCAATTTCCTTCTTTCATCTTCCCCATCTTTTGAAGATCCTGCAGAACGACTCACCTTCTTTTCATCTTCCCCCATCTTTTGGAGAATTCCTGGCAGAACTGGGACTCATCCTTCTTTCCATCTTCCCCCCCCCATTCTTTTGGAGATTCCTCTAGATAAAAACTGACTCATCCTTCTATCATCTCCCCCCTATATTTTGGAGATCCTGCAGGAAAACGACTATACTTATTTCATTTCGCCAACTTCTTTTGGAGATCCTGGCAGAACTGACTCATCCCTTTTCTATACATTCTACCACATCCTTTTGGAGATCCTGCAAGTAACTGAACTCATCCTTTAGTTCATCCTTCCCCCATCTTTTGGAAGATCCTGCGGAAACTTGACTCATCCTTCTTTCATTCTTCCCCATCTTTTTGGGAGATCCTGTGCAGAACTGACTCATCCTTCTTTCATCTTCCCCCAAGCTTTTGGAGAATCCCTGCAGGGGAACTGACTCAATCCTTCTAAATCATCTTCCCCCATCTTTTGGAGAGATCCTGCAGAAATGGACTTCATCCTTCTTCATCTGGTTCCCCCATCTTTTGAAGATCCTGCAAGAACTGACTCTCCTTCTTTCATCTTCCCCATTTTCTTTGGAGATTCCTGCAGAAAACTGACTCATCTTCTTTCATCTTCCCCCCATGCTTTTGGAGATCCTGCAGAAACTGACTCATCCCTTCTTTCATCTCCCCCCCCCATCTTTTGGAGAATCCTGCAGAACTGACTCATCCTTCTTTCAATCTTCCCCCATCTTGTGGGAGATTCTGCAGAACTGGAACTCGTTTCTTCTTTCAATTCTTCGGCCCATCTTGGAGAATCCTTGCGAAACTGACTCATCCCTCTTTTCCATTCTTCCCCATCTTTGGAGATTATTAGGGCAGAACTGACTCCATCCTTCTTTTCATTCTTCCCGCCATCTTTAGGAGATCCTTGTAGAACTAGACTCATCCTTCTTTTCATCTCCCCCTATATTTTGGAGATCTGCAGAACTGACTCATCCTTCTTCACCTCTTTCGCCCATTTTTGGAGGATGTCCTGCAGAAGAATGAACTCAATCCTTCTATCATCTTCCCTATATTTTTGGAGATCATTTGCCAGTAACTGACTCATCATTTCTTTCATTTCTCGCCCCCATCTTTGAAGAATCCCTGCAAGGAAACTGACCTCATCTTCTTCATCGCTTCCCCCATATTTTGGGGAGATCCTGCAGGAAAAACTGACTCATCCTTTCTTTCAATATTCCCCCATCTTTTGGAGATCCTGCAGAGGGGAACTGACTCATTCCTTCTTTCATCTCACCCCATCTTTTGGATGATCCTGCGAAACTGACTCCCCTTCTTTTCATATTCCCCAATATGTTGGAATATCCTTGGCAGAAAACTGACTCATCCTTCTTTTCATGACTCCCCCATCTTTGGGAGACCTGCCAAACTGCAGCTCCCATCCTTCTTTGTCATCTTCCACATTATTTTTGGTGAAATTCTGGCAGAGGAAACTGACTCATCTTCTTTCATCTCCCCCATCTTTGGAGATCCGTGCAGAAACTGATCATCCTCTTTCATCTTCCCCCATCCTTTAGGGAGATCCTGTTTCTGTATGAGACTGGATCATCCCTCCACTTCATCCCCCTCTCTCATTCATCCCTCCATCCCTCCTCCGTTCATCCCCTCCCTTCACCCTCCATTCATCCGTCCTCCCTCTACCCTCCATACCTTCCATCCTCCCTCCATTCCTTCCTCCATCCCCCATCCCTCCATCCCTCCATTCCTTCTGTCCCTCCAATCCCTCCATCCCCCTCCCCCCATTCCTCCATCCCTTCACATCCCGTCCCTTCATCCTCCATCTCTCTTCCATTCATCCCTCCATCCGTCCAGCCGTCCATCCCTCCATCCCTCCATCCCTCCATCCCTCCATTCATCCCTCCATCCCTCTACTCTCCATACCTCCATCCATCCCTCCATTCCTCCATCCCTCCATCCCTCAAACCTCCATACCTCCCTCCATCCCTTCATCCCTGTCAAATGTGTGGGTTCCAAAAACCTGAGGATGAAATGCATATGTTTGAGTGCCCTTTTTATAATGATATTCGCCTCCGCTACCAGAAGCTGTTTTACAGATATTTATAGGCATGTCCATGAGATACCGACTTACCCGTATGGAATGTGGAATTCTGGTCTGCGATTCCACATTCAGACCTTTATGAATGGAAATGGCACTAAGCTTTCTGGAGCAACCTAGCCGACATCTTTCTACTTGTAGAAGACAATCCGGAAGCCCTGGACTGCTTAGTGGCAACCGTATTTATTATCTCCCTTTTTTTTTTCCTTTTCTTTTCTTCTTGTGACTTCCTCATTGTTAGCTTCTTACCTCCGCCTCTGTAAGTGGTTTGGATCTTGGTCCGGCTCTAGGGTTTATACCTACTACGCCACCAAAACGGTGGTTGGGAGCTTGGTTTGTTTGTCCTCGACACACCCCTGATGTAATGGTTTTTTTGCTTTGTGGGTGCTTTTTCTTTTTGTTTAAGCTCCAGGTTCTCATACACCCTCGCGGTGTCAAGTAGACTTTAACATGTAATGTAATGTAATGTAATGTAATGTAATGTAATGTAATGTAATGTAATGTAAATGTAATGTACTTTAATGTATGTCCTGTCCTGTCCTGTCCTGTCCTGTCCTGTCCTGTCCTGTCCTGGTCCTGTCCTGTCCTGTCTGTCCGGCCATGTCCTGTTCGTCCCTCCCTCCCTCCCCTCCCCCCTCCCTCGCTTCTCCTCCTTCCCTCCGTTTCCTCCTCCCTCCCTCCCCTTCTCTTCCTCCCTCCTCCCTCCTCCCTCCCCCCTCCCTCCCTCCCCCCCCTCCCATAAACCACTCCCGCCCTCCCTTGTCTAATTTCCCTCCGTCACCCCTTCTTCCCTCCCCCCCCCTGCCCCTTTCCCCGCTGCTCCCTTCCTCACACTCTTTTCTTCCCCCCGTTCCTCCCCCCTTCCCCCCCTTTGTTCTCACTGACGCCCCTCCTTCCCCCCTTCATTCCTTCCCCCACCCACCCCCTCCCCCCCCTTCACCCCTTCTCTCCCCTTTCTCTCCCTTCCCCCCCTTCACACCCTTCACCCCACCCTTCTCCCCCTTTCCCCCCTCCTCACCCGTCCCCCCCATTCCCTGCTTCCCTAACTCTCCTCAAAATTCTAAACCTCCTAAACCTCCTCAACTTCATAAATTTCCTCCTCCTCCTCAACCTCATAAACCTCATCCTCCTCCTCAACCTCATAAACCTCATCATCCTCCTCAACCTCATAAACCTCATCATCCTCCTCAACCTCATAAACCTCATAAACCTCATAAACCTCCTCCTCCTCCTCAACCTCATAAACCTCATCCTCCTCCTCAACCTCATAAACCTCATCATCCTCCTCAACCTCATAAACCTCATCATCCTCCTCAACCTCATAAACCTCATAAACCTCATAAACCTCATCCTCCTCCTCAACCTCATAAACCTCATCATCCTCCTCAACCTCATAAACCTCATCATCCTCCTCAACCTCATAAACCTCATAAACCTCATCCTCCTCCTCA
Source organism: Chlamydomonas sp. ICE-L (assembly GCA_013435795.1). Taxonomy (NCBI): domain Eukaryota; kingdom Viridiplantae; phylum Chlorophyta; class Chlorophyceae; order Chlamydomonadales; family Chlamydomonadaceae; genus Chlamydomonas; species Chlamydomonas sp. ICE-L. Next base: position 1,119,776 of record JACBWV010000223.1, on the reverse strand, counting down.
ACCTCATAAAACTCATAAACCTCATTAACCTCCTCATTCTCCTCAAATCTATAAACCTCATCATCCTACTCAACCTCACAAACCTCATCATTCTCCTCAACCTCATAAACCTTCTCAACCTCCTCAACCTCACAAACCTCATAAACCTTCTCAACCTCCTCAACCTCCTCAACCTCATAAACCTCATAAACCTCATAAACCTCATAAACCTCATAAACCTCATAAACCTCCTCATCCTCCTCAACCTCACAAACCTCATCCTCCTCCTCAACCTCATAAACCTCATAAACTTATCATCATCCTCAACCTCATAAACTTCATAAACCTCCTCATCCTCCTCAACCTCACAAACCTCATAAACCTCCTCATCCTCCTCAACCTCATAAACCTCCTCATCCTCCTCAACCTCACAAACCTCATAAACCTCCTCATCCTCCTCAACCTCCTCAACCTCCTCAACCTCCTCATCCTTCTCAACCTCATAAACCTCATAAACCTCCTCATCCTCCTCAACCTCACAAACCTCATAAACCTCCTCATCCTCCTCAACCTCACAAACCTCATAAACCTCCTCATCCTCCTCAACCTCACAAACCTTATAAACTTCTCATCCTCCTCAACCTCATAAACCTCCTCAACCTCATAAACCTCATAAACCTCCTCATCCCCTCAACCTCATCAACCTCCTCAACCTCCCCTCATCTCCTCACACCTCATAACCTTCTCATCCTCCTCAACCTCATAAACCTCATAAACCTCCTCATCCTCCTCAACCTCATAAACCTCCTCATCCTCCTCAACCTCATAAACCTCCTCATCCTCCTAAACCTCACAAACCTCATAAACCTCCTCATCCTCCTCAACCTCACAAACCTCATAAACCTCCTCATCCTCCTCAACCTCACAAACCTCATAACCCCCCTCATCCTCCTCAACCTCACAAACCTCATAAACCTCCTCATCCTCCTCAACCTCACAAACCTCATAAACCTCCTCATCTTCCTCAACCTCATAAACCTCATAAACTTATCATCCTCCTCAACTTTATACACCTCCTCATCCTCCTCAACCTCATAAACCTCATAAACTTATCATCCTCCTCAACCTCATAAACCTCCTCATCCTCCTCAACCTCACAAACCTCATAAACCTCCTCATCCTCCTCAACCTCCCAAACCTCATAAACTTATCATCCTCCTCAACCTCATAAACCTCTTCATCCTCCTCAACCTCACAAACCTCATAAACTTATCATCCTCCTCATCCTCATAAATCTCCTCGTCCTCCTCAACCTCACAAACCTCATAAACCTTCTTATCCTCCTTAACCTCACAAACCTCATAAACTTATCATCCTCCTCAACCTCATAAACCTCCTCATCCTCCTCAACCTCACAAACCTCATAAAGTTATCATCCTCCTCAACCTCATAAACCTCCTCATCCTCCTCAACCTCACAAACCTCTAACTATCATCCTCCTCAACCTCATAAACTCTCCTCATCCTCCTCACCTCCTGAACCTCACAAACTTCATAAACCTCCTCATCCTCCTCAACCTCACAAACCTTATAAACTTATCATCCTCCTCAACCTCATAAACCTCCTCAACCTCATAAACCTCTTAAACCTCCTCATACTCCTCAACCTCCTCAACCTCCTCAACCTTCTCAACCTCCTCAACCTCATAAACCTCATCATCCTCCTCAACCTTATCAACCTGTCTCAACGCAGCTGAACATGTTCCAAGAAGTGCAAGATTGGACACTGAACGCTCTCTCAACCGAATCAGTCACAACTTACATCAACAACTTCAATCTGGCTGCGTTCCATCCATTCGACCCTGCACCCCTTCGCCCTTCCACCCCTTCCCCCTTTAACCCTTCGCCCCCAACCCCAACCCCATCCCCTGCTTCCCTTAACCTCCTGAACCTCATCAACCTCCTCAACTGTTAACATTGCACTGTAGCATAATGCAATGGACTGTAATGCATTGTTGACTGTAATGCAATCGAGTAAAATGCAATGGACTGTAATGCAGTGCACTGTGGACTGTAACCTACACACTGTCACCAATGCAGCTGGACATGTACCAAGAAGCAGTGGACTGTAATGTAATGCAATTCACTGTGGACTGTAACATAATGCAATGGACTGTAACATACACACTGTCACATATGCAGCTGGACATGTACCAAGAAGCAATTGACTGTAATGTAATGCACTGTGGACTGTGGACTGTAACATAATGCAATGGACTGTAACATACACACTGTCACATATGCAGCTGGACATGTACCAAGAAGTGCAAGATTGGACACTGAAAGCTCTCTCAACCGAATCAGTGACATACGACTTCAATCTGGCAGAGGCAATAGGTCTTGAGATGTACAACATCACCTTAGAGGAGATCCGCTATGCTTGCGCCTTGGTAGGTCATGTTAGGAAGCTGCGTGGAAGCTGGGTGCCTGGGAGGGTGGGGGGTTATGTGGGGGGTGGGGTGGGGTGGGGGGTATGGTGCTATGCTTGTGCCTTGGTTGGTGATGCCGAAGCTGGGTGGAAGCTGGGTGCCTGGGTGAGGGGGAGGTGGTAGACTGCTATGCCTTGGTAGGTGATGTAGAAGCTGGGTGGAAGCTGGGTGCCTGGGTGAGGGGGAGGTGGTAGACTGCTATGCCTTGGTAGGTGATGTAGAAGCTGGGTGGAAGCTGGGTGGATGGATAGGTGGATGGATGGATTGATGGAGGAGGGGGGAGGGGGATGGTGCTATGCTTGCGCCTTCGAAGGTGGTGTAGAATCCATGTGGATGGTCAGGTGGATGGATGGAGGGATAGATGAATACGTAGATATGGATGGATAGAGAGGTGGTGTTTGTGTGTGTAGGGGGGGGGGGGGGGGGGGGGGGGGGGGGGGGGGGGGGATGACGAAGTCGTGGTAAGCATTTTGTTTATCGATGTTGGGAAAGTCCTTTTAGCTTACTTGACTACCTTTGGACTGTAACATACACGTATTGATAGTGACCAGCATATCATTTGATGTTGACCAAAGGTGAGTATGGTATCATATGATATCATACACATTGCATCATAATTATACCATATTGCGGGCATATATGGGTGCGCTCATATAACAGACCCACTTACAAGAATAATCCTGGAGAATTGTTGGTTGCCCCCAGTGAAAGCAAATGGGCTGGCCCCCTCAACCTCACGCCTCGTAACAAGGCGTACTATCTATTTATTTATTTATTCTGGAGAAACCTAGAGTTACACCAATGGATAGACCTTTACACATGCTGCAACATGCGCCTGCTTAGGCACCATCGTACTAAGTGGTGGATGAGATCAGGGCAACTTCACTCTTTTTCATCATGGGGTCTACCACTTTTTTTTTTTTTTTTTTTTTTGCACCACCCCACCCCCACCAACACCCCCCCCACCCCCACCCCCCACCCCACTCACCCCACCCGGCCCCACCCACCCCACCCCCACCCCCACCCCCACCCCCACCCCCACCATACTACTAAGTGGGGAAGGAGATCATGACTGTGAAGTGGGTTTCCGAGACGTGGTTGGTGGATTCCTGCAGAGGTTAACTTCACTCTTTTTCATCATAGGTCGACCACGTTGTTTTGCCCCTCCCCCCACTACTTCCCCCCGCCCCCCTCTCCGCCACGCCCCCTCCCCCCCACCCCCCACAACACACAGTCGAACTCCTCACCGCCCCCCCCCTCCCCCCACCCCACACACACTCATCACCCCACACCCCCGCCCACCTCACCCACACACTAACCCTTACCCACACCCGCCCAATCCCCACCCCACACCTACCACCTCACCCCACACACACCTACCCCAACCGACCACCCCCCACCCCACACACACACTCCTCACCCCACACCCCCCCCTCACCCGCACACACACCCTTCCCTACCCACCACACCCCGACCACCCCACCCCAGCACACACCTCCGCCCACCTCACCCCACACCGCACTCCCCGCACCCACCCCCTCCCCCGCGCACCCCCCCCTGCCCCCGCCCCCCCCCCCACGCACCCCCCCCACGCACCCCCCCAACCCAACCCCTCCAAACTAATTTACAAAGCCGTGGCAAAAAAACTAATGTTAAAGTTTAGTAAAAAAAAGGAATTTGAAGTGTAGTTCAAATACGAATTTTAAAGTTTAGCAAAAAAACTGCCTCTTGCTCTGTGTGAACACAGGTTGGAAACTAAACCCTAAACCCCGAACCCTGTGTGTACATAGATTGGAACACACACTGTCAGGAGCATTCCGGGATACCACCTTCCTGCTCCCCATGCTTCCTGCTTCACATGGCTGAAAAACCCATGTAGCAATCCAATCCCTGCCTGTGCCTCTTCCCAGTATTTACACAGGTTAGAACCTTAACCCTAAACCCTAAATCCTAAACTCAGTGTGTACACAGATTGGAAACGCGCAGTGTCAGGAGCACTCCGAGATACCGTCTTCCTGCGCCCCATACTTCACATGGCTGAAAAACCATGTAACAATCCAATCCCTGCCTTTGCCTCTTGCCCTGTGTGTACACAGGTTGGAACCTAAACCCCATGCCCTAAACCCTGAACCCTGCGTGTACACAGATCGGAACCTATTTCCAAAACCCTAAACCCTGTGTATACACAAATTGGAACACGTGCAGTGTCAGGAGCACCACGTGAGACCGTCTTCCTGCTCCCCATATTTCACATGGCTTAAAAACCATGTAACAATCCAATCCCTGCCTTTGCCTCTTGCCCTGCGTGTACACAGGTTGGAACCTAAACCCTAAACCCTAAACCCTGTTTGTACAAAGGTTGGAACACGCGCAGTGTCAGGAGCACCTCGTGAGACTACCTTCCTGCTCCCCGTGTTTGACATGGCAAACCACAGAGCTGACTGCCCCATCTACCTAGGTGTGCATTAGGTGGTGTGTGTTGGTGTGGGTGTGGGTGTGGGTGTGGGTGTGTGTGGGGGGTAAGAATTTGGAGCTTAAGGTTTGTGGTGGGTTGTGTGTGTGTGGTAAGGGTTTGTGGTGGCAGTGGGGGGGTAGGTAGGGTTGTGTGTGTGTGTGTGTGTGGTGAGGGTTTGTGGTGGTTAGGGTGGTGGGGGTGGGGGTGGGGGTGTAGGTAGGGGGGTGGGTAGGTGCTCATGCTGAGGGTAACTGTTGTACTTTGTGTTGTATTACCTACGGCACTACTGCACAAACTACGCCGCTATATGTGTGTCGCCTGCTTATCCCCTGTTGACCACGTTCCCTGCAAACTTCCAATGATGATACCGTGTATCTCACACCTGATCACATGTATCTCACACCTGATCACATGTATCTCACACCTGATCACATGTATCTCACACCTGATCACATGTTTCTGCTCACACCTGATCACATTTCTCACATCTGATCCACATTTATCTCACACCCTGATCGACATGTTTTCTCACACCTGATCACATGTATCTCACACCTGATCACATGTATCTCACACCTGATCACATGTATCTCACACCTGATCACATGTTTCTCACACCTGATCACATGTATCTCACACCTGATCACATGTATCTCACACCTGATCACATGTATCTCACACCTGATCACATGTATCTCACACCTGATCACATGTTTCTCACACCTGATCACATGTATCTCCACCTGTCACAGTAGCGCACACCTGAGCACATGTTTCTCACACCTTATCACTGTATCTCACCCTGATCACATTAATCTCACACCGATCAGATGTATCTCACACCTGATCAGATTTTCTCACCACCTGATCACATGTTATCTCACACCTGATCACATTATCTCACACCTGAGCACATGTCTCACACCTGATCACATGTTTCTCACACCTGAATCCATTATCTCACCACCTGATTCACATCCAGCTCACACACCTGATCACCATGTAGCTCACCACACAAACCTCTAACTGTATCTCACCCCTGATCACCCATGTATCTCACACCCTGATCCCTGTTTCTCACACCTGATCACATGTACTCACACCTGATCCATGTATCTCACACCTGAACACGAATGTATCTCACACTGATCAATGTTTCTCACCCTATCACATGTATCGTCACACCGGATCACATGTATCTCCACACCTGTCAAAGTATCGCACACCGGTCACATTATCTCACACCTGAGCACATGTACCCACACCTGTATCACATGGTATCTCACACCTGATCACATGTATCTCACACCTGATCACATGTTTCTCACACCTGATCACATGTATCTCACACCTGATCTCATGTATCTCACACCTGATCTCATGTATCTCACACCTGATCACATGTATCTCACACCTGAATGTTTCCCAGATGCCACCCCCCCACCCCCCCACACAACCCCCCCCCCCCACACACACATCTGCGCAAGCTGCCACTGCTTGCTACCCATGTTTCTCCATGTGACCGTTTGAGATACCCCCCCCCCCCCCACCCCCCAACCCCCCACCCCCCCGCCACACCACCCACACCGCCACTGGCATGTTTTCGCACATGTGACCGTGTGAAGAATACCCACCCCCCCCCCCCCCCCCCCCCCACCCACCACGTACCCCACACCACTGCGCAGCTGCCACTGCTGCTCCATGTTTCTCACCTGTGACCGGTTTGAAGATACCCCCCCCCCCACCACACCACCACACACACCACAAACCAAACTCAACCACCACCACCACCACCACCACACAAACCCTTGCACTGCTACCACGGCTGCTACCATTAATCTCACACCTGAATTTGTTTCCATATTACCACTACCTACCCCCCCCCCCCCCCCCCCCCCCCCCCCCCCCCCCAACGCCCGCCAGCCCCCCCCCCCCCTCCCCCCCCCCCCACCACACACACACCACACACACGCCCACCCACCCCCTCCAGTCCACCTCACCACCACCACCACCACCACCCACACCTGCACTGCTGCCACCGCTGGTACCATGTACTAAACATATGTACCTCACACCTGTACCTCACACCTGCACTGCTGCCACCGATGATACCATGTACTACACATATGTACCTCACACCTTTACCTCACACCTGCACTGCTGCCACTGATGATACCATGAACTACACATCTGTACTTCACACCTGTACCTCACACCTGCACTGCTGCCACTGATGATACCATGAACTACACATCTGTACTTCACACCTGTACCTCACACCTGCACTGCTGCCACTGATGATACCATGTATCTCACATCTGATTGTTTCCATACACACACAAACAAACTGCCCACCACCACTATCACCACCACCACCACCACCCCAAATCTACGCAGCTTCCACCGATGATACCTCGTATCTCACGTCTGATGCGGTAATTTTCAAGGAAGGGGACGAGGTAAGGTACAGGGAGGTGTTGTGGGTGGGGGGTGGGGAGGGGGGGTACGGGTTTCAGCGTGTGGGCCCAGGGGGGAATGTAGGTTACGACATGTTTTGCCAGGGGTGGGGTGGGGGTTGCTGGTTGGTGTAAGACATGGCGGGTGACGAGGTAAGGGTACAGTGAGGTGGGGGTGGGGGGTAACCAGCGCAAAAAGCGGAAGGTAAGGTTACAGGCCGGGGGGGTTAGACAGGATGTTACTAGTAAGGTATCAGGGGTGGGGGTGGGGGGGACATGGTGTTAAAGCCGTGTTTCACAAGCCCTTTTTTTCAGTTTTGGGGCCTACGTGTTTGGCAGCAGCCCCTAAAAACCTAAAAACCCTTACTTGAACCAACCCCCCTTCCCCCCCCCCCCACCCACCCACCACACCCTCCCCCCTCCCCGAACCCCCTCCTCACCCACCCCCCCTCCCATCCCCCTCTCCCCCCTCCCACCCCCCCCCCCCCCCCACACACACACATGCACCCTCACTCACACACACACAAACCCCTCACACACGCCGCCACAGCCAGATTTTTCTACAGCTATAACGACGTCCGGACGAGACAATTCATTTGTCCTTTCACTCTTGTACATCCCCCTCCCCTCCCCCCTTTCCCAACCCTTTCCACCCCTCACACCACCCCCACTCCCCACCCACCCTTCACTCACACCACAAACCCACGCACACAACAAAAAAAAGCCATCAACACAGATTTGTTACCAAAAGGAGACTACAACAAAGGGACTACTGAAAGGCGTGCAACTATTCGTTGTCATTCTTTGCATTTCACTATTGTATATCACAATCAGTTCACCAGCACTCGCTGCGACACCCCTCCCGCCATACCAGTGGGATTCTACGCTTGTTACAGCAGGAAAGGGGAGAACAAAAGCGGCGTTCGTAGTCTTGGTTCCACCAGTACACCCCGACCCACCCACCACAACGAGACACCCCCCCCCCGGCGACGCCTTACCGGCCCCTTAAGGGACCCCCTCATTACAAGAGGAAAGATAAGAAAAGAAATAAAAAAACGGAATGAATCTACCGCCAAACAAACCACCCTAATGGATCCCCCTCGACCCACCCTTCTCCCCATTAATCAACGAGGTAAAGACTAAAGAGCCCAGCGCCGACACCCACACTTTTTGTGTAATGTTACAGTCAGTGCCTGGTTTGATGCTTACCCCGCGTGATTTCCCTCACCCCCCCCCCCCGCCCAACCACCCCACCCCACCCCCCCCTGTGTGTGTTATGTTACAGTCGGTGGCTGGTGGTGGATGCTTACCCCCCATACCCCCGCCGCAAACGGCCCAGCCCCCCACACCCCCACCCCCTTTAAACCAAAACCTACCCTAACCCCCTCCCCTCCCCACACATCATAACCCCGGCTCGAACCCCATACCCCTGTGTGTGTGTTTACAGTCGGTGCTGGTTGATGCTTACCCCCCCCCCCCCCACTCCACCCCCCCCCGCCCCCCACACCACCACCCGCACCCGTTAACGGCCACCCCAAGCCCCGTGTATAAACCACACAATCCCCGACCCCACCCATTACCCCGGCCTGCGCCCGCGTAGCCCCTTTAAGAGATACCCTCCCCATGCCACGCGCCCACACACGACCTTAACGCTAAAGGGACGAAAACCTCCCCGAAAGGACCGCGCGGGTCGCCGTTATCACCAAGCCGCCTGGTTTTTGTATGATTACCAGTCGATCTGATTCTAGGTCTGGAATTCTATCCCACAACGGCCACTGCCAGAAATACCGGGGAACCTCCCAACACCCCGCAATTCGCACAAGTCCTACCCCCCCCCATACCTGTGTGTGTAGTTAACAGTCGGTGGCTGGTTGATGCTTACCCCCCTTCCCCCCCCCCCACCGCAATCCAGCCCCCCGCCATGAACCCCCTATCCCAGCCCCATGTGTGTGTATGTTACAGGAAAAACAGTCGGTGCGTTTTTTGTGTTTACCATGCTTCCCCCCCTCCCACCCCCCCCCCCCGGTCGAGAAGGTAGGCCCGCTCACTTCCCCCTCCACAACCCGCCATCCCCCCCCTCCCTGTGTGTGTATGTACTACAGTCGGTGCTGGTTGATGCTTACCGCCCCCCCCCCCGCCCTTACCCTCCCCCCACCCCTTACCCCCCCCCCCCCCCCCCCCCCCCCCCCCCCCCCCCCTTACCCCTCCCCCCCCATCTTACCACCTCCCCCCCCCCTTACCCCCCTTACCCCCCCCTTACCCTCCCCCCCCTGTGTGTTGTATGTTACAGTCGGTGCTGGTTATGCTTTACCCCCCCCCCCCCCCCCCCCCCCCCCCCCCCTTACCCCTCCCCCCCCCCCATACCTGGTGTGGTATTTTACAGGTTGGGGTGCTGGTTGATGCTTACCCCCCTTACCCCTACCAACCCCCCCCCCCCCCCCCCCTGACCCTCCCCCCCTGTGTGTGTATGTTACCTTCCGGTGCTGGTTGATGCTTACTACCCCCCTTACCCCCCCCCCCCCCCCCCCCCCCCCCCCCCCCTTACCCTCCCCCCCTGTGGTGTGTTGTTACAGTCGGTGCTGGTTGATGCTCCCCCCCCCTCCCCCCCCCCCCCCCCCCCACCCCCCCCCCCAGCCCCCCCCCCCCCCCCCCCCTTAAACCCTCCCCCACCCCCCCCTGTGTGTGTATGTTACAAGTCGGTGCTGGTATGCTTTACCCCTACCCCGCCCCCCACCCCCCCCGCCACCCCCTTAACCCCTCCCCCCCCACCCCCACCCCCCCTGGTGGTGGTAATGTTGAACGTCTGCTGGTTGATGCTTACCCACCCCCCCCCCCACCCCCCCCCCCCGCCCTTACCCCGCCCCCCCCCATACCATCCCTCCCCCCCCCCCCCCTGTGTGTTTAGGTTTGGCAGGTCGGGTCTGGTTGATGGCTTACCCCCCTTACCACCCCCCCCCCCCCTTAACCTACCCCTCCCCCCCTGTGTGTGTATGTTACATCGGTGCTGGGTTGATCTAACCCCCCCCCCCCCCCCCCCCCCCCCTACCCCTACCACCCCCCCCCTTACCCCGCCCTTACCCCCCCCCCCCCCCCCCTTACCCCCTCCCTCCCCCCCCCCCCCTGTGTGTGTATGTTACAGTCGGTGCTGGTTGATGCTTCCCCCCCCCCCCCCCTTCCCCCTCCCCCCCCCCCTGTGTGTGTGTGTTACAGTCGGTGCTGGTTGATGCTTACGACCCCTTGGTTAAAGCATCCTTGAACTCCAGGGGTAGGCCCAATAGACTAAAGGGGTCATCTTCTACTATGCATATCTCCCAGCTCCCAAGGACCCTCCCCACCTGATGTCGATTGGTGGGTTGGTGCTTACGACCCTCTCCCCTTCCCCTCCCCATCCCCTGTGTGTGCATGTTACAGTCCAGGGGTAGGCCCAATAGAGAAACGGGGTCATCTTCTACTGTGTATATCCTCCAGCTCCCAAGGACCCTCCCCACCTGATGTCGATTGGTAGGTTGGTGCTTACAACACTCTCCCCCTCCCCCCCCCCCCTGTTCCCCTACCTCGTACGTCACTTTTTCCAAATTTGAGTTTTAGGTCTAACAGTTCATACCTCACTTTTTACAAATTTGAGTTTTAGATCTTGCAGTTCGCACCTCACTTTTTCCGAATTTGAGCTTTGGGTCTAACCTGACCACTTCATACCATGTATTGATTTTGTTGTTGTTTTTATTGTGTTGATTTATTGTTGTTTTTATTGTGTTGAATTATTGTTGTTTTTATTGTGTAGATTTATTGTTGTTTTATTATTTATTGTTGTCTTTATAGTGTTGATTTATTGTTGTTTTATTTTGTTGATTTATTGTTGTTTTATTTTGTTGATTTATTGTTGTTTTTATTGTGTTGATTTTTTTGCTGTTTTTATTGTGTTGATTTATTGTTGTTGTATTGTGTTGATTTATTGTTGTTTTATTGTGTTGATTTTGTGTTCTTTTTATTGTGTTGATTTATCATTGCTTTATTGTATTGATATATTGTTGTTTTATTGTGTTGATTTATTGTTGTTTTATTTTGTTGATTTATTTTTGTTTTATTGTGTGGCTTTCTTTTGGGTTTTTTGTTGTGTTTGCTTTCTTGTTGTTTCCTCTTGTGTTGCTTTTATTGTTGTTTTCCTTGTGTTGCTTTTCTTGTTTTTCTTGTGTGTTTTTTTGTTTTTTTTCATTGTCTTGGTTTCTTGTGTTTTTTTTGATGTGGAGTCTATTGTTTCGTTTTCTGTGTTGCTTTATCGTTGTTTTTTTCTTATTGTTTTGGATCCTTTGTTTTTATTGTTTTGATTTCTGGTTGTTTTTATTGTATTTAGTTCTTATTTGTTTTACTTGTGATGCTTATGTTGTTTTACAACTTGTGTTGCTTTTGTTTGTTTTTATTGTGTTTAGTTATTGTTGTTTTATTGTGTTGATGTATTGATGTTTCATTTTGTTGATGTATTGTTCTTTTATTGTGTTTATTTATTGTTGTTTTATTGTGTTGTTGTTTTGTTGTTTTTATTGTATTGATATATTGTTGTTTTATTGTGTTGATTTATTGTTGTTTTATTTTGTTGATTTATTTTTGTTTTATTGTGTTGATTTATTTTTGTTTTATTGTGTTGATTTATTGTTGTTTTATTTTGTTAATATATCGTTGTTTTTATTGTGTTTATTTATCGTTATTTTTATTGTGTTGATTCATTGCTGTTTTTATTGTGTTGATTTATTGTTGTTTTTATTGTGTTGATTTATCGTTGTTTTTATTGTGTTGATTTATTGTTGTTTTTATTGTGTTGATTTATTGTTGTCATATTGTGTTGATTTATTGTTGTTTTTAATGTGTTGATGTATTGATGTTATATTGTGTTGATTTATTGTTGTGTTATTGTGTTGATTTATTGTTGTTTTGTTGTGTTGATGTTTTATTGTGTTGATTTATTGTGTTGATTATTGTTGCTTTGTTGTGATGATTTATTGTTGTATTTATTGTGTTTATTTGTCGTTGTTTTTATTGTGTTTATTTATTCTTGTTTTTATTGTGTTTATTGTTTTGTTATGTTGTGTTTATTTATTGGGGTTCATTTCACCAGTCCTTCTTTTGTTTTAACTGCCTTTCCTATTTGTAAGGTTGAACAATTCCCTTTAGCTGTTTTGTTTTAACTGTTTTGTTTTAACTGCTTTTCCTGCTCGCAAGCAGGGATATTTTTTCTCGGAATACATTCCGATCGGAATACGAGACCTCGTTTTGGCTAAAATTGCTAGAATAAGAAACCTAAACACAACAATTATTTTTTCTTCTACGCAGACTGACTAAAAAAGACCCAAATCGACCCAAATCGGAATAAGGATCCTGTTTTGGGAGGGAAAAAGGGCGGAGAAAAATAGAAAGGAACAGGATTTCCTCTTTTTGATTTGAAAATACTATCCCTGCTCGTAAGGTTGAGCAAGTCCGATTAGCCTTTTCGGCTACCCCTGGAATGTCAGAATATAAATGTACTCACTTTAAAATTATGTAACCTTTGCCAATTAGAAGTGACCTATATCAATTATACCCCTAGAATGTGACAATACAATCAATCAATAACAAACACACAATCAATGAATAACATACAAGAAAGCAATAACATGCAATTACAATACAATCAAGCAATAACATACAACCAAGCAGTATGCATGAACAATACAGTCAAGCAATAACATACAATAAAGCAATACCATGCAATTACAATACAACCAAGCTTCAACTGCCACGCCCCTCATGCCTGCAGACGTCTACAATGAGTCAGAACCCCTAGACAGTGTCTTCGAAGGTATGCATTCATTTATTTATTTATTTATTTCCGAGATTTGTTTTTGTTTTTTTTGCATTTTTATTTGTGTATGTATTTTGCAGGGGGCCGCTAAAAAGTTGCTCGTGTACCGCACGTTGGAAATGGGCCTTAAAGGTGTCGTAAGCCCCGAAACCATCGAAAAAGGTCGAAAAGGTGTCGGGGAGGGTAGTAATCGACCCCTCAAAAAGAGGGGGGAGGGGGGGGGGGGGGGGGGCCGGCCGCTTTCAGAAATTTCCTCTTGTGAAAACTGTTAGGGGCCAAAACTTCCTCAGCACTCGGTCTCTGATTAAGTAAGCAGACCTAATGAACAAGCTCGACGAGATCTTTCCGAATCCGCGGTTATTTCCGACAAATATGGAGGCGCGGTCCTCTAGATCCAAGTCGAGGCACCTGGTGACCTGGCAGATCCTCGAACATGGGTCGAGCCGGTTTCGGAAATATCTTCGTAACTTCCTCACCAGACGGAATCTGACGCACTTCAGCGTACCTATGAAACTGGTTTGAAGAGAGCATTCCGAATCCGCGCTTGTTTTCGAGAACGAGTAAATGTGTCGAGGTGGTGCTCGAGTAGTGAACTAGTGACCTTCACAGGATCTAAGTACATCAAGTGTGAAAGTTGGGCCAAACCAGCAACTCAGAATTTCCTCCCCAAACTTCTTGGGTATATGAGGGTACTCGGGCATGAAACTTAGGCTTAACATCACCTTCAAATTCTGAAACACCAAAACTTGCTGGATCAGCTCAGAATCAGGGCTAGGAAAGGGTGCTTGCTTGACCATGTTGTCAAACTTTGATCAAACCCAAATATAAGACCACAAATAGATAGAGCTCGTCGAGAGGATCACTGTAGACCCTACTTTGACCCCCTAATTATAATTTCTGAAGGAGATATGGTTTTTTTTGGGGGGGGGGGGGGGGGGGGGGGGGGTAAGGCAGATTGCAAAAACTTCCGACGTAGGTGTATGAAAAAAACTTCCTCGCGAACCCCTGGTATTTTGCTTGTTTTTGTTTGAACGGATTTGTACAGGAGGTGTGAGTGTATGAGTTTTGCATGTGCGCGTGTATGAGGGTAAGCACGTGCACTGCATGTATGTTCCACCACCACCACCATCACCACCACGACCACCACCATCACCACCACAACCACCACCACCGCCACCAACAACACCAACACCAACAATAACAACACCAACACCACCAACACCACCAACACCACCAACAACAACAACAACAACAACACAACCAACACCATCACCAACACCAACACCAACACAGCACACTTCAGGGAAGTTACAAGACTACGCAGACAAGACCGTTCAACTAATGCAACTGTTGGGTGTGCGTTTGTGTGTGTTGGGTGTGGGTGTATGTGTTTTGCATGTGCGCGTGTATGAGGGTAAGCACGTGCACTGCATGTATGTTCCACCACCACCATCATCACCACCACCATCACCACCACGACCACCACCATCACCACCACAACCACCACCACCGCCACCAACAACACCAACACCAACACCAACAACACCAACCACACCAACAACACCAAAAACAACATCAACACCAACACCACCAACACCAACACAACGCTCTTCAGGGGAGTTGCAAGACTACGCAGACGAGACAGTTCGCTTGAAGACGATTTTGGCTGAGATTGATGCCAGGGATTGGACCCACCCAGAGCCAGCTCCTATTCCAGGTGTGAGCCTACCTTGTCTTGGCTTAACTACTCCTTTTCAAGCTACACATAGCAGCTGCTAGACACACCTTGTGCCTTGCCCATGCTTCCCTTTCCCTATCCTTGGGCTGGGGGGACCATCTGTTAGCTTAGTTTGATGCCAGGGATTGGACCCACCCAGAGCCAGCTCATATTCCAGGTGAGGGCCTGCCTTGCCCATGCTTAACTATTTCCTTTTCAAGCTACACGTAGCAGCTTCTAGACACCCCTTTGCCTTGCCCATTCTTCTCTGTTTTGAGGTATATGTAGCAGCTTCTAGTCACCCCTTTGCCTTGCCCATGCTTCCCTTTCCCTGTCCTTGGTATGAAGACAGCTTTAGCTTAGTTTGATGACAGGTGGCAGCCTGCCTTGCCCCTGCTTCTCTGTTTTGAGATACACATAGAAGCTGCTAGACACACCTTGTGCCTTGCCCATGCTTCCCTTTACCTATCCTTGGGCTGGGGGGACCATCTGTTAGCTTAGTTTGATGCCAGGGATTGGACCCACCCAGAGCCAGCTCATATTCCAGGTGAGGGCCTGCCTTGCCCATGCTTAACTATTTCCTTTTCAAGCTACACGTAGCAGCTTCTAGACACCCCTTTGCCTTGCCCATTCTTCTCTGTTTTGAGGTATATGTAGCAGCTTCTAGTCACCCCTTTGCCTTGCCCATGCTTCCCTTTCCCTGTCCTTGGTATGAAGACAGCTTTAGCTTAGTTTGATGACAGGTGGCAGCCTGCCTTGCCCCTGCTTCTCTGTTTTGAGATACACATAGAAGCTGCTAGACACACCTTGTGCCTTGCCCATGCTTCCCTTTCCCTATCCTTGGGCTGGGGGGACCATCTGTTAGCTTAGTTTGATGCCAGGGATTGGACCCACCCAGAGCCAGCTCATATTCCAGGTGAGGCCTTGCCCATGCTTAACTATTTCCTTTTCAAGCTACACGTAGCAGCTTCTAGACACCCCTTTGCCTTGCCCATTCTTCTCTGTTTTGAGGTATATGTAGCAGCTTCTAGTCACCCCTTTGCCTTGCCCATGCTTCTCTTTCCCTGTCCTTGGTATGAAGACAGCTTTAGCTTAGTTTGATGACAGGTGGCAGCCTGCCTTGCCCCTGCTTCTCTGTTTTGAGATACACAAAGCAGCTGCTAGACACACCTTGTGCCTTGCCCATGCTTCCCTTTCCCTATCCTTGGGCTGGGGGGACCATCTGTTAGCTTAGTTTGATGCCAGGGATTGGACCCACCCAGAGCCAGCTCATATTCCAGGTGAGGGCCTGCCTTGCCCATGCTTAACTATTTCCTTTTCAAGCTACACGTAGCAGCTTCTAGACACTCCTTTGCCTTGCCCATTCTTCTCTGTTTTGAGGTATATGTAGCAGCTTCTAGTCACCCCTTTGCCTTGCCCATGCTTCCCTTTCCTGTCCTTGGTATGAAGACAGCTTTAGCTTAGTTTGATGACAGGTGGCAGCCTGCCTTGCCCCTGCTTCTCTGTTTTGAGATACACACAGCAGCCACTAGACACTCCTTGTGCCTTGCCCATGCTTCCCTTTACCTGTTCTTTGGCTAGGGGGGACCATCTGTTAGCTTAATTTGATGCCAGGGATTGGACCCACCCAGAGCCAGCTCATATTCCAGGTAAGAGCCTGCCTTGCCCATGCTTAACTATTTCCTTTTCAAGCTATGCGTAGCAGTTTCTAGGCACCTCTTTGCCTTGCCCATGCTTCTCTTTCCCTATCCTTGCGCCGGGGGGGACCTTTTATTAGCTGAGTTTGATGCCAGGGATTTGACCCACCCAGAGCCAGCCCCTATTCCAGGTGAAATCCTGCCTTACTCATGCTGTACTCCTTTCTTTTCAAGCTATGCGTAGCAGCTTCTAGACACTCCTTGTGCCTTGCCCATGCTTCTCTTTCCCTGTCCTTTGGCTAGGGGGAGCCATCTGTTAGCTTAGTTTTACGCCAGGGATTGGACCTGCCAAGAGATAGCTCCAATGCATGAAGGAAAGCCTGCCTTGCCCATGCTTTACTATTTCATTTCAAGCTACACGTAGCAGCTTCTAGGCACCCCTTTGCCTTGCCCATGCTTCCCTTTCCCTGTCCTTGGGCTGAAGTTAGCTTTAGCTTATCCTTTTTTATCGAGTGCACCACCACCACACACAAACACACACAAACACACACGCACCACCACCACCACCACCAGTAGCATAACCTCTTCTTGGCTGATAGCCCTGTACCTGCTTGCTCTTTTTGGACAGGCCAAGAGTACATACACGTCCTGAAGAGATTGAAGAAACGGCGGCAAGTGCACAAACACACACATAAACACACGAACACACGCACGCACCACCACCACCACCACTAGTAGCATAACCTCTTCTTGGCTGATAGCCTTGTAACTGCTTGCTCTTTTTGCACAGGCCAAGAGTACATACACGGAGTCCTGAAGGGATTGAAGAAACGGCGGCGATTGGCTATTGTGGTAGAGCTGGAGCAAATTGAGAAAGTGGTGGCAACCATACTGGACCAATGAAGGAACATAATATGAATACATAAATTGTATGGCGGGAGGTTGAGGGGGCCAGCCCCCAAGGTTGCCCATTTGTCCGTTTGACCGACTGACCGGCTGACCGACCGACCGGCCGACGGACCGACCGACCGACCAGAAATTGAAGCCTGGCACGTCAGCCAACTGGCTCATACCTAACTGGCTTTGGTCAGCTGGAGCGAATAGAGAAAGTGGTGGCAACCAAACTTGACCAATAATGGAGCAACGTGGCTCAATGGAACATTTGAACACAGATATAAATATATAATCCCCGTTCGACGAATGGCTCAGTGGCAGAGCTCCTAGAACGACGTAGGTGCCGGGTTCAAATCCCCAGGGGTGCGCTTAGGTGTTCGCGGTCGCTGTCAACAGCCATGGCAGCTTTGTCCTTGTCAAGCAGCAGCCCGTTCCCTACCGCCGTAAGACGGGGCTCCCTTAATACCACGCCCCACCAGGCGTTATCATTACTTTTCTATACATAAATAGTGCGCCTTGTTGCGAGGCGTGAGGTTGGGCAGGGCAGCCCGTTTGCTTGCGCTAGAGCGCATGCTTTTGGAGCCCGACTGCGTGATTGAAGCAAATTGTTAAACCCCCTCGACGAGCAGCGCGGACATTTTCAAACTACCGTTGCGCTCTGCGCTTTCTGCGAGCTGGTCTGCGCTTTCTGTGTGCTGGGTATTTTTGACAGTTGCTTGCCCCAGATCAGATGGAGTGAGAATCAGAGAGTCAGTGAGTGACTGAAGGGGTGAAACGTGGAGATTTATAAATTGTGAGGCTCTCAGACTCTCAGATTCAGACTAACTGCAACACCCCTCACATGCTTGACCATGAATACATAACAGAACGATGCATTTCTGAAAGTCCGAGATTGCTTATTAGTTCTGAGTCGAGTTGACTCACTCAACTGGTCGAGCTGCTTCAGGCTTACTGACTTGCCCAACTGCTTTTGACTTTCTGAATCTCCTAATTTGCCTGGAGCAGCTAACTCGCCAGTAGCCTCAAATCCCCAGCAACTTCAATCCGCTTGCTTCTCAAGAATAAGTGTGTTGGATTGTTACATGTGACATGTATTGGATTGTTACATGTGACAGATATTGGATTCAATGGGTGAATCTCCCTATGCTAGCCCTAGACTCAAAATATTAAAAAGTAATGGTGCCTGGTGGAGCGTAGTATTAGGAGAGCCCTGTCTTAAGGCAGTAGAGAGCGGGCTGCTACTAAACCTGTACAGTGCTACACACTGACTGATGACAGAACACTTAAGCGTACGGTACCCGTATATTCGAACCCAGCACCTTCCTCAGTCCAGCGAAATGATCAGCCATTGAACCATTCGCCCAACCGGGATTATACTCAAAATATTTAGGGATATGTAATATAATATCATATGATGCCGGCAGTCTGTCTAGGCTAAAGTTACCATTTATTTATTAAAAAAATACAATATCATTTGATGCAATTTGCATGATACCATATGATATATTGATATCATACTCGCCTTTGGTCAAAATTATATGATATGCCGATCCCTCAAAATATTACATGATCTGAGGAGTTCCTCTCACTTGGAACTAACGAGTGGGCACGCTTAGATTGGCGGGAAACTACGGTTTTATCAACATATAGACATAGAAAATACCGGCACTGCATACGGTACCGGCCAGGTTCACACACTTCAGAATTGCCGCCTTGGAAGAGGTAGAGACCTTCCCTTCGTGCTGCCGCGGGGTCGTCCAAGGTAAGGCACCGTTGCGGTCTACGAAATCAAATAAAAACAACGTAGTAGCCATTCTTTAGTCTGTACGGTACTACGTTACATGTTAGTTGTTCAGGCAAAGGGTAGACCCAATAGGCTAGAGGGACTGGCCCCACCAAGACAGGAGAACACAAAAGCACTGATGAATTGAACCCCAAACAATCGTTATACCGTCGAGGGCCCTGACTTTGTGCGACAGTGATAATTTAATTCAATGATCAATACAAAAAGAGGTGAAACTCGAGGCAAGAATCCAGATCTAGGGGCGAGAACCTCGTAAGAGTCACTATCCTAAGATATGACAGGCGCTGAGGGCACTACAACATGCAAACATGATGGTTCCTTCAATCCCACATCCTGTGGCAGCTCACACTAATTTCTAGGCCAGTGTTGACCCAAGACAAGCCAACACGACAACCTCCAGAGGGTCTTCCGACTCTCCTCTCTTAGTCAAATACGGCGGTTCGCTCCCCTTTTCGACGAATGCCTCAATGGCAGAGCTCTTTGAACGAAAAAGGTGCCGATCTCGAATCCGTAAGTGTTCGCAGTCGCTGTCAACCGCCATGGTAGCTTTTCCCAGGTAAGGTAGCAGCCCGTTAACTACCGCCGTAAGACGGGGCTCCCTTAATACCACGTCCCGTCAGGCATTATCATTTTATAACGGCTGTTCGCACAGCGTCATCATAGCTTACGG
Organism: Chlamydomonas sp. ICE-L; assembly: GCA_013435795.1. NCBI lineage: Eukaryota > Viridiplantae > Chlorophyta > Chlorophyceae > Chlamydomonadales > Chlamydomonadaceae > Chlamydomonas > Chlamydomonas sp. ICE-L. The sequence goes on along the minus strand of JACBWV010000223.1, from coordinate 1,099,843 downwards.
GCTAAGCCCCCCCTTCTGGGGGGGCGGGAGCTCCCATGGTTACATCGTCCGATTGTCTGTTTGACTGTTTGTCCGCACGCACCATCCCTGGGCCTTAATGGCCCCTGGCCCTGTCGTAAGGCCTGGCTTCAGTTCGCTGCACACGAAACCGTTGCCACCTGTCGCTCTGATAGCCAACTCTCTCCGCAAGTTTTCCGCTTTGCTTGGCATGCGCCTTGGACTTGCCTTCCCACCTACGAGCAGAAGCTTCTAGGCAGCTCCCCTGACTAGCTAGTCAGGCAAAACTCATGCAACTGAGTGCACCTTGAAGCTGGCACAACCAGCTTTCCTTTATTGTTGCCATCCCGGGGCTTGGCCAAGTGGCTGGCTCAGGGACTCAGGGAGCTGCATGGAAGCTGCTACTCGTACCTGAACATAATAGCTATAAGCATCCTTCTTAGTGACCTAGACTCTGTTAAAGCTGAAGCACCCCGGCTTGGCTTGGCTTGGCCTGGCTGGCTCGGTGATCTTGGTGATCTAGGCTCAGTCTAAGCTGAAGCGCCCTGGCTTGGCTTGGCTTGGCCTGGCCTGGCTGGCTTGGTGATCTAGGCTCTGTTTAAGTTGAAGCGCCCTGGTTTGGTTTGGTTTGGCTTGGCTTGGCTTGGCTTGCTTGGTGATCTAGACTCTGTTTAAGCTGAAGCACCCTGGCTTGGCTTGGCTTGGCTGAATTGGTTATCTTGGTTATCTAGGCTCTGTTTAAGCTGAAGCACCCTAGCTTGGCTTGGCTTGGCTTGCTTGGTGATCTAGACTCTGTTTAAGCTGAAGCATCCTGGCTTGGCTTAGCTTGGCTGAATTGGTTATCTTGGTTATCTAGGCTCTGTTTAAGCTGAAGCGCCCTGGCTTGGCTTGGCTTGGACTGGCTGCCTTGGTGATCTTGGTGATCTAGACTCTGTTTAAGCTGAAGCACCCTGGCTTGGCTTGGCTTGGCTTGGCTTGGCTTGCTTGGTGATCTAGACTCTGTTTAAGCTGAAGCACCCTGGCTTGGCTTAGCTTGGCTGAATTGGTTATCTTGGTTATCTAGGCTCTGTTTAAGCTGAAGCGCCCTGGCTTGGCTTGGCTTGGACTGGCTGCCTTGGTGATCTTGGTGATCTAGACTCTGTTTAAGCTGAAGCGCCCTGGCTTGGCTTGGCTTGGACTGGCTGCCTTGGTGATCTTGGTGATCTAGACTCTGTTTAATCTGAAGCGACCCAGGTAGTGGTAAACTCTGCAAGTAGTAGGAAAAATAAATGATAAGCCTGGTGGGGCGGGGTATTAAGGGAGCCCCGTCTTACGGCGGTAGGGAACGGGCTGCTACTTCACCTGGAGAAAGCTACCATGGCGCTTAACAGCGACCACCAGGATATGAAAGTTCAAGCTTAAGTTACCCGATGTTATTGCGATTCTATATCCATATCAATGATGTGGTACAAAATGTCCCCCCACCCCCCGCCTCCATATCCATATCAATGATGCAGTACAAAATGTCCCCCACCCCCCCCCTCCATTTCCATATCAATGATGCGGTACAAAATGTCCCCACACCCCCCGCCTCCACATCCATATGAATGATGCGGTACAAAATGTCCCCCCACTCCCTGCCTCCATATCCATATCAATGATGCGGTACAAAATGTCCCCCACCCCCCTCCTCCATATCAATGATGCGGTACAAAATGTCCCCCCACCCCCCCCCCTCCACATCCAGATCGATGATGCGGTACAAAACGTCCCCCCACCCCCCGCCTCCATATCCAGATCGATGATGCGGTACAAAATGTCCCCCCACCCCCCGCCTCCATATCCATACATCAATGATGCGTACAAATATCCCCCCACCCCCCCCCACCCCCCTCCTCCATATCCATATCAATTAATCGTTACAAAATGTCCCCCACTCCCCCCCACGCCCCCTCTCCTCCATATCCATATCAATGTCTCGGTACAAAATGTCCCCCCAACCCCCGCCTCCATATCCATATCAATGAGCGGTACAAAGTCCCCATCCCCGCCTCCATATCCATATCAATGATGCAGTCAACATGTCCCCCCACCCCCCACCCCCCGCCTCTATATCCATATCAATGATGCGGTACAAAATGTCCCCCTCCCCCCACCCCCCTCCTCGTATAGTCCATATAAAGGATGCGGTACAAAAGATCCCCCCCCCCCCCCCCCCCCCCCCCCCCCCCCCCCACCCCCCCCCCCCCCCCCCCCCGCCTCCACATCCAGATTCGATGATCTGTCAAAACCGATCCCCCACCCGACACCCCCCGCCTCCATATCCGATCGTGATGCGGTACAAAATGTCCCCCCACCCCCCCGCCTCCATATCCATATCAATGATGCGGTACAAAATGTCCCACCACCCCCCGCGCCTCCATATCAAATGATGCGGTACAAAATGTCCCCCCACCCCCCGCGCCTCCATATCCATATCAATGATGCGGTACAAAATGTCCCCCCACCCCCCTCGCCTCCATATCCATATCAATGATGCGGTACAAAATGTCCCCCCATCCCCCGCCTCCATATCCATATCAATGATGCGGTACAAAATGTCCCCCCACCCCCCGCCTCCATATCCATATCAAACGATGCGGTACAAAATGTCCCCCCACCCCCCGCCTCCATATCCATATCAATGATGCGGTACAAAATGTCCCCCCCCCCCCCCGCGCCTCCATATCCATATCAATGATGCGGTACAAAATGTCCCCCCAACCCCCCGCCTCCATATCCATATCAATGATGCGGTACAAAATGTCCCCCCATCCCCCGCCTCCATATCCATATCAATGATGCAGTACAAAATGTCCCCCCACCCCCCGCCTCTATATCCATATCAATGATGCGGTACAAAATGTCCCCCCACCCCCCCGCCTCTATATCCATATAAAGGATGCGGTACAAATGTCCCCCCCCCCCCCCCCCCCCCCCCCCCCCCGCCTCCACATCCAGATCGATGATGCGGTACAAACGTCCCCACCCACCCCCCGCCTCCATATCCAGATCGATGATGCGGTACAAAATGTCCCCCCCCCCCCCGCCTCCATATCCATATCAATGATGCGGTACAAAATGTCCCCCCACCCCCCGCGCCTCCATATCAATGATGCGGTAACAAAATGTCCCCCACCCCCCGCCTCCATAGTCCATATCAATGATGCGGTACAAAATGTCCCCCCACCCCCCGCGCCTCCATATCCATATCAATGATGCGGTACAAAATGTCCCCCCATCCCCCGCCTCCATATCCATATCAATGATGCGGTACAAAAATGTCCCCCCCACCCCCCGCTCCATATCCATATCAACGTGCGGTACAAATGTCCCCCACCCCCCTCCTTCCTATCCATATCAATGAATGGCGGTGACAAATGTCCCCCCACCCCCCCGCCGCCTCCATATCCAATATCAAGATGCGGTACAAAATGGCCCCCCAACGCCCCCCAACCCCCGCCTCCATATCCATATCAAGGTGCGGTACAAAATGTCCCGCCCATCCCCGCCGTCCCATAATCCATATCAATGCTGCAGTACAAAATGTCCCCCCACCCCCACCAAATGTCCCCCCACCCCCGCGCCTCTAGATTCCATATCAATGATGCGGTATCAAGTCCCCCCCTCCCCCCCGCCTCTATTCCATATAAAGGTATGCGGGACCAAATGTCCCCCCCCCCCTGTCCCCCCCCACCCCCCCACCCCCCCCCCCCCCCCCAACATGACATGTCCCCCCCCCCCCCCCCCCCGGGTTGCCCCCCCCCAAAAAATTTCCCCCCGCCCCCCCCCCCCCCCATAGTGTCCCTGTCCACCACCCCCCACACCCCCCCCCCCCCCCCTCCCCGCCCCCCGCCCCTGTTCCCCAGTCCCTCTCGCTTCTTGCGGTTACCCCCCTTCCCGCCCACCGTGAAGCGCCTTCCCCTCCAAGAACTACCATATCCATGATCGATGATGCGGTAACAAATGTCCCGCCCACCCCTCGCCCCATATCCATATCACTTATTCGGTAACAAAATTTCCCCCCCATCCCGCCCCCGCGCCTCATAATCAATGATGCGGTACCACTGTCCCCCCCACCCCCCCGCGCCTCCATATCCTATCAATGTGCGGTACAAATGTCCCCCACCCCCCCGCGCCTCCATATCCATATCAATGATGCGGTACAAAATGTCCCCCCGCGCCCCCCCGCCTCCATATTCATATCAATGATGCGGTAACAACATGTCCCCCCCACCCCCCCGCTCCAATCCATATCAACGATGGCGGTAACAAAATTCCCCCTTTCCCCCCACCCCCCTCCTCCATATCCTATCAATGATGCGGTACAAAATGTCCCCCCACCCCCCGCCTCTATAATCCATATCATGGATGGCGTACAAAATGTTTCCCCCCCCACCCCCCGCCCTCCATATCCATATGAATGATCTGTACAAAATGGTCCCCCAACCCCCCCCCCGCATCTCTATAATCCTATAAAGGATGCGGTACAAATTCCCCACCAACCCCCCGCCATTCCATATCCATATCATGATGCGGTACAAAAAATGCCCCCCCCCCCCCCCGCCCCCACCCCACCCCCCCCGCGCCTCCATATCCATATCCATGATGCGGCACAAAATGTCCCCCCACCCCCCGCCTCCATATCCAATCTCATGATGCGGTACAAAAATGTCCCCCTACCTCCGCCTCCATATCCATTCACTGAATGCCACTACACATGGCCCCCCCCACCGCCCCTGCCTGCCATATCCATATCAACGATGCGGTACAAAATGTCCCCCCACCCCCTGCCTCCATATCCATATCAACGATGCGGTACAAAAAGTCCCCCCACCCCCTGCCTCCATATCCATATCAATGATGCGGTACAAAATGTCCCTCCACCCCTCGCCCCTTGCCTCAGGTTCTTTTACCACAACTTCAATTGTTTCTAACTATGCTTTACCTACCCAGTACGTGCCAACATGAGGTTTTTCAATGTTGGATCTGACACCTGATCTGATACCTGATTTGACACCTGATCTGACACCTGATCTGACACCTTTACCTACCCAGTACGTGCCTCCATGAGGCTTGTCAATGTAGGATCTGACACCTTCCCATAACGTCTCATGTGAACCTGATGAAGAGAAATGTTTGTATGTGAGAAGTGTTTGTATGTGAGGAGTGTATATATAATATATAACGTTTGTGATGCGTGTATGGATAACATATGCGATGAGTGTATATATCATTTGGTTGAGAAATGTATATATTATATGGGAGGAGTGTATATATAATATGGAATGAGTGTATATATAACATATGTGATGAGTGTATACATAAGGATGGAGGGAGAGGCATCGATCTATATAGAGATAGATCTATATAGATCTATATAGATCTGTATTGGCGAATCTAGATTTTTGAAAATCGGCATAGGGCACCTTACAAAAATCAAAATCTGGTTTTACAATTATGGCATAGGGCACCACATCATATTGCAGGCGCTTCGACTGGATTTTACGGTGTCTATCTGATGTATCTGCATATGTTGTAGATATACACAATATATCTATGTGCTATATATATATATATATATATATATATATATATTTCTTTTTTGTTTGTTTTGGGTAATATAGATATATTTGCTGCCCCCTAAACATATGAGAGGAGTAAATATATATTATATGGGAGGAGTGGATATATAACATATTAATATCTGTGATGAGCGTTTATATATCATATGAGAGGAGTGTATCTATATTATATGGGAGGTGTGTGTGTATGTTGAAGTCCAGGGGGTAGCCAATAAGGAAAACAGGACTTGCCCAACCTGATGAGGGGGAAAGTGGAGCATTGCAATGTCCTCATGAGCGCGTCAGTGCATTGCCATGTCATGGAGCATTGCAAAGGCGTCATGAGCACTGCAATGCCTTCATGAGCGCGTCAGCGCAATGTCATATCATGGATCATTGCAATGTCATGTCATGGAGCACTGCAATGGCGTCACGAGTACATGAGTGCATGTGGAGTGTATGTGGAGTGTATGTGCAGTGCATGTGGAGTGTATGTGGAGTGTATGTGGAGTGCATGTGGAGTGTATGTGGAGTGTATTGTGCAGTTACATGGGGTTTTGTAATTGCTGTGCATGTGGAGTTTGGGCATGTGGGTGTATGAGGGAGGGTATGTGCAGTGCATTGTGGAGGGTATCTTGCTGTGCATGTGGAGTGCATGTGGAGTGTATGTGGAGTGTATGTGCAGTTGCATTGTGGAGTGATTTGCGTGCATGTGAGTGCATGTGGAGTGTATGTGGAGTGTATGTGCTGTGCATGTGGAGTGTATTTGCTGTGCATGTGGAGTGCATGTGGAGTGTATGTGGAGTGCATGTGCAGTGCATGTGGAGTGTATTTGCTGTGCATGTGGAGTGCATGTGGAGTGTATGTGGAGTGTATGTGCAGTGCATGTGGAGTGTATTTGCTGTGCATGTGGAGTGCATGTGGAGTGTATGTGGAGTGTATGTGCAGTGCATGTGGAGTGTATTTGCTGTGCATGTGGAGTGTATGTGGAGTGTATGTGCAGTGCATGTGGAGTGTATTTGCTGTGCATGTGGAGTGCATGTGGAGTGTATGTGGAGTGCATGTGCTGTGTATGTGGAGTGTATTTGCTGTGCATGTGGAGTGCATGTGGAGTGTATGTGCGCCCTTTTAGTACCCTGATGTTGACACAATAATCCTTCTAGTATTTTTAAATCTTCTGCCTGATACCAGTGGCTGGCTCAGGGAGCTGCCTAGAAGCTGCTGGTCGCAATGTGCATGTGTGCGTGTCTGCAGGTGTGTGTATGAGTGTGTGCGTAGGGGGGGGGGGGGGGGGGGGGGGGGGGGGTATGCGTGAGTGCGTACAAAACAAGCACTGGTGAACTGAACCTCAGCGCGTTATGCAGATCTCCACAAAACATTAAGTACAACAGCAATGAAGTACAAGCACATTTGAGTACAACAGCAATGGAGCACACCACAATAATCTGAGTACAACAGCAATGGAGCACAACACAATCATCTGGGTACAACAGCAATGAAGCACAGCAATGAAGTACAACAGTAATGAAGCAAACCACAATCATCTGGGTACAACAGCAATGAAGTACAACAGCAATGAAGTACAACAGCAATGGATCACACCACAATAATCTGAGTACAACAGCAATGGAGCACAACACAATCATCTGGGTACAACAGCAATGAAGCACACCAATGAAGTACGACAGTAATGAAGCAAACCACAATCATCTGGGTACAACAGCAATGAAGTACAACAGCAATGAAGTACAACAGCAATGAAGTACAACAGCAATGAAGTACAACAGCAATGAAGTACAACAGTAATGAAGCACACCACAATCATCTGGGTACAACAGCAATGAAGTACAACAGTAATGAAGCACAACACAATCATCTGGGTACAACAGCAATGAAGTACACCAATGAAGTACAACAGCAATGAAGCACAACACAATCATCTGGGTACAACAGCAATGAAGTACACCAATGAAGTACAACAGTAATGAAGCACAACACAATCATCTGGGTACAACAGCAATGAAGTACAACAGCAATGAAGCACAACACAATCATCTGGGTACAACAGCAATGAAGTACACCAATGAAGTACAACAGTAATGAAGCACAACACAATCATCTGGGTACAACAGCAATGAAGTACACCAATGAAGTACAACAGTAATGAAGCACAACACAATCATCTGGGTACAACAGCAATGAAGTACAACAGTAATGAAGCACAACACAATCATCTGGGTACAACAGCAATGAAGTACACCAATGAAGTACATAAGTAATGAAGCACAACACAATCATCTGGGTACAACAGCAATGAAGTACAACAGCAATGAAGCACAACACAATCATCTGGGTACAACAGCAATGAAGTACACCAATGAAGTACAACAGTAATGAAGCACAACACAATCATCTGGGTACAACACCAATTAAGCACAACACAATCATCTGAGTACAACAGCTATGAAGCACACCAACAAAATCTCACCTGCAAGCATTTAGAGGACCCCCCCCCCCCCCCCCCCCTTCCTCCCCTGGACCCTTACACAATGACCCACTGACCCAAACCACACCCATATACCCACACAAATCACCAGAAAGCTATTTAGGACTCCCCACCCCCACCCCCCCACCCCCCAACAACCACACACCCCACCCAAAAAGCTTAAGCAAAGGAAAAGAACAAAAACTGACCCACCCACCCACCCCACCCATATACCACACCCTTCACCTGCAAGCTATCTATAGAACCCACCACCACCCACTGGCCTACACCACTCACCTGCAAGCATATGCCCTAAGCAGCGGCCTCTACTCTGGGTGTTACATCTGGTGTGTGTGTTGTAACCTGTTATGCTTACCATGCTCATGTGCCAATTATCCCCCCCCCCCCAACCCCCACCCCACCCCCACCCCCCCACACCAACATACCCACACCACTCCACTGCAAGCTATTTACCCCCCCCCACCCACACACAACCACCCCACACCCACAGCCCCAAACAAATCATTGCAAAGCTATTTATAGCAACCCAACACCACACCACCCACCACACCCCACATACCACACCACTCACCTGCAGCGCCGTAGCAAAGCCTCCACATCGGGTGTTTTACATCTGGGTGCTGTTTGTCACCAGGTGCTTACCATGCTTGTGTGCAACATACCCCCCCCCCACACCCACCCCAACCCACCCACCCAAAGGACCTCCCACCCCACCCACACACCACTACACCACACCACCCACCTGCAAGCAACCCTTAGCAGCAGCCTCTAAATCTGGGTGTGTGTTGTCACCAGCCTTTTTACCAGCACGCTCCAGCCACTCCATGGTCAAGAATAGATGTGCATCGCTACCTGACAGTTCACGCAAACAGGTGTGAGTGTGTCTGGTGAGGGGTGTGTGTTGTAAAGTGGTTGTGTGTGCATCGTGTGTGAATGTGGGCGTGAGTGTGTGTGTGTGTGTGTTGTTTAAACAGCACGTCCCGCCACTCCATGAGTCAAGAGGAATTTATGTGGCCATGGCTAACATGTGCAGCATTGCAAAGAGTGGGTGGTGATGGTGGGTATGGGTTGTGCACCGTGAGTGTGGGTTTTAAAGTGGGCGTGAGTGTGTGTGGTGGTAAACCTTAGCACGCTCCGACCCACTCCATGGTCAAGAGGATATGTGCATGGCTACCTGTGCAGTCATGCAACAGAGTGTGTTGTGTGCTGGTGGGTATTGGTGTGCACAGTGAGTGTGGGTCTAAGTGTGGGCGTGAGTGGTGTGTGTGTGTGTAAACCAGCACGCTCCCGCCACTCCATGGTTCAAGAGGATATGTGCATGGCTACCTGTGCAGTCATTGCAACAGTGTGTGGTGTGCTGGTGGGTATGGGTGTGCACAGTGAGTGTGGTCTAAGTGTGGGCGTGAGTGGTGTGTGTGTGTGTAAACCAGCACGCTCCCGCCACTCCATGGTCAAGAGGAGATGTGCATGGCTACCTGTGCAGTCATGCAACAGTGTGTGTGTGTGCTGGTGGGTATGGGTGTGCACAGTGAGTGTGGGTCTAAGTGTGGGCGTGAGTGTGTGTGTGTGTTGTAAACAGCACGCTCCCGCCCACTCCATGGTCAAGAGGATATGTGCATGGCTACCTGTGCAGTCATGCAACAGGTGTGTGTGTGTGCTGGTGGGTATGGGGTGCACAGTGAGTGTGGTCTAAGTGTGGGAGTTGGGAGTGTGTGGGTGTGGTAACCAGCACGCTCCCAGCCAACGCCATGTCAAGAGGAGATGTGCATGGCTACCTGCGCAGTCATGCAACAGTGCTGTGTGTGGTGGGTGGGGGTCATGATCTGTGCACAGTGAGTGGGGTGAAGTGTGGGCGTTTAGTGTGTGCGGTCGTGTTGTAGTAACCAGCACGCTCCCGCCCACTCCAGGGTCAAGAGGATAGGGGCATGGCTACTGTGCAGTCATGCAACAGAGTGTGTGTGTGTGATGGTGGATGGGTGTGCACAGGTTGCAGTGTGGGTCATAAGTGTGGGGCGTGATGTGTGTGTGTGCTGTGTGTAAAACACGAACGATCCCGGACACTCCATGGTCAAGCGGATATGTGCATGGCTACCTGCGCAGTAAGCAACAGTACGTGTGTGTGTGCTGTGGTTTGGGGTGCACAGTTGAGTGGGTGGGTCTAAGGTGGGCGTGAGTGTGTGTGTTGTGTGTAAACCAGCACGCTCCCGCCACTCCATGGTCAAGAGGATATGTGCATGGCTACCTGTGCAGTCATGCAACAGAGTGTGTGTGTGCTGGTGGGTATGGGTGTGCACAGTGAGTGTGGGTCTAAGTGTGTGCGATGAGTGTGTGTGTTGTGTGTAAACCAGCACGCTCCCGCCACTCCATGGTCAAGAGGATATGTGCATGGCTACTGCGCAGTCATGCAACAGTAGTGTGTGTGTGCTGGTGGGTATGGGTGTGCACAGTGAGTGTGGGTCTAAGTGTGGGCGTGAGTGTGTGTGGTGTGTGTGTAAACCAGCACGCTCCCGCCACTCCATGGTCAAGAGGATATGTGCATGGCTACCTGCTGCAGTCATGCAACAGTGTGTGTGTGTGCTGGTGGGTATGGGTGTGCACAGTGAGTGTGGGTCTAAGTGTGGGCGTGAGTGGTGTTGTGTGTGTGTAAACCAGCACGCTCCCGCCACTCCATGGTCAAGAGGATATGTGCATGGCTACCTGTGGCAGTCATGCAACAGAGTGTGTGTGTGTGCTGGTGGGTATGGGTGTGCACAGTGAGTGTGGGTCTAAGTGTGGGCGTGAGTGTGTGTGTGTGTGTAAACCAGCACGCTCCCGCCACTCCATGGTCAAGAGGAGATGTGCATGGCTACCTGCGCAGTCATGGCAACAGAGTGTGTGTGTGCTGGTGGGTATGGGTGTGCACAGTGAGTGTGGGTCTAAGTGTGGGCGTGAGTGTGTGTGTGTGTGTTAAACCAGCACGCTCCCGCCACTCCATGGTCAAGAGGATATGTGCATGGCTACCTGTGCAGTCATGCAACAGAGTGTGTGTGTGCTGGTGGGTATGGGTGTGCACAGTGAGTGTGGGTCTAAGTGTGGGCGTGAGTGTGGTGTGTGTGGTGTAAACCAGCACGCTCCCGCCACTCCATGGTCAAGAGGATATGTGCATGGCTACCTGCGCAGTCATGCAACAGAGTGTGTGTGTGCTGGTGGGTATGGGTGTGCACAGTGAGTGTGGGTCTAAGTGTGGGCGTGAGTGTGTGTGTGTGTGTGTAAACCAGCACGCTCCCGCCACTCCATGGTCAAGAGGATATGTGCATGGCTACCTGTGCAGTCATGCAACAGTGTGTGTGTGCTGGTGGGTATGGGTGTGCACAGTGAGTGTGGGTCTAAGTGTGGGCGTGAGTGTGTGTGTGTGTGTAAACCAGCACGCTCCCGCCACTCCATGGTCAAGAGGATATGTGCATGGCTACCTGTGCAGTCATGCAACAGAGTGTGTGTGTGCTGGTGGGTATGGGTGTGCACAGTGAGTGTGGGTCTAAGTGTGGGCGTGAGTGTGTGTGTGTGTGTAAACCAGCACGCTCCCGCCACTCCATGGTCAAGAGGATATGTGCATGGCTACCTGTGCAGTCATGCAACAGTGTGTGTGTGTGCTGGTGGGTATGGGTGTGCACAGTGAGTGTGGGTCTAAGTGTGGGCGTGAGTGTGTGTGTGTGTGTGTAAACCAGCACGCTCCCGCCACTCCATGGTCAAGAGGATATGTGCATGGCTACCTGCGCAGTCATGCAACAGTGTGTGTGTGTGTGTGCTGGTGGGTATGGGTGTGCACAGTGAGTGTGGGTCTAAGTGTGGGCGTGAGTGTGTGTGTGTGTGTAAACCAGCACGCTCCCGCCACTCCATGGTCAAGAGGAGATGTGCATGGCTACCTGTGCAGTCATGCAACAGTAGTGTGTGTGTGCTGGGGGGTATGGGTGTGCACAGTGAGTGTGGGTCTAAGTGTGGGCGTGAGTGTGTGTGTTGTGTGTGTAACCAGCACGCTCCCCGCCACTCCATGGTCAAGAGGAGATGTGCATGGCTACCTGTGCAGTTCATGCAACAGATGTGTGTGTGGTGCTGGTGGGTATGGGTGTGCACAGTGAGTGTGGGTCTAAGTGTGGGCGTGAGTGTGTGTGTGTGTGTAAACCAGCACGCTCCCGCCACTCCATGGTCAAGAGGAGATGTGCATGGCTACCTGTGCAGTCATGCAACAGTGTGTGTGTGTGTGTGTGTGTGTGCTGGTGGGTATGGGTGTGCACAGTGAGTGTGGGTCTAAGTGTGGGCGTGAGTGTGTGTGTGTGTGTAAACCAGCACGCTCCCGCCACTCCATGGTCAAGAGGATATGTGCATGGCTACCTGTGCAGTCATGCAACAGAGTGTGTGTGTGCTGGTGGGTATGGGTGTGCACAGTGAGTGTGGGTCTAAGTGTGGGCGTGAGTGTGTGTGTGTGTGTAAACCAGCACGCTCCCGCCACTCCATGGTCAAGAGGATATGTGCATGGCTACTGTGCAGTCATGCAACAGTGTGTGTGTGCTGGTGGGTATGGGTTGTGCACAGTGAGTGTGGGTCTAAGTGTGGGCGTGAGTGTGTGCGTGTGTGTAAACCAGCACGCTCCCGCCACTCCATGGTCAAGAGGATATGTGCATGGCTACCTGCGCAGTCATGCAACAGAGTGTGTGTGTGCTGGTGGGTATGGGTGTGCACAGTGAGTGTGGGTCTAAGTGTGGGCGTGAGTGTGTGTGTGTGTGTAAACCAGCACGCTCCGCCACTCCATGGTCAAGAGGATATGTGCATGGATACCTGTGCAGTCATGCAACAGTGTGTGGTGTGTTTTGGTGGGTATGGGTGTGCACAGTGAGTGTGGGTCTAAGTGTGGGCGTTGAGTGTGTGTGTGTGTGTGTAACCAGCACGCTCCCGCCACTCCATGGTCAAGAGGAGATGTGCATGGCTACCTGTGCCGTCATGCAACAGAGTGTGTGTGTGCTGGTGGGTATGGGTGTGCACAGTGAGTGTGGGTCTAAGTGTGGGCGTGAGTGTGTGTGTGTGTGTGTAAACCAGCACGCTCCCGCCACTCCATGGTCAAGAGGATATGTGCATGGCTACCTGCGCAGTCATGCAACAGTGTGTGTGGGTTTGTGTGCTGGGGGTATGGGTGGCACAGTGCGTGTGGGGTCTAAGTGTGGGCGTGAGTGTTGTGTGGTGTGTAAACCAGGCAGCTCCCGCCACTCCATGTCAAGAGGAAGATGTGCATGGCTACCTGTGCAGTTCATGACAACAGAGTGTGTGTGGCTGAGTGGGTTGGGTATGGTGTGCCCAGTGAGTGTGGGTCTAAGTGTGGGCGTGGGTGTGTGTGTTTATGTGTGTGTAAACCAGTTCGCTCCCGACACTCATGTCAAGAGTGATTGTGCATGGACCTGCGCAGTCTCCATGCAACCTTAGGAGTGTGTGTGTGCGCGTGGGTATGGTGGCACAGTGCTGTGAGTGTGGGGTCTAATTGTGGGCGTGAGTGTGTGTTGTGTGTGTAAAAAACAGCACGCTCCCGACACGCCTTGGTAAAGAGGTAGGTGCATGGCTACCTGTGCAGTCATGCAACAGAGTGTGTGTGTGCTGGTGGGTAGGGGCGACTGTGCAATGAGTGTGGGTCTAAGTGTGGGCAGCGTGCGTTCCGTGTTGTGGTGTGTGTAAAAACAGCAGCTCCCGCCACTCCATGGTCAAAGAGGATATGATATGTCTACCTGAACGCAGTCAGGCAAAAGGTGTGTGTGTGCTGGGTAATATGGGTGTGCACAGTGAGTGTGGGTCTAAGTGTGGGCGTGAGTGTGTGTGTGTGTGTAAACCAGCACGCTCCCGCCACTTCCATGGCGTTCACGAGGGATATGGCCATGGCTACCTGTGCCGTCATGCAACAGGTGTGTGGGTGTTGTGTGTTGGTGGCGTATGAGTGTGCACAGTGAGTTGTGGGTCTAAGTGTGGGCGTGAGTGATGTGGGGTGTGTTGGGTTGTTAAACCGCAGCACGCTCCAAGGCCAAACTCCATAGTCAAGAGAGAGATGTCATGGCCGCTACCTGTGCCGTCAATTGCAAACAGACGTGTGGTGTGTGCTGGTGGGTATGGGTGTGCACAGTGAGTGTGGGTCTAAGTGTGGGCGTTGAGTGTGTGTGTGTGTGTGTAAACCAGCACGCTCCCGCCACTCCATGGTCAAGAGGATATGTGCATGGCTACCTGCGCAGTCATGCAACAGTGTGTGTGTGTGTGCTGGTGGGTATGGGTGTGCACAGTGAGTGTGGGTCTAAGTGTGGGCGTGAGTGTGTGTGTGTGTGTAAACCAGCACGCTCCCGCCACTCCATGGTCAAGAGGAGATGTGCATGGCTACCTGTGCAGTCATGCAACAGAGTGTGTGTGTGCTGGTGGGTATGGGTGTGCACAGTGAGTGTGGGTCTAAGTGTGGGCGTGAGTGTGTGTGTGTGTGTGTAAACCAGCACGCTCCCGCCACTCCATGGTCAAGAGGAGATGTGCATGGCTACCTGTGCAGTCATGCAACAGTGTGTGTGTGTGTGTGTGCTGGTGGGTATGGGTGTGCACAGTGAGTGTGGGTCTAAGTGTGGGCGTGAGTGTGTGTGTGTGTGTAAACCAGCACGCTCCCGCCACTCCATGGTCAAGAGGATATGTGCATGGCTACCTGTGCAGTCATGCAACAGAGTGTGTGTGTGCTGGTGGGTATGGGTGTGCACAGTGAGTGTGGGTCTAAGTGTGGGCGTGAGTGTGTGTGTGTGTGTGTGTAAACCAGCACGCTCCCGCCACTCCATGGTCAAGAGGATATGTGCATGGCTACCTGTGCAGTCATGCAACAGTGTGTGTGTGTGCTGGTGGGTATGGGTGTGCACAGTGAGTGTGGGTCTAAGTGTGGGCGTGAGTGTGTGTGTGTGTGTGTGTGTAAACCAGCACGCTCCCGCCACTCCATGGTCAAGAGGAGATGTGCATGGCTACCTGTGCAGTCATGCAACAGTGTGTGTGTGTGTGTGCTGGTGGGTATGGGTGTGCACAGTGAGTGTGGGTCTAAGTGTGGGCGTGAGTGTGAGCGTGAGTGTGTGTGTGTGTGTGTGAGTGTGTGTGAGTGTGAGTGAGTGTGTGTGTGTGTGTGTGTAAACCAGCACGCTCTAGCCACTCCATGGTTAAGAAGAGATGTGCATCGCTACCTGTGCAGTCATGTAACAGAAACGTGTGCTGGTGGGTAAAAGTTTACACAGGGAAGTGGTAGGGGGCGCGCAGAGCATAGCTGAAGCATTGAATGTTATTATGCCACACACACACACACACACGCACACACACACGGACACACGCACAATCACACTCGTATGTATATATATATATATATATATATATATATATATATATATATTACCACAATACCAGCGCATATAAAAGTGCCAGTGTGTGTGTTCACATGGGATTGGGAGCATGAGCATGAGCATTAGCGTGAGTGTGAGCATAAGTGTGAGTATCTTTGTATTTGAATGTGTTTGCAGTTGTGTGTGCATATGTGTGCGGATTTGTGTGTGCGTGTGTGTGTGTGTGTGTGTGTGTGTGTGTGTGTGTGTGTGTGGATGTATGTTTGAGTGTAGATTTGTGTGTGTGTGCCAATGTGTGTGAATTTATGTTTGTGTGTGTGTGTCCGCATATGTGTGCGGATGTTTGTGTGTGTATGTTTGTGTGCGTATGTGTATGTGTGTGTGTATTTGTGTGTGTGTACGTGTGTGTCGACGCATGTGTGTGGATTTTTGTGTGTGTATGTGTCCAAATATGTGTGTGTGTCCTCGTATGTCTGTGGATTTGTTTGTGTGTGTGTGTCCACGTATGTGTGTGGATTTATGTGTGTGAGTCCGCGTATGCGTGTGGATTTCTCTGTGCGTGTATTTGTCCGCGTATGTGTGTGTATGTGTCCGCGTATTTGCGTGTGTCCGTGTATGTGTGTGTGTCTGTGTGTCCGCGTATGTGTGTGTGTATGTGTCTGCGTATGTATATGACTTTGTGTGCGCATCACTTCCACAGCCCCAACACCTACATGGTCCGTAGACATCAGCCGAAGGCATTCAGCTACCAACAGTATATTGCACATGGTAGCTGATAAGTTTGCGCCACTGGGCCTATGCGACAGCACAAATTCAGCTACCAATTGTTTACCGCACATGGTAGCTGAGAAGGTTGCGTCACTGGGCCCATGCGACAGCACATATTCAGCTACGAACTGTTTACCGCACATGGTAGCTGAGAAGTTTGCGCCACTGGGCCCATGCGACAGCACATATTCAGCTACGAACTGTTTACCGCACATGGTAGCTGAGAAGGTTGCGTCACTGGGCCCATGCGACAGCACATATTCAGCTACGAACTGTTTACCGCACATGGTAGCTGATAGGTTTGCATCACATCCACATCACTACCACAGCCCCAACACCTACATGGTCCGTAGACATCAGCCAAGGGTACAAGGCGAGCTGGCAGGGAAGGATCCGAGCTGCTGTCATCATCACTGCATGTGAAGAGAAGTTCATAGGTTGCATACATTGATGCACGTAGCCAGTCTTGAAGCTGCAGAGAATGACAAAAGCACATGGTTAACACATTGTTGGAAGCGGATCTGGGCTGCCGTCATCATCAGTTGGTGCAGAATCCTGAGAGTGGATAATCAGGAGATCCCATCCCATCCCCATCCTATCCCACCCCATCCCACCGCACCATGCAACCAACCCATCAACAAAAAAAAATCGAACAAATCTCGCACATCCAATCCTCACCTTCGTAGGAACGTCTGCTTCATGCTTCTTGATCAGACACCCCAACATGTCAACTTTGTCTTGTAACTGATTTCACCACTCACCCACCACCCACCACACCATGTAACCAACCCATCAACGTACAAACATGGAACAGATCTCCCACATCCAATCCTCACCTTCTCAGAAACGTCTGCTTCATGCTTCTTGATCAGACTCTCCATCACGTCGACTTTGTCTTGTACTGATTCCGCAACTCACCCACCACCCACCACACCATGTTACCAACCCATCATTTCTACTTTGTCATGTAACTGATCCCGCAACTCACCCACCACCCACCACACCATGTAACCAACCCATCAACGTACAAACATTGAACAAGACTTCCACATCCAATCCTCACCTTCTCAGGAACATCTGCTTCATGCTTCTTGATCAGACTCTCCAACATGTCAACTTTGTCTTGCAACTGATCCCTTAACGCACACACTGCTTGCTGGGCGTCTTCCCCTTCCCCTGATGCCAGTGATAATTAATTTAGATGGGACAATGTTGGATACTTGGTGGGTGCCTGTACGTTGCTACAGTCCAGGGGTAGCAAATTAGGCTGAAGGGGCTTGAAACTGATCCCTCAACTCACGCACTGCCTTCTGGGCGTCTTCCCTTTCCCCTGATGCCAGTGATAATTAGTTTAGATGGGACAGTATTGAATAATTGGTGGGTGCCTGTATGCTGTTACAGTCCAGGGGTAGCAAATTAGGCTGAAGGGGCTTGAAACTGATCCCTTAACTTACCCATCGCCCACCACACCATGCAACTGATCCCTTAACTCACGCACTGCCTTCTTGGCGTCTTCCCCTTCCTCTGGTGCCGCAAAAGAAGGAGTGATAATTGAATCATATGGGGAAATATTTGATAATTGGCGGGTGCCTGGCCGTTGTTACAGTCCAGGGGTAGCCAATTAGGCTGAAGGGGCTTGTAAGTGATCCCTTACCGCACGCACTGCCTTCTGGGCGTCTTCCCCTTCCCTTGGTGCCAGAAAATAAGGAGTGATTATGAAAACTTATGGGGAAATATTTGATAATTGGCGGGTGCCTGGCCGTTGTTACAGTCCAGGGGTAGCCAATTAGGCTGAATGGGCATGTAACTGATCCCTTAACTCACGCACTGCCTTCTGGGCGTCTTCCCCTTCCCCTGATGCCAGTGATAATTAGTTTAGATGGGACAATATTGGATACTTAGTGGGTGCCTGTATGTTGTTACAGTCCAGGGGTAGCAAATTAGGCTGAAGGGGCTTGTAACTGATCCCTTAACATACCCACCACCCACCACACCATGTAACTGATCCCTTAATTCACGCACTGCCTTCTGGGCATCTTCCCCTCCCCCTATTGTCAGAAAATAAGGAATGATAATTAAAACATATGGGAAAATAACGGATAATTGGTGGGTGCCTGTATGTTGTTACAGTCCAGGGGTAGCCAATTAGGCTGAAGGGGCTTGTAATTGATCCCTTAACTCACGCACTGCCTTCTGGGCGTCTTCCCCTTCCCCTGATGCCAGAAAGGAGTGTTAATGAAAACATATGGGGAAATATTGGATACTTAGTGGGTGCCTGTATGTTGTTACAGTCCAGGGGTAGCAAATTAGGCTAACGGGGCTTGTAAGTGATCCCTCAACCAAACGCATGTACTACCTTCTGGGCACCTTTACCCTCCCCTGATGCAACGAAAGAAGGAGTGATAATCAAAACATATGGGGGAATATTGGGAACACGGTTGGTGCTGTTAGAAGATATATGTGTATCAGTGAACTTGAGGACAAAGGACTTGACAGCTGAGGGGTGGTTAGGGGTTGGGGTGGGTGGTGTTGGGTTGGGTTGGGTTGTGGTGTTGGGATGGTGCTTGGTGGTATGCTGTTAGAAGATGATGCACGCCTTTTGTGGCAACGCCATTCACACTGAATCCTCGGTGTTGCTGGTTTGTGTAGGGACCCACCTCCTGGGGTGAAAGTACTTTCACAACTTAAAAAGAATAAATCGCCTTTCGCACCCACCTTCAGCCAACGATTTTCTAGCTTGTGCCATTTTTCTAGCTTGTGCCATTTTCTAGCTTGTGCCATTTTCTAGCTTGTGCCAAGGGACTTCCACATGGTTGTAAAAATAAATAAAAATAAAAAACACAAACCTTAGCTCCTTTTCTTCAATTACGATGCTTATATGAGCTCTCGTGAGAATCTGTTCTGTTTATCATTAGGTGTGTCCTTATTATTATTAATTCTTTTAATTGCTGTATGCTTGACGAGATAGAATACGATCAGAAGGTGTGCCCATCTTCTTTATTATTATTATAATTATTTTATTTTATCTTATCTGTTCTGTTTAAATAAGTCTTATACTTGCTATAAGATATAGAATGTTCAAGTTTTTTCTTTCTTTCATGAAACCTGGGAATGCTGTTTTGTGACGAACGGATTAACGGACGGACATTTCAAGTGGGGTAATCCCTTCTTCAAATAAATCTCGTGATTTGTTTTCATTCGGGCATCACACCCACCTTCAGCCATCGCCTGCCTAGCTTGCGCCAAGATGCTTCAGCTTTATTCAATATATTTACTTTCTGACTATAAATACATTTATTTTCATACTATATATTTGATTTTAATATATAGTAAGAATATTTTTTTATTTATATAATATATAATAATAACTCTAATAATTATTTCTTGCATCATTGCCTATCACACCCACCTTCAGCCAATGCCTTTTTAGCTCGTGCCAAAATGCTTTATCCAATATATTTACTTTTTCCTATAAACAAATAAATATTCTTACTATACATTTAATTTATATACTATAGAATAATAACTCTAATAATTATTTCTTGCATGATTGCCTATCACAACCAACTTCAGCCAACGCCTTTCTAGCTCGTGCCAAAATGCTTTATCCAATATATTTACTTTTTTCCCAGGTTTTTCCTATAAATAAATAAATATTCTTACTATACATTTAATTTATATAATATAGAATAATAACTTTAGGAATTATGTCTTGCATGATTGCCTATCACAACCAACTTCAGCCAACGCCTTTCTAGCTCGTGCCAAAATGCTTTATCCAATATATTTACTTTTTTCCCAGGTTTTTCCTATAAATAAATAAGTATTCTTACTATATATTTAATTTATAAAATATAGAATAATAACTTTAGGAATTATGTCTTGCATGATTGCCTATCACAACCAACTTCAGCCAACGCCTTTCTAGCTCGTGCCAAAATGCTTTATCCAATATATTTACTTTTTTCCCAAGATTTCCTATAAATAAATAAATATCCTTACTATATATTTAATTTATATAATATAGAATAATAACTTTAAGAATCATTCCTTGCATGATTGCCCATCACACCCACCTTCAGCCAACGCCTTTCTAGCTTGTGCCAAAATGCTTCCACTTGCACTGGAAGTGCTGCTTGCCTTGGCACTGATGGAAGCTTCAAAAGATCTGCTGCCATCACCACTGACATCATCATTATCATCAGCAGCAGCAGCAGAAGTATCACCAGCAGCAGCACCAGCAGCAGGAGAAGTAGCGCCATTTGTTTCCCCACCATTGACCACAGTTTTGGGTGTCGATCCAGTTAGCCAGTTGTATGTGTTCTCAAGGTGATCCTGGATCTCTTCAGGGGCTTCAGTCTCAGTCTACATGAGTGGAGAGACGATACATCGGGGGGTGGGGGTGGGGGTGGGGGGAGAAGAGTGGAGAGGCGGTACAATGGGGTAGTGTTGGGGGTTCGAAGGCTGTAATCTCAGTCTACATGCGTGGAGAAACGACACAATGGGGGAGGGGGGTCTTGGGGGAGAGGGAGAGTTGGGGTAGTGTTGGGGGAGGGGGGAGGGGAAGTTTTTGGGGAGGGGGGTGTAAGGGGAGTGTTGAGTGAAGGGTAGTGTTGGGGATGGGGTAGTGTTGGAACAAATACTGCACCTAATGATGAACCTCACCCCCACCCCTACCCACCCACCAACCCATCCATTTGACCAATCAAATGATTTGGCTGAACCTCGAATCTAGATAGACCACCGCACCCTGCACCGTGCATCGTGGACAATTGCACTTGAACTTGTTTCCACCAACCATCCCGCCAGCACATTTTTGGCCGAACCCAGTTCCACCCTGAACATTATCCAAGCGCACCGCACCCTGCATCGTAGGCAATTGCACTTGAACTTGAAGTTATGAACTTCAACCAGCCAGTCACTTCTGCCTCTGCCTTAGCGGTGCTGAGCCCATATCTCCCAGGTAAGAAGTGGTGATCACAACAGCCAGTGCAACCATCACCCCAAACCCACCCCAACCCCATCCTAACCCCACCCACCCACCCATCTGTCCCACCAACGGATCAAATGTCTGGGCCAAACCCAATTCAACCTTGAAAGTTATCCAAGCGCACCGCACCCTGCATCGTAGGCAATTGCACTTGAACTTGTATCCACCAGCCAGTCACTTCTGCCTCTGCCTTAGCGGTGCTGAGCCCATATCCCCCAGGTAAGAAGTGGTGATCACAACAGCCAGTGCAACCATCACCCCAAACCCATCCTAACCCCACCCACCCACCCATCTGTCCCACCAACGGATCAAATGTCTGGGCCAAACCCAATTCAACCTTGAAAGTTATCCGAGCGCACCGCACCCTGCATTGTAGGCAATTGCACTTGAATTTGTATCCACCAGCCAGCCGCTTCTGCTTTTGCTTCAGCGGTGCTGAGCCCATATCCCCCAGGTAAGAAGTGGTGATCACAACAGCCAGTGCAACCATCACCCCACCCCAACCCCACCCTTACCGCACCCCAACCCCACCCTATCTCCACCCCAACCCCACCCTAACCTCACCCCAACCCACCCTAACCCCACCCACCCACCTATCTGTCCCACCAACCGATCAATATCTTGGCCGACCCCGATTCAACACTGAACATTATCCAAGCGCACCGCACCCTGCATCGTGGGCAATTGCACTTGAACTTATATCCACCAGCCAGCCAGTTCTGCCTCTGCCTTAGCGGTGCTGAGCCCATGGCTCCCAGGTAGGAAGTGGTGATCTCACCACCCTTGGGGATGCCACAGACAGCTCGCACCAGCATGCGGTCTCCCACCACCATGCTTGTAGTGTTGGGTACACACGAGTGGTTCATAAGGGCTGCCTCTGGCCTGTCATATGTTGGGTGGGGTGGGTGGGTGGGAGGCTGTCTCATGTAGGTGTGGGTGGGTTTGGGTTTGGGTTTGGGTGGGTGTGGATGTGGGTATGTATCATATTTGTGTGTGTGTGTGTGTGTGCATGTGTGAGTGTGTGTGTGTGTGTGTGTGTGTGTGGGGGGGGGGGGGGGGGGGGGGGGGGGGGGGGGGAGGGAGGGCTGTCATGTTTAGGTGGGTGGGTGGGTGGGTGTGCGCGGGTGCGAGGGGGGTGGGGGTGGGGGTGGGGGGCCTGTCAACCCCCAGTACAAACTGCCTTTGGCATGTTATATGTAGGTGCGTCATGTATGCAGCCCACCACCACCATGCTTGTAGTGTTGGGTACAGTCTGTCTGTCGGTCTGTACTAGTATGTTACCCGTATGGAAGGGAGACCAATTGTGTTATGGTATGTATATGATGTTCAATTAATAACTGGTACGCTTTCTGACTATGCGTGAGGATGAGGGGGGCAGTCCGTTTGCTTACACCGGGGCCAACCACCTATGGAAGGGGGAGGGGGGGGGGGATGCCAACCTCCAGGACAGACTGCCTTTGGCAGTTTGGCAGGTCATATGTACGTGTACGTGTGTGTGTGTGTGTGTGTGTGTGTGTGTGTGTATGTGTGTGTATGTGTGTGTGTGTGTGTGTTTGTGTATGTGTGTGTGTGTATGTGTGTGTGTGTGTGTGTGTGTGTGTGTGTGTATGTGTGTGTGTGTATGTGTGTGGTGGTGGTGGTGGGGGCTGTCATGTGTAGGTGGGGTGCAAACTTATTGCATTATGGTATGTATGTAATGTTAAATGAATAAATGGTATGCCTTCTTACAAGGAGTGAGGTTGAGGGGGCCAGTTTGTATGCTTGCACCGGGGCCAACCACCTATGGAAGAGAAGGGAATGTGTGTGTGTGTGGGGGGGGGGGGGGGGGGGGGGGGGGGGGACTCCTAGGATAGACTGCCTTTGGCAGGTCATTTGTAAGTGGGTGGGTGGGGATGTCATTTGTAGGATGGGTGGAGACTTATTGCGTTATGGTATGCACGTATGTGTGTGGCAGTCCGGGAGGTTTTCCAGGGCTTGTGCTTGAACCCTACCACATTCCAATGAAAGCCTGGGAGGAGTCACCCATACAGGGTCTGGGGGGATGGGGCATGGGGGCCTAGGACAATGAAAGCCTGGGAGGAGTCACCCGTACAGGGTCTGGGGGGATGGGGCATGGGGGGCCTAGGACAATGAAAGCCTGGGAGGAGTCACCCGTACAGGGTCTGGGGGGATGGGGCATGGGGGCCTAGGACAATGAAAGCCTGGGAGGAGTCACCCGTACAGGGTCTGGGGGGATGGGGCATGGGGGCCTAGGACAATGAAAGCCTGGGAGGAGTCACCCGTACAGGGCCTGGGGGGATGGGGCATGGGGGCCTAGGACAATGAAAACCTGGGAGGAGTCACCCGTTCAGGGTCTGGGGGGATGGGGCAAGGGGGCCTAGGACAATGAAAGCCTGGGAGGAATAGCCCTACATGCTGCAGTTCCTATACCTCATTGTACTCATTACCCTGGACGTTCACTCAGTCCAAACTGTACGAGAGCGCATGCTATTCACAACACAGTACATAATGGTTGGTGCTGGAACATGAATAGATCATGATACTCGCCATATGCCAATGAAAGCTTGGGAGGAGTCGCCCCTACATGTTGCAGCCCCTACCATCATTGCTCATTGTACTCATTACCCTGGACGTTCAGTCAGTGCCGGACTGTACAAGAGCGCATTCTATGCACAACAAAGTATTGAAGGGTTGATGCTGGAACATAAATACATCATGTGATACTCGCCATATGCCGATGAAAGCCTGGGAGGAGTCACCCCTACATGTTGCAGCCCCTAGCTCATTGTACTCATTACCCTGGACGTTCACTCAGTCCAAACTGCACAAGAGCGCATACTATGCACAACAAAGTACTGAAGGGTTGGTGCTGGAACATAAATACATCATGATACTCACCATATGCCAATGAAAGCCTGGGAGGAGTCGCCCCTACATGTTGCAGCCCCTAGCTCATTGTACTCATTGCCCCAGCTGTAAAGATTGATCACGGTACGCAATGTAATGTCATCCAATGGAGCCGATGCTTCAACTGCAGATGAGCACAGTGAGGGGTTGGGTGTGTGTGTTTGTGTGTGGGGGGGTGGGGGGGTGGGGGGGGGAGGGGAATGCATCAACTGCAGTTGAGCACAGTGAGGGGTTGTGTGATGTGTGTGTTTGGTGTGTGTCGTGGGGTGGGGGGGTTGGGGGTGGGTGGGGGGGGGGGGAGGCGAATGCCATCAACTGCAGTTGAGCACAAGTGAGGGGTTGTGCTGTGTGTGTGTGTTTTGATGTGTGTGGGGTGGTGGGGGGGGTGGGGGTGGGGGTGGGGGGGGGGAGGGGCATTGCATCAAACGCAGTTGAGCACAGTGAGGGGTTTGTGTGTGTGTGTGTTTTGTGTGTGGGGGGGTGGGGGGGTGGGGGTGGGTGGGGATGGGGGGGGAGGGGAATGACTCAACTGCAGTTTTGAGCACAGTGAAGGGGTTGTGTGTGTGTGGTTTGTGTGTTGTGGGGGGTTGGGGGGTGGGGGGGGGGAGGGGAGGGGGAATGGCATCAACTGCAGTTGAGAGTGAGGGGTTGTGTGTGTGTGTGTTTTGTGTGTGTGCTGGCGGTGGGGGGTGGGGGGGGGTGGGGGGGGAGGGGGAAGCATCAAATGCAGTGAGCACAGTGAGGGGTTGTGTGTGTGTGGTTTGGGTGTGGGGGGGGGGGGTGGGGGGGGTGGGGGTGGGTGGGGGGGGAGGGGAATGCATCAACTGCAGTTGAGCTCAGTGAGGGGTGTGTTGTGTTGGGTTTTTGTGTGTGTGGGGTGCTTGTTGTGTCTGGTGTGTGGGGGTGTGGGGGGGGTGGGTGGGGGAGGTGGGTGGGTTGTGGAGGGAGGGGAATGCATCAACTGCAGTTGAGCACAGTGAGGTTTGTGTGTGTTTTGGTTTTTTTTGTGGGGGGTGGGTGTGGTTTGGTGGTTGGGTGGGTGGGGGGAGGGGAATGCATCAACTGCAGTTGAGCACAGTGAGGGGTTGTGTGTGTTGGGTTGTGTGTGTGGGGGGTGGGGGGGGGATTTCTCTGCAGTTGAGCACGGTAAAGTTTTGTGTTCAATTTCAATTTTCAGCAATGGATGACAATTTTCAATTTTCAATTTTCAAAAATGGATGACAGTTCGCTATGTAGTGTAATCCAATGGAGCCGATGCTTCTCCTGCAGATGAATTTGAATTCGAATTTGAATTTGAGTTTGAATTGTAATTGTTACATGGTTTAGTATCATCCAATCGAGCCAATGCTTCCACTGCAGTTGAATTTGACTTTGGATTTGAATTTGAATTGTTACGTGGTTTAGTGTAATCCAATGGAGCCGATGCTTAAACTGCATTTGAATTTGAATTGAATTTAAATTGTTACGTGGTTTAGTGTAATCCGATGGAGCCTATGCTACGACCAAAACCCTAAACCCTAAACCCCCGCCTCCCCCCCCCCCACACACCACTCCTACCAGCTTTAGCTTTGGGAGTACCAAAACTCTAAACGCTAACCCCCCCGCATCACCCCCCCCCCACACCACACCACCACCACCACCACCACTCCTACCAGCTTTAGCTTTGGGAGTACCAAAACCCTAAACCCTAACCCCCCTGCATCACCCCACCACCCACCACCACTCCTACCAGCTTTAGCTTTGGGAGTACCAAAACCCTAAACCCTAACCCCCCCGCCTCACCCCCCCACACACACACACCCACCACCACCCCCACACTCCTACCAGCTTTAGCTTTGGGAGCTCCAAAACCCTTAGCAGCGCTGGCAGCCTTCTCTTCCTGCTTTGCCATGCGTGCACCAGCATTGTAGAAGTCCTGAGATCAGCTGATTTGATTGTTCGTGACAGACCCTCATGCAGCAGTGACAGACGTTGCCTGGTAGTGCAAAGGGGCAAGTGTGTGTGTGTGTGTGGGGGGGGGGGGGGGGGGGGGGGGGGGGGGAGGGGGGGGGGGGGGGGAGACCACATCTTTATTGTAGAAGTTCTCCTTTGCACGTGAACACAGATCGTATGTGTCAGATTGTACGTGGACAGACCCTGATGCAGCAGCGGACCCAGGACGTTTGCCTGGAAGTGCGAAGGGGCGAAGTGTGGGGTGTGGTGTGTGAGTGTTGTGGTGTGTGTGTGTGGGGGGGGGGGGGGGGGGGGGGGGGGGGTAGGGGGGGGGACACAATCTTTCATTGTAGAAGTTCTCCTTTGCACGAGACAGATTGTATGTGTCAGATTGTACGTGACAGACCCTGGTGCAGCAGCGACGGGCTTTGCCTGGAAGTGCGAAGGGGCACGTGTGGGTGGGTGGGTGGGTGGGTGGGGGACATATTTTATTGTAGAAGTCCTCCTTCTGTACGTGACAGACCCTGGTGCAGCAGCGGCAGATGTTGCCTGGAAGTGCGAAGGGGCATGTGTGTGTATGTGTGTGTGTGTGTGGTGGTGGTGGTGGTGGGCACATATTTTATTGCAGAAGTCCTCCTTTTGTATGTTTCAGATTGTACGTGACAGATGGTACATGACAGATTGTACGTGACAGATGGGACGTGACAGATGGGACGTAACAGATGGGACGTGACAGATGGTACATGACAGATGGGACGTAACAGATGGGACGTGACAGATGGTACATGACAGATGGTACGCGACAGATTGTACGTGACAGATGGGACGTAACAGATGGGACGTGACAAATGGTACATGACAGATGGTACGCGACAGATTGTACGTGACAGATGGAACGTAACAGATGGGACGTGACAGATGGTACATGACAGATGGTACGCGACAGATTGTACGTGACAGATGGGACGTAACAGATGGGACGTGACAGATGGGACGTGACAGATGGGACGTAACAGATGGGACGTGACAGATGGTACATGACAGATGGTACGCGACAGATTGTACGTGACAGATGGGACGTAACAGATGGGACGTGACAGATGGTACATGACAGATGGTACGCGACAGATTGTACGTGACAGATGGGACGTGACAGATGGTACGCGACAGATTGTACGTGACAGATGGGACGTGACAGATGGGACGTGACAGATGGTACATGACAGATTGTACGCGACAGATTGTACGTGACAGATCGTACGTGACAGATGGGACGTGACAGATTGTACGCGACAGATTGTATGTGACAGATTGTACGTGACATATTGGAAGTGACATTTTGTTTGTGACAGATTGTACGTAACAGATTGTACGTGACAGATACGCATGCAGCAGGAACAGGCGTTGCCTTAAAGTGCATTTGCAGTCAGTGTAGGGAAAGTGGGGAGGCTATGTATGTGGTGTATGTGGTGTATGAGGTGTATATAAGTTGTGTTGTGTATGTTGTGAATGCAGTGTATGTAGTTTATGTACGTTGTGTAGCATATCAGATGATGTCTACTGGTAAGGACGTATGTCATATAAGTCACACCGCAGTAATGGAAGTTAATGTTAAAGTTCAAGTTCAAGTTCAATTTATAAGTCACACCACAGTAATGTAAGTTAATGTTAAAGTTCAAGTTCAAGTTCAGTTTTTAAGTCACACCGCAGTAATTTGAATTTCAATTTGAATCTATAAGTCACACCACAGTAATGTAAGTTAATGTTCAAGTTCAAGTTCAAGTTCATGTTTAAAGTCCAAATTCAAAGTCCAAGTTCAATTTCAATTTGAATTTAAAGTTAAATTTCAGGTTCAAGTCCAAGTTCAACTGTGGCTGAAAGTCAAATTTAAATTTAAATTTAAATTTCGGTTTCAAGTCCAAGTTCAACTGTAGTTAGAGTCCAATTCAGGTTCAACCTCGACCTCAAGCCCAAGTCCGAGCGTATAGCCATTGAGCCCACAACTTAGATTTGACAGGCCGACAGGTCGAATTGCCGCTAGACCTAACTAACAACAATTCTGCCAGAATTTTCAGAATTCTCAGGCCAAATTTGAAGTACGAAGTACGACTTACAACCTTCTTCAAAAAATCAAAATCGAAATCCTCCGCTGAATTGCTATAATCATCGTACCAAGTCCAAGCTGAAGTTCTCGTTCAAGTTGACTCAATTCTCTTCGGCAGGGAGCTGTTGAGCAGTTAGGGATAAATACAGGTCACCTTCAGCTACACTCCTAGCTACCAGCTCAGCTACACACTTAGCTACTCTTGACTCACCTGTCAACTGCAGGGAGCTGTTGAGCAGTTAGGGATAAATACAGGTCACCTTCAGCTACACTCCTAGCTACCAACTCAGCTACACACTTAGCTACTCTTGACTCACCTGTCAACTGCAGGGAGCTGTTGATGCAGTTAGGGATAAAAACAGGTCACCTCAGCTACACTCCTAGCTACCAACTCAGCTACACACTTAGCTACTCTTGACTCACCTGTCAACTGCAGGGAGCTGTTGAGCAGTTAGGGATAAATACAGGTCACATTCAGCTACACTCCTAGCTACCAACTCAGCTACACACTTAGCTACTCTTGACTCACCTGTCAACTACAGGGAGCTGTTGAGCAGTTAGGGATAAATACAGGTCACCTTCAGCTACACTCCTAGCTACCAACTCAGCTACACACTTAGCTACTCTTGACTCACCTGTCAACTGCAGGGAGCTGTTGAGCAGTTAGGGATAAATACAGGTCACCTTCAGCTACACTCCTAGCTACCAACTCAGCTACACACTTAGCTACTCTTGACTCACCTGTCAACTGCAGGGAGCTGTTGAGCAGTTAGGGACGCATGCAAGTCCCTCGGACCAAGCCGCATCTCTGAAGGAGATTTGACCATACCCACAGGGGCAGACACTAGCAGCAGGTTACCTTCAGCTAAACTCCTAGCTACCAACTCAGCTACACACTTAGCTATGCTTGACTCACCTGTCGACTGCAGGGAGCTGTTGAGCAGGTAGGGACGCGGGTAAGTCGCTGGGTCTAGGCAGCATCTCTGAGGAGCCCTCACCATACTCTCCATGCCCACAGGGGCAGACACTGGCAACAGGTCACCTTCAGCTACACTCCTAGCTACCAACTAAGCTACACAATTAGCAACTCTTGATGCACCTGTCAACTGCAGGGAGCTGTTGAGCAGCTAGGGATGCGTGTAGGTCACCTTTAGCAAAACTCCTAGCTACCAACTCAGCTGCACTCTTAGCTACTCTTGACGCACCTGTCAACTGCAGGGAGCTGTTGAGCAGTAAGGGATGCGTGTAGGTCCCTGGGACCAAGCCGCATCCCCGAGGGAGCTCTGACCATGCCCACAGGAGCAGACACTAAGAGCAGGTCACCCTCCTCAATGTCAGCGGTGGCGACAAGACCTCTACCTTTCCCTAGTACAGTTGGATCAAGATCGGGTTGATGAGTGGTGGTGTTTGAATACATCTCATGTGTTTGACCCTAAAAGCAATCATTCAAGGGTTAAAAGTACAGGTTATGGATAGGACCTGGTCATCCTCCTCAATGTCAGCGGTGGGGACAAGACCTCTACCCTTCCCTGGTATGCAATGAGCAAGATTGGGGTTGATAGGTGGTGAATTTTGCATCACTTTCATATGTTGGACCCGCAAAGCACTCATTGAAGGGTGAAGAGTGAAGCTTGTGGAAGGGACCTGACCATACGCACAGGTGCAGACACTAGCAGCGGGTCACCCTCCTCACTGTCAGCGGTGGCGACAAGACCTCTGCCCTTCCCTAGTGTGCAATGAGCAAGATTGGGGTCGATTGGTTGTGAAACATTAAGGGAGCCCGTCGTACGCGGGTAGGAAGCGGTCTTCTCCCAACCTCAACTGGACAAGCTACCATTGCGGTTGACAACGGCCTGCAACGCCAGAGCGACCGAAGGGGGAATCGAACCCCCGACTCTTCATCCTGAAAGTGATTTGGTCTACCACTAGACCAATGTATATCACTGAAAGGGGCTGGCGGGGGTGATACCTCCAGGTGCTTGTACAGACAAGTCCTATGCAGCTGTCAGGAACTGCTATGCTACGGGAGTCTGATCAGATGTCCTCAGAACTCCCATAGCCTAGCACTTCCTGACAGCAGCGTCGCAAGCCCCAAGTAAACGCACTTCAAGCACACAAATTGCAAGTTGCGCATAAGAGGCAGTTTTTAAAAGGCAGTTACATGCGCGCAGATTTTTCAAAGCAGTTGCGCTTTTGAGGCAACCCAAATCGACACAAGTCCTATGCAGCGTCGCAAGCGACGTGGAAAATTGGCTGAGTGTGTTGGTTACTGGACGACAGGTGGCAACAGACTGGAGCTTACCGAAGCCAGTTAGTTGTGTGTGACAGTTGGTTGACGTGTCAGGCTTTGTCTCGGTCGTCGGTTGTCAGTCGGTCGTACAGACAAAGGGGTGAATCTGGGAGCGTGTGCCCAGGAGGGGGGGCTCCGCCGAAAAATACGCTGAATAGAATAACCCAGGAGGGGGGGCTCCGCCAAAAAATACGCTGAATAGAATAACATTCTATTGAGCATTCAAGATTGGGCATGTATCTTACCCCACATTAGCTACCCCTGAAACGCAACATACATTGGCATAGGCAGGAAAATGTGTGTGTGTGTGTGTGTGTGGTGATGGTGGTGGTGGTAGGGGGGGGGGGGGGGGGGGGGGGGGGGGGGGGGAGGGGGGGGGGGGGGTATGTGTGTGCCAGCATATGGCTGACTGTTCCGTGGATGCCGGAGTTGAGGTGAGTGGTGCCCATGAAACGCAACATACATTGGCCTAGGCAGGACAACCCCGAAAACCTCTCCCAACCCCGCACACAAAACCTGAGCATTATTACCCCCCAGTCCAGCCCCCAATCCCAATTTCAAACCCAACACATCACCACCACCACCGATAACAACAAGAACAACACCCCTCCTCCCCCTCACCCGCCATCCATCCCCACCACCATTGAAATTGAAATTGAAGTTGTTACATCCCACCACCACCACACACACACACCACCATCTCCCCCCCCCCCTCCCCTCCCCCCCTCAACAACACCATACCTCCACCTTTCATCTCCATTAGTTTGATAGGTCCATGCACTGGCTTGGGCACATAGCTTCCATTCATGTACAGCCGGTCTAAGTCGACATCCAGGTTCGAACTTTTCTTCGCGTGATTTTGTTGGGGGCGGGGTGAGACGCGCTGCTTTTTTGCATGCACAACCAGCGCAGCCCGAACTGGTCCTCGGGACACAATAGGTTGCGCGGCACAGCTGAGCGTTGAGGCGATCATGGTTGTTGCGCGAATTGGGTCAACTGCGGGCGGTGCGGGCGATAAGTAAGCTGCAACTGTGCCGTCGTTCTCACCACGTCAGATCAGATGAGACCACGCCACTTGGTTGGATGTATGTACCAAAGTCCGGGGGTAGGGGGTAGGCCGGGGGGGGGGGGGGGGGGGGGGGGGGTAGGCTAGGCTAACGACTACTGACGTGCCCGACCTCATAAACTCAAGATAGTTATAAAAAGAAAAAGCACTGATGAACTGAACGTCTGAACCCCAGACAATCATTTAACCGACAGGGCTCTGAGTTCGTGCTACAGTGATAATTTAAGTAAGCAATATTATTAAATCATCATCTCAGCTGGGATGACAATTTAATTTTGCTATTATTACCGTATATTTTTAATTGAATTAAGTATTTCCATACGTCAAAGGAATCAGGATTCATGACCAGCTTCATACTGGACTTTTAATCCACACATTCAGGTTCAATGTTCATTTTCTAGGAAATGATAACATTTCCTAGAAAATGAACATTGACCCTGAAATTGTTCATTTTCTAGGAAATGTTATCATTTCCTAGAAAATGAACATTGAACCATTTTCTAAAAATTCATTTCTAAAAATTCATTTTCTAAAAATATAACCTGAAACGGAGTACTAGGGCGCTGCCCGGGGCGAGTGGATTGTCACACTTGTGGAAGCAACGGAGATGTAAGTAAGCAACCACCTACCGGATGAAACCACTGGATGCAAGCACTTGTGGAAGAAACGGGGTCACTGGAATGCATCCACTGTGAAGCTAAATGATGTGTAGCTATGTGTCATTGTGCAGCTGATTGTATACATAATATGTACGTATATGTCAATGAAACGGAGTACCATCCCAGCGCGCTGCCCTGGGCGAGTGGATTGTCACACTTGTGGAAGCAACGGAGATGCAACCACCGGATGCGACCACTGGATGCAAGCACTTGTGGAAGAAACGGGGTCACGGGGATGCATCCACTGTGAAGCTAAATGATGTGTAGCTATGTGTCATTGTGTAGCTGATTGTACACATATAATGTACATATATGTCAATGAAACGGAGTACCAGCGCGCTGCCGGGGGCGAGTGGATTGTCACACTTGTGGAAGCAACGGAGATGAAACCACTGGATGCAAGCACTTGTGGAAGAAACGGGGATGCATCCACTGTGAAGCTAAATGATGTGTAGCTATGTGTCACAGTGTAGCTTTTTGTATACATCATACGTACATATATGTTAATGAAACGTAGTACCACTGTACAAGCGCACTGCTGGGGGCGAGTGCATTGGCGCACGTGTGGAAAGCAACGAGGATTTAACCGCTGTGTACGCAGCTCAATGGCTGTGAAGCAGTGCGGCTATATGTAATTGTGCAGCTACATGCCCCTGTATGTGCGGCTACATGCCCCTGTGCAGCTTAGTGTATGTCATTGAGACTGTATGTATATATACCATCGTGCTGCCTCTGGGCGGATGGACTGTCGCACTTGATTGCGGAGAGCGAAAGGATAAAAAAAAATAACAATGGGCTCATGTCCTAGCAGGGAAACAACACCGCCCTAAAGTCGGACTCGAGAAACCACCCGCCGTCTTCCGGCAGCGGGGCTTGAACTCCGGTGGCCGAAGCCTTAACCACCGGGTCTGGACCATACCGCCTTCCAGACTGGGCAAAAAAAGGAAGGGAAAGAAAGAAAGAAAGATTACAAAGGGCTCATGTCCTAGCAGTGAAACATCACCGCCCTAAAGTCGGACTCGAGAAACCACCCGCTGTCTTCCGGCAGCGGGGCTCGAACTCCGGTGGCAAAAAGAAAGGATGCAACCACTGTGTAGCTCAATGATTTGTAGCTATGTCCCTTTCAGTGACGCACAAATATACAATGGTCCAATGGTAGATCAGATCGTATGAGGATAAAGAGTCGGGGGTTCGACTCCCTTTTTAGAGCTCCATGCCTCTCTCCTTGTTTGTTTGGTGATTTTCCTGTGCCTTTTAAATTTGTCCTTCACGTCTTCTTGTAGAATCTCGCTTTTTAGGCCTCGGCAACTCTCAGCCCTTCTACTATATACTCTTTATTCGCCAGTTTCTCTATGCCTTTGTAGTTCGCATTGCTTGTTGTCAAGCCTTTTATTTGCTCTTTCGTACGCTTTTTTGGAGGTCACCTCCTGGACCAGGTTCTGAGGGGTATGTTGCCCAAACCCTCACTGTTATAAAACTGTCCAGCTGCCTCGGCGCTGTTCAGTCTCGGCATTGATTTTTGCTGAGTATGTAACTATATCCTCCCCTCGACTCCCCCTTTGGTCGTTCTTGGCGATGCAGGTCGTTTTCCATCGCGATGGTAGCTTGTCCAGTTGAGGTATGAGACCGCTCCCCACCCGCGTACGACGGGCTCCCTTAGTCCTTTAACACCACGCCCCACCAGGCGTTATCATTATCATTACCTATTTACCACTGTGTAGCTGCAGGCCACTGTGTTATTGACTGATTTATATATCAGTCTCTGAGTCGGCATAATGCACACCGGTACCTTTCCCTCCTGGTACCGCGTTGCCTGCCGCCTGGCCACAGGCTAGCTGTGGCCTGCATGTGACTGCAGTACTCTGCAGTACACATCTCTATTCTACATGATTGCGCCTGTTGCGCTTAATATATAGTATCTTCTCCTCTATCGAGCCTATGCCGTTGTAACAATCTTACATTCACAGGTTATGTGCGCCATCTTTAGACGCTAACGAAGAACAGCCGCTGATTTCCGCGTTCGGAATCAGTTCCCCTCTGACTAGTCGAAGGCCCGAGTTTTAACTAAGCACCTGGACTCCCTGCGTGGACCCTACTTCCCGCTGCTCCGCCTGCCGCTTCCTACCAAGAATCCTTGGATCTGCCACTGCGTCCTACGACTGGAGCAAGCAAGAGCGACCACTAGTCACCGAAATCTATGAAGTGAGTATAGGACGACGCCCTCACCGAGACCCACACAGCGCTGTATTGATCTTAGACAATCAATTTGTTTACGACTCCATCCTAAGAGAAGCTCCTGTCGTTGAACATTGCCGCTTGGCAAAGTTCACACCCCGGTAATCCGCTGGATCCCTTTGGATCGCCGATTCCCACAAGCACTCCAATACTCCATCCCCCCTTCCCCTGCCCCGCCCCTCGTAATTCCCCCTATCCCAACACTCCGACCTGCAACGCCAAGACTCCCACACATAAGACCTCACCATGCAACCTCCCCGTATATTCACTGGCAACAACCTCTACACCTGGCGATGCGCCAGGGTGCATTAGTGCATATACTCCTCGCCCTCAAGTCCGATAGGGACACCATTGCCATCGCTTTCGACTGCCAACAGGCGGTGGTCGCTGGCGAGCCTGCCGACTCTGATGGTTACCCTGCTGATGACATTACTTACCCTGTTGTTGCGGGTGCTGATCCAGCTGTTCCGGCTCGTGGTGTCCCCACCAGAATCTCCACCTGGAAGAACAACAAGGCCTTCAAGATGATCATAGATCATGTGTCAGACGCAATCCAGGCGGCCATTCATGCTAACACAGATATGGCCACTAGAGCCTTCAGATTCCTGGACTCCCTATACTCTGAGGAAGGCAGCAGGCTAGAGCACACCACCTCGACTGCTCTACTTGGTGTACGTATGACTTCCACTGAATCCCTGCAGACATACCTCTCTCGGGCAGCTGATATGTATTCCCAAATTCCCAAGATTCAGGGTACCCACATCGTTTCTACCTGTTATTCACCGGGTTTCACCGGCTCACCTAGAGTGACTTAGAGTGCACAGGACTCCTCCCTGCTGCACTGTACTGCTGTGCCGCTGCCAGCTATGGCACGGACTCTGATGCCGGTACCATGAGGTACCGCGGCATCCCAGTACTTTCTCCTAGCGCATTGATTGAATGCTTATCTAACTATAAAGATCTTATCCTTACCGTCTTCCCCTCGTCTCTGTGCTCTGCACATACTCCGGAAAATCACAGGTTACGGTCCCTTCGCTTTAGATTGTCCTAGCTCGACGGTATTCCGAGCTGAAGGGCATTTTGATTGTTGTCGCGCGGAGTGAATCAATTGAAAGGAGTGAAGAAAGGTCCACCCGACAAGAACCTCCCCGCTGGGACACCACTCTTGTGCGGTATATCATCCGCGTATCCGGATTGATCCTGCTCCATTGAGCATCAAGCTGTCGTTCAGCACACACACACCCCTTACCCCCCCTCTGACAACCATCTCTACCTCCACTGCGCCCCCACCACCCCCTTCCCATCTCCCACGTCCCGTTGTTTACGCAACCTCAGCCGTCTCTCCGATACCTCCTGACCTCTCCACACTCCAGCTTCCTCCCCAGTTGGTCTCCGCCTCCGACTGTCCCCTGCTCCAATTCTCCATCTAGTTGCACCCGCAATCCCTGCCGCATCATCTCTGCAACTGCTACGTCGCCTCACTATGCGGCCCGCTGCAACCGCTGAGCCTGAACGTCGTCCGACCTTCATCTTCCACCAACACTTCTTCCAAGATTGGCTTGAAACTATGGAAGCTGAACTCAAGGTATCTCACTACTACTTTGCCCCCGGATCTCAGAAACTGGTTCAGTTTCAGATTGAATACATCCTTGCGCACCTTTCAGAACCTATCAGAAGGATGGTCAAGTTCCATAACGATCCAGATGACATCCTAGCAGCACTTAGATCCAAATAGGATACCAGATCCACACCCCGACAGCATCCACCTGTCGCAGCCGAATCAGCCGCATCAAATGTGCCAGCATATGACGAACCTGCATCTACCCCTACTGTACCTCATTCTCCTTCGTATGCCCTTAATGCCTCCCCACGCACAAATCGCATGGCAATAAACTGGATCATGGACACTGGAACTACCTCCCACATGACAGGCGATGAATCCCTGTTGTATGACATACATGACATATTTCCCCATATCAGAGTACATACTGCATCAGGATATACACATATCACCAGATCTGGCAATGCTCTGATCAGAGGAGACAATGGAAAGATTCACAAACTCAGAAATGTTCATCGCAATGATGACCCTAACACTCCTAACCTCATGTCGATGGCTGCAGCCATCAAAGCTAATCCTTCTATGTTAGTTCAGTTTGATTCTCAGGCCTGCACCATGGCCATCAACAACAAAGTCATCATCACTGGGTCAAAGAACAGGAATCTATACCTCACTCCCACCCTTGTTCCTGACAATACCCTTATCCATGGGACATGTCTGAACATAGTAATGGCCGCCATTTCCAGAAATACCCAACAAACAGCAGAACTTCTCCATAACAGAATGGGTCACCTTTCTTACAGCAGTTGAGTCAGGCTCATTTCTGAACACATGGTCACAGGCACAGATGTCACCACTGCAGCCTGCAACAAAATGAGAAAGAAAACTTGTGAAGTGTGTGTCCTATCTAAAATGGACAAGAACCCATATCTTACATCATCCACACGTGCCACAAGACCCTTGCAAATCATCCACATTGACATGAGTGGAAAGATGGAAGTACCCAGTCTTAATGGCAACATATACTTCCAAGGCATTCTAGATGACCACTCAAAGTACTCCATAGTCACATTCCACAAAAACAAACACACAGTGCCCAAAGACACCATGCATGAACTGGAACGGTATGAAGTCCTTACAGACAACAAAATAGGCACCATTTTCTGTGACAATGGATTAGAGTACATCTGCACAGCATTTAAAAACTGGTGCAAAAAGAAAGGCATTGCCCTCAACTTCACAATACCTAACAATCCAGCCACTAATGGAGGAGCAGAACGTCTCAACCGAACTCTCCATGACAGAGCCACTGCCCTCCTCATCTCATCCAAATTTCCTAACAGATACTGAGCTGACATGGTGAAGAATGCTAGCATCTTGAGAAACCTCAGCCCCACTTCTGACTCAGACAAAACTCCCTATGAAATGTTCCATGGCGTCAAGCCTAAGATTGATCACATCAGAACCATTGGGTGCACAGCCTACGTCCACATACCACCCAAATCCAGAGCATGGAAGTTTGCACCATCAGCCAAAATCACTAGACTCATTGGCTACTCCCACATCAGAAAAGCTTACAGAGTTGTAGACTCCAACCATAAGATCTATGATGCTAGAGACATCACCTTCAATGAGTCTGAGAACCTGGCAGGAAAGAATGGATTCCCCAGTGCAGATGCTGAAATCCTAGGCATGTATGAAGAAGACACCCCTCGTGAACCTGAAGATGAAGACACTCCCTCACCATCCCATTCTCCCTCAGAAAACAAAGCCATTGAAGCATTGCGTGAAAGAAACAAGGCAAACATGGGAGCATGGGGATCACCAGAAGATATAGATGATAGCTACCTACCCAGTTCAGTGCACCAACAAGGTACTATTGCCCCACAGCAAAGTGCACCTCAACCCAACAACGATGTTGAACAAGGAAATGAACACAACCCCACACAGTCCCAGGCAGGTGACCTCCCCAACCTCATGTCATCACAAGGCAATGCACCAGAACATGCACTCACCTCTCCTGCACCAGCACAGCAACAGGCATCAACCCCTCCCCCAGAAGCTGCACTCACCCAACCCGCCGTAGTGGCAGAGAAAGTAAGACATGCACCTAACCACCTAGCATTCCTAGCTGCAGACCAGATCATCATACCCAAGAATGAAAGAGAAGCACTGGCTAGCCCTCAAGCAAAAGATTGGAAGGCTGCCATGGATGCAGAACTAGCAGCACTAGCAGAAATGAACACCTGGACCCTAGCAGAACTCCCACATGGTGCCAAAGCCATAGGTACTAGATGGGTCTTTGACATCAAGCAATCAGTGGATGGTCAGCTAGTCAGGTACAAAGCACGTCTAGTAGCAAAAGGATATGCTCAACGCCCTGGCATGGACTATGATGAAGTATTTGCACCAGTTGCCAAACATGCCACCATTAGGTACATCCTGTCCATGGCTGCAGACCCCTCAGCTCATCTTGCTCAACTTGATGTCTCCACAGCATTCCTCAATGGAGTAGTGGAAGAGGAACTGTACTGTTCCCAACCCCCAGGGTTTGAAAGAGACCACAGGGTTTGCCGCATGTGGAAATGCCTCTATGGTCTAAAGCAAGCATCCAGGCAGTGGTATCTAAAAGTCAAAGAGGATATGACAGCCCTTGGCTTCAGAGAAGTTGATGTTGACCAAGGCCTCTTCCTGCTCCCTGGGCCAACAATAAGACCCCTCATCTGGGTCCTCCTCTGGGTTAATGACTTCCTACTGCTATCTTTTGACAAGGACATCCTCCAGCAGTACAAAGACAAGATCATGAAGCTCTACAAGACCAGAGATCTTGGAGAACCATCTGTCTTTGTGGGCTATGAAATCACCAGAGATGCAACTGCTGGAACCCTACACAATAGCCAATCCAGGTTCACTCAAGACCTGCTCAAGGCATACAGCATGCTCCCTGAGCCCAACAGCACCAGGTTCCCCATCCCACTGCAGCCTGATGCACCCCTCCCTTATCCTGAAAAGGACACACCAGACTCTGGTCTTCCCCTTGCCCAGATTGTAGGATCACTCAACTACCTGGCAGTCAACACCAGACCTGATATTGCACAAGCTGTCAACAGATTGGCCAGGCACAGTGCTCACCCCCTCCATGACCACATGGAAGCTGCCACAGGTATCCTCAAGTACCTGTCCAACACACCTGACCATGGGATCACCTATACCCACTCCAAGAAGCTCCTCACTGGCTACTGTGACTCTGACCATGCTGCCTGCCCTATCACAAGGAAGTCCACAACAGGCTATGTCTTCCTCAACCAGGGGGGAGCCATCTCATGGGCATCCAAAATCCAAGCATCTGCCACTGCCCTGTCCACCACAGAAGCTGAGTTCATGGCAGCTACCTCTGCAGCCCAAGAAGGAATATGGTTGAGGAAACTGTAATTCTCTGCCACATGTACCATGCCCCCTACACTCACCATTAATGGTGACAACCAAGCTGCACTCAGTGCATGGAACCAAGAGAAGCTCTCCTCCAGGCTCAAGCATATGGAAACACGATTCCACTTCCTCAAAGAGCAATCCAAGAAAGAAGGCATCAAGCTCAACTGGATCCCCACTGCTGCCAACATGGCTGACATGCTCACCAAAGCTTTGCCTAGGTCCAAGTTCTGTGTATTCAGACAGCAGATTGGCTGCACTGGAAAGATCAAGCTTGACTAATCTTGACACATGCCTCTGTAGCCCCTCTGAGCCCTTGCTAGATTTCCTGACAGATACAAAGTTCAAGCTTTTCCCTAGATATTGATTGATTGCACCTTTTACTGACTGCTTTCTTCTATTTAGTTTAGCCTTGAGCAGAGACCCTGTCCTGCAGGATATTCTTTGACCAATCCTGCCCTTTACATGTACACGTTTCAGTCTGCCCTCTTAAGTCAGTCCACCTGTCAGTTAAGTTTTATCATACATAGCACTACAGCCTATGAATATTTTAAGTCCCTCTAGTTTTCTTTAGACTCCTCTAATTCCAGGAATTCTCCAACATGAAGAATACCAAGAATTGGGGGGGATGTCATTCACCGGGTTTCACCGGCTCACCTAGAGTGACTTAGAGTGCACAGGACTCTTCCCTGCTGCACTGTACTGCTGTGCCGCTGCCAGCTATGGCACGGACTGTGATGCCGGAACCATGAGGTACCGCGGCATCCCAGTACTTTCTCCTAGCGCATTGATTGAATGCTTATCTAACTGTAAAGATCTTATCCTTACCGTCTTCCCCTCGTCTCTGTGCTCTGCACATACTCCGGAAAATCACACTACCAGCACCTTTCTCAACCTTATTGTCAAGGGACTGAAATCCCGCCCTGAGTATGATGGGTATATCAACCAATTCAACCCCACAGCTATCACCACATTTGCTGCACTCCAAAGTGCCATCTTCAACTGGTGCCTAGTGAAACAAGTTGACCTTGCACCATCCCATGAAGAGGCTGAAATAGCTGCTGGAGCATACAGAGCCAGGAGACCATACAACGGTAGGAACCTCCCTATCAGAGACAGGAGTAGCTCCTACAGAAAGATGACCTGCTGGAACTGTGGAGGAATAGGCCATAGCTCCAGAGACTGCACCAGTGAGGACACTGACCTGGCTTTCAAGCCAGCTGACTCAGATGAAGCTGACCACGGATCTAAGTCACCTCCCAAGCAGAGATCAGGAGATGACAAGGACTCTGACGACAAGAAGACTCCCAAGAAGACCAGTGACAGGAGGCAACGCCCAGGAGATACCAAATCAGGGGACGCCATGCCATGCCCATGTTGCTGACGGTGATCAGTCCACCTCAACCTCCGACTCTGACAGTGAGGGTGAAGAGCACAACTTCCTGTCCCTGGCACTGGATGAAGACAACCTCCAGCCCATGAGATTTGCTATACCAACCAGAGGCAAGTCTGTTTCATTTTCCTTGCCACCTGACCCCTTGGCTGATACAGCATTCTTTGGACAAATAAGTGCTGATGATGAATGCACTATAGAGGATGATGGAGAAGTTTTACAGGCAGCACTGCAGACGGAATGGATCATAGATACTGCAGCACACTTTCATGCGACCAGTAACATCTCCTTTCTGCATGACATTCAGGACCTTCCACAGCCTATTAGGCTGCAGCTGGCAGATCAAGACTCTCCACCTATCTTCTGCAAACAGATTAGGGAAGGCCAAGATCCAGGGCCATGACAGAACTCTAATCATCCTGAACGGTGTACTCCTTGCTGACTGCAACATGCCCAACATCATTAGCACTAATGCAGCCACCAGCCTGTGTCCAGACCTCCAAGTACACCTGTCCAAGACCCAAGCCATCCTCTCCATCCCAAGACCATCTGGTACCAAACTGCTCCTCTCATGCCCCAAAAGGCATGGACTCTACCTCACCCGAACTTCCCCAGTCATTACTAGTAATCCCTCTATCCTTGTGGGTCCTCCCATTGCCTACATCATGATAGTTACCAAGACTCCATCAACTCACACTGGCTCTGAGACAGGGCAGTACCCACCCACTCACGAGACTTCCCCCAGTAGAGCTGATCAAGACTGCCAGGTTCCCCCCTCTACTTCTACTCCATCTGAACCCCACACTGACTTTGAGATAGGGCAGTACCCACCCACTCATGTGGAGGCAGACCAAGACCTCCAGGATCCCCCCTCTACCTCTGCAACATCTGCACCCCACACTGACTTTGAGATAGGGCAGTACCCACCCACTCATGTGGAGGCAGACCAAGACCTCCAGGACCATCCCCCTCCTTTCTGCCAGCACCATACCCCTCCCACTGCAGGCAACTTTGAAGAATCTGCCAGTGGTACTGACAGTGATGACATGCCAGAGCTCATCCATCAGGAGGTTCACAAACAGCAGGATGACCCTGGACTAGGAGTAGATGACCCTCCAGACACCACTCCATCTCTTCCACAACAGCTGGACAACCTAACCCTCCAACAAGCCAGAGCAGAAATGGAACTCCTCAGTGATCAGATCAGGACCAACTATGAAGAATATGATGGCCCCATAGATGGGGACGGACCACTCAAGCCATCTGATCTGGACACAGCAACTACCTGGGACCAGTGGATACTGAACAACAGGTGGCCAGACATTGGACTACCACTGGGAGAAGTCAACCAGAATGTCAACCACATCCACTTCTCCAACAACTCCAGGCTTAGCCTCACAAGATTTGGATGCACCCTACACCACCTGAACATCAGGCCTGCTTCACCAGCTTTCAACATCAAGCCCAGGCCTCCACTGCCCCAACTCATCACAGCCTTCACCAGCAGTTTCCCTACCCTGCTGACTTCTGAAAAGGAACAGTTCCCACACAGGTCAATGCACAAGGTGCCATCTGATGCCTATAGCCCCATCATCAAGCACAATAGCAGGCTCCAGCAAATGGTGCAAGCCTACCCCACTGTTTCCACCACAGCCAGACCTACTCTACAGTGGGCCATTTGCCTTCAAGCTGCCATGACCAATGCACATGCTTATGCACTATCATTCCGACCAAAGATGATCATGGACCCCAAGAGCTGTGCCCATCCTGGAGGAAAAGTGCTGTGTGTCAACCACCTTAGTTAGCATGAACTTGAGCCCCATGGACTTCACCTTTATCAACATCCTTACCCCCCCAAGCCTGGCCCCCAAGTCGTTTGACCAGTTCTTTGCCCAGATCTGCCAGCAGCTTGACCTTGATGGCTTCCCCAGCACCTAATTTAGTTACAAACATTGCTCTTCATCTGTTGAATTAGACTTGAACACTCTAGAATTTATTAGATTACCTGCCACCTGTACTGCCCCATGTACTTCCACAGGCTGCCCCCTTCTAAATTTATGATGTCTGTGCTTTAATTTAGGATCAACCTATGTAGCTCACCCCAATTATGGGAGGACTAGTCCAGACATCCTGTCTAAGACAAATCCTCTAGTCTCGAATCATGCAACTCTCGTAACCAAGGATATCTCCACAAGCCTTTACCAAGCCTGGAATTTCCTGAACAAGCTTCCCAGCAGCCTCCCTGCTACCTAGCCTGCAGCATATCTGCAGCCCTTTTGCAGTATTTAGTCCAGCCCCATAGCAGCCTATCTGCTCTAGCCTGCAGCCTATCTGCAGTTTCCTATCAGCTTCTCAGCAGCCTCTCTGCTACTTAGCCTGCAGCCTACCAGCAGTTTTCCTACCCTAGACAGCTGCCCCAGAAGACTGACATTTCTTTGAAGACCCCTGCTAAAGTGTTTCCTCCCCTTCAGCTACTAGAAATACCACAAGTCTCCCTAGCTTTTATCTTTTTAATTTTCTTATGCCCCTCAGTTAATTCCAGGAATTCTTGAGCTCAAGAATACCTTGAATTGGGGGGGATGTTATTGACTGATTTATATATCAGTCTCTGAGTCGGCATAATGCACACCGGTACCTTTCCCTCCTGGTACCGCGTTGCCTGCCGCCTGGCCACAGGCTAGCTGTGGCCTGCACGTGACTGCAGTACTCTGCAGTACACATCTCTATTCTATATGATTGCGCCTGTTGCGCTTAATAGTATCTTCTCCTCTATCGAGCCTATGCCGTTGTAACAATCTTACATTAACACACTGTGTCCCTGTGTGTCCTTGTTCTCCGCTCCTCCCAAATGCCCTTACGATTTATTGGGGACCAGATCGTTTAGTGCGTGTACGTATGTTGTAGCAGTCCAGGGGTAGCCAAGTAGGCCAAAGGGGCCTGCTTAACCATGATATCAGGAGGGGCTAAAACTAACAAACACTGGCAAACTGAACTTTGAGCATTGTTTTTACCAGCGGGGGCCCTAAGGTCGTGCTACAATGTTTGATAATATCCCCTGCGGATAGTTTATGATAATTTGAGGTCGGGCAAGTCCTAGACTAATTGTCTACCCCTATTCCGCACCATACGTACAAATGTGACCAAATACCTTGCTGACTTGCTCGTGATACCGGTATGTATAATAATAATTTGAAATGTTACATGGTTCTCCAGCCAACTCTGGTTTGCTCACCGTCTTCCAATTCCAAGCCCCCCCCCCTCCCCCCCTTGGCAATACTATCCCTTATTATTTTCACTGAAACTAGGGAGCACATACA
This sequence comes from Chlamydomonas sp. ICE-L, assembly GCA_013435795.1. Classification (NCBI taxonomy): domain Eukaryota; kingdom Viridiplantae; phylum Chlorophyta; class Chlorophyceae; order Chlamydomonadales; family Chlamydomonadaceae; genus Chlamydomonas; species Chlamydomonas sp. ICE-L. Next base: position 1,055,746 of record JACBWV010000223.1, on the reverse strand, counting down.
TACATAGAGACCAATTCATCAAGAACTTATTGAGGTAAGAATGTCCTAATAATATATTGCTGATCTTGTTTTCAATATTGTTGATCTTGATAGTTGGGCGATATAGGTTGGAAGTAGATTTTTTTCCTGCCAAAACTTCGAGCACTCAAAGCAGCCAAATTGCTGTCCGAAGCTATGCAACCAAGTTCAAGTTCAAGATATAGGTTGGGTGAGTCTGTTCAGCCTATTTGATTGGCTACCCCTGGGGCTGCAACATACCGTTATACCGGTACATGCACATACATATGATTGTATGTAACTGTGGATGAAAGCCCCCTATATATTGGATGTGATTGTTACGTTACATGGTTTTTCAGCCAACTCTGCAGGGTTTGTTTCGTTTTTGAAGCCCCCCCTTTCCATAGCTACTCTGGTTCAGGAGCCATCTGGCTGGTCTCCGTTAGCAGCTTTTCACAGCTATTTTCAATATTCCAACTCATAATTTAACTTAGCCGAGTATGGCCAAGCTTAAGTGGATCTAGGTCTGGTCTAGTTTCCCCCCAATTACACACATAATCCATAAGTGCAGATGATTAATCTATCCCCTGAACTACTGCTTACCCCCGCCACTCTCCACCAGATCAACTCCCTTGCCCTTCTATTCTCTCCCCCCCCCCCCCCCCCACCCCCACCCACCCCCCACCACCACCACCCTCACACACACCACGATCCAACCACCCACCAACATGCACATACTCCCGTCCCACCAATCTGCCTACCGCTCTTGCGCTATATTTGCGGCAAGCTTTGATCATGCTGAAAGACAAAGGCCAGGTTGCAAATTCAACCTACCTGATTGGACCAAGTTGCGAAGTATTGATTCCGCGTTGTGTATCGGAACTGTGCTATCACAAATCTAAACGCCTGGAGCTCCTGCTTCGCGCGCAGTTACCCACTCATTTGGGTTTTCGAGCTTTTCAATCGAGTCGATCAGCCTACGCAAGTAAACTCGGTGCATGGTCTGCAAAACATCTGTTTGGCCATGACCCATAGGGGGAACTGTCTTTCTCTTATCAGGGAGCATCCTTGGAATATTCGACAGATAGATGGGAATGTAATATTGTCCTCGAGAACAGTAACGAGGCTTCAGCTCGCACTCGACCCCTCATGTATCTGCCAGCCAGGGCTTGACCTCTTACTACTACTACGGCGAGAGCTACCACGTGTGGGTGTAACTGCATGGGCGGGAGGGGCAGCCAGGGGCGGGGGGGAGGCCAGGCCAGAAATTCGAGGAGTTCCACGCCAATTCAGCTCCTAGGCGGCCTGGGCCAGGCCAGTTGGGACTCGAGGGCCAGATCTAGCTGCATCGCTCAAATCGCTTTCATCGCTATCCAAGGCCAATCTCCAAAGCGATGGGGTTCGTCGCTAATAGCGACACATCGTTAAAATACACACCCTGCAACTCTGGGCTGCTCACCGTTTTCCAATTCAACTCCCCTGATGTGACCGATTAGACAGTTTAAATACTTGTCCCGGTTAGGGTGCGAAGCCGTATATCGGTATATAGAGATAATCATATTGTTACTCGCAGACAAGTGTTGACCCAAGACTAACCCACATCACAAATTCCAGGGGGGTCTCCCAAGATCTGGAGGTGAAGGTATATATAGGAACAATAATATTGGGGACTTAACATATATCAGAAACATGGATGATCAAAGGCAGCAACACAATAAATATCATCAACGTAACGTAGTTTTTTATTTCTCGTTTTAGCCCCCCACCCCCACCCGTCATACATTTAGATAGCCAATTCCAAGCAAGATAATAAGGCAGTGCAATAAGCAGATTGGACAAAGCAGATATGCGCCGAGGTGCTCAAATCAATAAGGCCAGGTTGTGCTGTCTACATACGGAGAGTCCGGTACACCAGCAAACAATGGCCTTATCGATATTATTGGCCGATCATCTGCAGATAAGGATACAAACTCAATGCAGACGCATTCACAAGCCTGCCACACCTGTTAAGGTTTAGTGTATGCAGGTTGGGGCAGGAATCCAATGCAGACACATCCACAATCCATTCGCAACCTGACAGGTCTAGTGTCTGCAGGTTGGGGCAGGAACCCAATGCAGAAACGTCCACAAGGCGTGAGCAAACAGACAGGTTTAGTGTCTGCAGGTTGGGGCAGGAACCCAAAGCAGACACGTCTTCAAGCTGTGAGCAACGGGACAAGTCAAGTGTCTGCAGGTTAGGACACAAACTCAATGCAGACACATCCACAAGCTGCCGGCAACGGGACAAGTTAAGTGTCTGCAGGTTAGGACACAAACTCAATGCAGACACATCCGCAAGCCTTTCGCATTCAGACAGGTGTAGTGTCTGCAGGTTGGGGCAAGAACCCAACGCAGACACATCCACAAGTCTTCCGCTTTCAGACAGGTCCAGTGTCTGCAGGTTGGGGCAGGAACCCAACGCAGACACGTCCACAAGCTGTTGGCAATCATACAGGTTTAGTGTCCACAAGTTGGGGCAGGAACCAAATGCAGACACATCCGCAAGCTGTGGGCAACAAAACAGGTTGAGTGTCTGCAGGTTGAAGCAAGAATCCAATGCAGGCACATCTTCAAGCTGCCGGCAACGGGACAAGTTAAGTGTCTGCAGGTTAGGACACAAACGCAATGCAGACACATCCACAAGCCTTCCGCATTCAGACAGGTCCAGTGTCTGCAGGTTGGGGCAGGAACCCAACGCAGACACGTCCACAAGCCTTTCGCAGCCAGACAGGTTTAGGGTCTGCAGGTTGGGGCAGGAACCCAATGCAAATATGTCCACAAGGTGACGGCAACTACACAGGTTTAGTGTCTGCAGGTTGGGGCAGGAACCCAATACAGACACATCCGCAAGCTGCGGGCAACCAGACAGGTTTAGTGTTTGCAGGTTGTGGCAAGAACCCAATGCAGACACGTCTACAAGCTGCGGGCAACAAGATAGCTGAAGTGTCTGCAGGTTGGGACAAAAACTCATTGAAGACATATCCACAATCCATGAGCAATTAGACAGGTCCAGTGTCTGCAGGTTCGGGCAGGATCCCAATGCAGAAACATGCAAAATATGTTGGCAACCAGACATGTTTAGTGTCTGCAGGTTGGGGCAAGAACCCAGAAGTGCAAAAGCATTTGGTTATAAGGTCAGGTTAGGTCAGAACATGGTATAGGTCAGGCCAGGTCAGTACATGATCAATGGGGAGAATCAGGTTCAGGGCAGTATTTGGGTCACAGTCTTGTGTAGACAGAGGCTATAAGGGAGCCACCTACCTCTAGAGGATTAGGAGCTCCTACAAAAGGAACAAAGGCCAGCCTATTTAGGCCAATAACAACAATCGGCATGTGCCCGACCGCGGGAGACTAGTGATGGGGGGGCGGAACAGAAAACAAACTGGACTGAACTGAACCACAAACAATCGTTTTCCCGACGAGGGCCCTGACTTCGTGCTATAGTGATAATTTAATTCTACAATTATGTAATAATTAAATCGGTTCAAGCACTCGCCAGGTTCGCAAATTTCAGATCTGCCGCCTTGGAAGAGGCAGAGAACTTCCCTCCGTGCTGCGGTAGCCCATGCTCAGGCGCAATAGCCAAACCAAAAAAACATCTTAGAAGCTATTCTCCAGTATGTACGGTGCATGCTAGGGGGAGGGTTCCTTCAAGCTCACACCCCGTGGCAAGGCATACAGATGTTGACTATTTTATCAATTATTTAATCATTGTTATATCCCCATTGCGATGATATTTGAATTGTGCGATTCACATCGCATTTGTTTATAAAATACATTACAAATGTCCATCCTTTAAAGGAATCAGGATTCATGACCAGCTTCATGTTTGAGTCTTTATTGACCAATCCAAGTTCAATTTTCAGTTCCTCAAAAACAAAAATTCCTATCCTCAGAGTAAAAAGGACACTCTAACTTAAGGTTGACTGGCATAGTATATTACACAATAGAGCGATCAAAGAACGCAGTCCCAGATAGCTGCAAGGCCAGCACTGCCCTGTTGGGCAGTTCTGTCTTCCACATAACATGAAATGCATTTCATCCTCTACCATCAACCACCACATCACAGCACCTGCAAGAAAGTTCATCTAGAACGAAAGGTACTTGAATCAGATTCAACATTCAAATTGTGAGTTTGAAGATGTAATCGTGCTTTGAATTTAATAGCATCTTTATAAGGGGGGAGCAAAAATAAAAGTGAAATACACCATCCCCCAAAAGTGCTGAGGCACCCTTGTGCAGACCCCCCCCCCCCCCGGCTCCGGAACCCACTGTACAGCCAGTATCTCAGCCACAACTTAGTGTTATGGTGTCTAATTATGCTCATATTGCAGGTTTTTTCCCAACCAGGCCTATACATTGAAGTTGGTCTCGAGTCCATTGGGGATGTTTGAAGCATAGAAAATCATCATCATTAATGTTTCATTGTTTGGTGGGGCTTGGGGGTCAGGACCCCTTGGCCTCTAATGTGCCCACCTTCAATAATCTTCAATAATCAGGTATTCAGTAACCAGGTCTTCAATCCAAGCTTCTATTGGGCATTAAATAATCAGTTCTTCAATTATCACTAATGTATGTATGGCTGATGGGCACAATGTAGTCCTTTACAACATGTGGTCTTAGTTGGTGACGTCATCGACCACCATCCTCCAGAACAATGCCGGCGCGTCTACTAGGGATGCCTCAACCCGCATTTGAGCTCGCTCCCTTTGCACACACTGGGCATAATGTGTGGTGGATCTCTCCCCCAATGGCATATATGGACTGGTGTTTAGTAGAGGAACACCCTAGTTCCACTCCCATGTCATTCTGAGGGCTAGATAAAAAGCGCCTGAAAAGCAGGGGGGCGCTGAAAAGCTGATCACGTACCGCACGTTGGAAATAGGGCCTGAAGGGGTCGTTAGCAACCATCAAAAAGGGTCGAAAAGTGTTGGGGAGGGGGTAGATATAGACCCCTCAAAAAAAGAGGGGGGGGGGGGAGGGGTCCGGCCGCTTTCAGAAATTTCCTCTGGTGAAAACTGTTAGAGGCTAAAACTTCCTCAGCACTGGGTCTCTGATTAAGTTTAGCAGACCTACGAAACAAGCTCGACGAGATCTTTCCGTATCCGCAGTTGTTTCCGACAAATATGGAGGCGCGGTCACCTAGATCCAAGTCGAGGCACCTGGTGACCTGGCAGATCCTCGTACGTGGGTCGAGCCGGTTTCGGAAATATCTCCGTAACTTCCTCACCAGACAGAATCTGACAAAGTTAATAATACCTATGAAACTGGCTTGACGAGAGCATTCCGAATCTGCGCTTGTATTCGAGAACGAGTTAATACGTCGAGGTGGTGCTCGAGTAGTGACCTCCACAGGATCTAAGTACACCAAGTGTGAAAGTTGGACCAAACCAGCAACTCAGAATTTCCTCCCCAAACTTATTGGGTAAATGAGGGTACTCGGGCATGAAACTTAGGCTTAACATCACCTTCAAATTCTGAAACACCAAAACTTGCTGGCTCAGCTCAGAATCAGGGCTAGGAAAGGGTGCTTGCTTGACCATGTTGTCAAACTTTGATCAAACCCAAATGTAAGACCACAAATGGATAGAGCTCGTCAAGAGGGTCACTGTAGACCCTACTTTGACCCCCTAATTATAATTTCTGTAGAAGATATGGGCCTTTGGGTGGGTGGGTGGGTGGGGGGGTGGGTGGGGGGGGGGGGAGGGGGATAGGCAGATTACAAAAACTTCCGACGCAGATATATGAAAAAAACTTCCTCGCGACCCCCTGCTGAAAAGTACCTATTTTTTTGAAGTGTCAGATTTTTTCCTCAACCCCCCCCTCCCCCCGCAGCCCCAAACTTTTGAGGACCAACACTTTTTTTTACTGGGCCAAATTAAGAAATAAAACCTGATTCTTCATCCTTGCTATGATATCTACAAAGTTGAGGGATGGTGTATTTTTGGTTTGAAGTTGCCCCCCCCCTGCATCTTTATTATAAAATCAGGTTTAGGGTTAATCATACACTGCTACTTTAGAGAGTCTTTGGCCAGTCTTCGGCACCCCTTCGTTTGGCTTGAAAGGGTGCAATCTGATATGGAGCAAATTTGCCAATACACCCTTTAAATTTTGTTTGAATTTGTGCCCAAATGAACAAAAGAGCGGTGTGTTTTTCAGGCCTTAAGGATGTATAATAGAGGGTGCAGGACCATAGCTTTTTTTCAGATACCAGCAGAAGCTTCTAGGCAGCTCCCCTGGCTTGCTACTCAGCCAAACCTATATCAACATAGTTCATCAGGAAGCTGATAGAAACCTCTTTCCAGTCCTGCTGATTTTTTAATGTATGTAAGCCCTCCAATACAGCCACAGGCCACAGATAGACAACACACAATTGTCAGCTCTCTCTCAACCTTGGACAGTGTAGAAAACTATGGCACAGTTCTCAGCTGGTCTGGTGGAAATATGCCGGCTCTATGTGGCCCCACATGGCCACATCAACTACGCTGCACATTTGGGGAATTGGGAGGTCTACAGGACTACAGCAACCTTTTATTTGGCTTTTTAGGGTGCATTCTGGGTCGGAAGACTGCCATCTGGGTGTGGAAAAGGACATCGAAGACCGCCCCCCCCCCCCCCCCCCCCCCCCCCCCCCCCCCCCAAAAAACAAATTGCAGTGTGATTAGTCACTATCAATATGTGCTCCAGCCAGAGGTACTCATCACCAGCAAGGATTTGAGTCTTAAATTTGTGGTGTTAGACATGGACGCTTTGATGACAATGATCCATTATCAAGTTGTACCCCTGCAGGAACTCACCGGCAAGGATTTCAGACTCAGAGTTGTGGTGTAGGCATGGACGCTCTGTCGACCACTGCTGCTGACAGCCCGAAAGGCCTGTCGAGTCTTCGAGTCCATGGCGGCAAGCAGAGTGTCAACACAGGAACTGGGGATGTACCAATACGGGATTAGCCCAACTTGGGGAGAGTTCTGAGACTCCTGCGTGGCGGTGCCGACCTCCAGGCCGGATTCTTGCACGTTGACGAGCATCCTGCCTGTTCGATCCGAATGGAGAATGATTATATCTCAGCTTGCTTGCAGAAACCAGTCTCAGAATTTCCGTGTTGGATTCTGCAGGCTGGATGAAACACTTATAGGCAACATTGGTCGAACAGCACGCATGATTCAGGTATGATTGGTCGCCTCACGAGAGATGGATTATCGAAGGCCGAGGGGAGGGGCGGGGGGGAGGGGCAGGGAGGGGGGGAGGGGCCTTGGGGAGGGGTGCCCCCCCGGGTGCCCCCTGCCCTTGGGGGGGGCTAAACCGCAACATAATAGGGACTGAAGAGTGATCTTCAGCAGTCCCGTAGGGACTGAAAGTGTGATGCCCCGCAGGGTTTTTTTGGCGGAGCCCCCTCTTCAAGGGGGCGGGAGCCCCCAGGGTTACCCATTTGTCTGTTTGACCGAAAAACTTGAAGCCTGACACGTCAGCCAAGGGTCGCGTAACTAACTCCTTCTCCTCGCTTCCCTTGCCACCTGTTGCTCCGTCGCGATCACTCTCCGCCAATTTGCGGAGCTGCATCGAATTTGTTTTTTTCAGGCTAGCAAGCACCAACATCTGCTACTTCAACGAGCTACTTCTTTATGCTGCGAGCAGCCTCTTTGAACTCGAAGCAACTTCTCGACTTTACACTGCTCTTGAGTGCACAACTGAAGCTACCTAGGGGGGGGGGGGGGGGGGGGGGGGGGGCAGGGGGGGGGGGGCTAGGATTTCGACCCGGATCCGAGCAGGGCTTCATAGTTCTGGGAAAGCAACCTTCAGCTTCGAATTATAATAATTGAACCTTCGAATTTTCGTCTTGTCAGACCTGTGTCTTACCGACCATTTCAGCATCAAGCTTCCCTTCTGGGAAACTTCGCGTAAGTTGCTTGTCGGGATTCTTGCCCCCATGGTGTCACCTCCGGCCGCCTCCGGCCGCCTCCGGCTTCTTCGGTGGCCGCAGGTGAAACAAGTCCTAAGCAGCGTCGCAAGCCCAGAGCTGGCTGAAGAAAGAAAAACGATCTAATACACGGCTAATACAGATCTAATAGTCGTTTCTTTAAGTTGTTAAAGGTATTTCAAGCCAGGAGGTGGGTCTCCCGAGTCCCGACACATACCAACTCCTTTTTTTGAAGTTGTGAAAGGACTAAAAAAACAGGATTACTGACCAGTGTATGGTTAATTTGATACACTGGTCAGGAAAAGTCAAGAAAACAACACAACCGTGAAGGAGGACCTGGACAAGTATTTTAACTATCTAATCCGCTTAGTATGCTCCCTGGTTTCTGTGGGTTTCGCACGGGGGGACTTGAAATTGGGAGACGGTAAGCAGCCCAGAGTTGGCTGGAAAACATGTTACACTCCAATCCCACCCAGTCTTATGGTTTTATTAACACGCTGGTCAGGACAACACAGGAAAACAACACGACCACGAGGGAGAATCTGGACAAATATTGAACTATCTTATCCGCATAGCTTGCCCCCAGGGTTCTGTGGGTATCGCATGCAAGGGGGGGGGGGGGGGGGGATTGGAATTGGAAGACGGTGATCAGCCCCGAGTTGGGTGAAAAACATGTTACAATCCAATCCAGTCCAATCCATGGAGGACACACCCAAATCCAAACCGATTCCGTGAAGGAGGACAATTTTCATCGACGTGTTCATCTATGATATCATTGATATGGTATACCGGTATGAGAGGAGTGTGGACTGTGGAGTAGCGTTTAACCTACTTGGTCTACCCCTGGACTGTAACATATGAACATACCATACGGCATTTAAGCTACCCATGATTAGTCCGCCTGGAAGTGAATGGGAAAGGCAGAAATTTAAGTTTCCGGCTTTTCCCACCAGCTTCCAGGCAGCTCCTTGAGCCAGCAAAAGGGCGAAGTCCCAGTATTCCAGCAGTGCTAGAAAGCCAATAATAATGCCAGCTTTCTGGTGCACGAGGTTTCATGGCGCTTGGCTGAATAGCCAGACAGGGGGGCTGCCTGGAAGCTGCAGCTCATAGCCTTAAGTAAAAGCTCTAGTTTCTACCTATCTAGGAGTTTTTTATATTGCCTTGACATCTGCGGAGCTTTGCCAAGGTAACCCATGTGTCTGGGCTGTTCGGAATCTTTATAATCTGCTTCAGAAACCAAGAGAAGAGCATATCAGCTTCACGTCTTAGCTTTGAGCTGTGCCCCCATATTTCACATCCATATAGTAGTGTGTGTGCTATGAGGCTATCAAACAATCTACACAGTATAGTTGGGTCATTGATGCCCTCTTTTTTTGCGTGGTTTATCGATCCAAGCATTGTTGCTTTCGCAGACTTAATCATAAATTCCCCTCCTTGCACCGGCCCTGATGACCAGCAGGGTACTACATTTTGTCAAATTGGTCAGCGCTTTGAGCGCACAAACGTCAAATTGGTCAGCGCTTTGTAGTGCAAAAAACGCAAAAACTGCGCGGTGCGCCCACAGGGGGGTGAAAAAACTGCGCAGGAACGCGCATTGGGGCTCAAAAAGCGTGCGCAAAATTGGGGTGCCGCGCGCGCTTTGTAGTACCCTGATAACCAGTGGAACGATATACCTAGTTTTTTATATTCCTCTACTTGTTGGATTATATAGCTTTCCGGAGTGTTATAACTGAAACGACACAGGGAAGGGACTGTGGGCAATGTATGCTTACATATGCGAGATGCCATGTCAGGCGACAGAGCAGGTATAAGAAGGGAAAGGCGTCAGTACCTTAAGGTACTGACGCCGCTAGGTGCCGGCCCTTTCGGGCAGAGGCACTACAGCGGGAGCTGCCAGGCGGGAAGCCTGGCGCACTAGGACACTCTAGTGGGACCGGGAGAACCGGTCTAGAACAGATTATTCCACCCCCGTGTTTGAGTAAGACAGGTGCATGTGACCTATTTCCCCACAATACCATCACAGTAGTGTTTTCGTCCAGAAGAAGAGGAGAAAAGTGTTTTGTTCGCGTTTACATTTTCCTAGTAATGTTTTTTACTGCCGAAGACAGCGAGCAGCCAGAGTGCTGGCTGGAGCTATGTAACAAGTTCGAGTTCAAGCAGTTTTTACAAGTTAATAGTGAGCCCATAGTCAAGGCAGAAACCTGACACGGCATTGACAATTTGTTGTAGCTCGGCTTCTGTTCCTGCCATGCAGACGATATCCCCAGCATATAACAAAATCGGGACTCTGACGCTACCGATCATTTTAGATCTTTCCTTTAAGTCCAGTTTAATATGAGCTTCTATTCTATCAATTTTGTTCTCAGTGCCTTTTCTGTTTAGCCCCTCCTAATTACAAGGTTGGGCAAGTCCTTTTAGCCTACTTGGCTACCCCCTGGACTGTAAACGCAAGCATACCAGTACCTAGTACCTGGGCATGTATGTCGCATGAAGGAGTCCCTCCCGCCTGGAGGGTGACACTTACTATGTCTGCCATGGTGACTTTCCCCAGCTGTGGCGTACGGGAGGGTCCCCTTTACACCACGCCCCTCCAGGCGTTATCTTTTTTTTACCAGGGCATGTCTTTAGAATGTCTACACCCCTCTGATTGCATTATATCTGTTTATCCTATTTGGCTACCCCTCTTCAGGCTATTTGGCTGCCCCGCCTCATTATATTTGGCTGCACCTAGAGTACAACATACATCCACATACATGCATCTCAGCAAAAGTACGGAGGCAGTACAATACATTGCATGTTCTCCCTTTCCCCTTTTCCGCTTTCTCGCTTTATCCTATTTGGCTACCCCTCTTAAGATTATTTGGCTGCCATGCCTCATTATATTTGGCTGCACCTAGACTGCAACATACATCCATATACATGCATCTCGGCAGAAGTATGGAGGCAGTGCAATACTTTGTATATTCTCCCTTTCCCCTATTTAGCTTTCTTGCTTCCTCCTATTTGCCTACCCCTCTTCAGGTTATTTGGCTGCCACGCCTCATTATATTTGGCTGCACCTAGACTACAACATACATCCACATACATGCATCTCGGCAGAAGTATGGAGGCAGTGCACTACATTGCATCTTATCCCTATCCCCTATTTCGCTTTCTCGCTTTATCCTATTTGGCTACCCCTCTTCAGATTATTTGGCTGCCCACCTCATTATATTTGGCTGCACCCAGACAGCAACATACACCCACATACATGCATCTCGGCAGAAGTATGGAGGCAGTGCACTACATTGCATCTTCTCCCTTTCCCCTATTTAGCTTTCTCGCTTTATCCTATTTGGCTACCCCTCTTCAGATTATTTGGCTGCCCACTTCTTTATATACGGCTGCACCTAGACTGCATCATACATCCACATACATGCATCTCAGCAGAAGTATGGAGGCAGTGCAATACATTATATATTCTCCCTTTCCTCTATTTAGCTTTCTCGCTTTAGCTTTTTGGTCTATTCCTCTTCAGGTTATTTGGCAGCCCACCTCATTTTATTTGGCTGCACCTAGACTGCAACATACATCCACATACACGCATCTCGGCAGAAGTACGGAGGCAGTGCACTACATTTCATGTTCTCCCTTTCCCCTAATTCGCTTTCTCTCTAGACTGTTTGGCTACACCTGGTCTGGAACATATATCCACATACATGCATATCGGCATCTTGACATCACGGCAGATGCATCTCAGTTCATACACATCTGGCATATGCATCTCACCCAAGGCAAGCTGTGCACGTGCCAGTTGTGTATCTAGTGAGATGCATGTGCCGAGAATCCACATCTACACATACACACCTGGCACATGCATCTCGGCACATGCATCTCACCCACAGCTGCAGTGTGGCTCATTGGCGGAGCCCCCCCTTCTGGGGGGCAGGAGCCCTGATGGTAACCCTGTTGTCCGTTTGTTTGCCAATCTGACTGACCGTCCGACCACACAAAGCCAACTGCCTCGTTAAAAACAGGTAATGGTAACGCCTGGTGGGGCGTGGTGTTAAGGGAGCCCGTCGTACGCGGGTGGGGAGCGGTCTCCCACCTCAACTGGACAAGCTACCATCGCGGTTGACAACGACCTGCAACGCCAAGATCGACCGAAGGGAGAGTCGAACCCCCGAATCTTCATCCTCAAGCGATCTGGTCTACCATTAGGCCACTATATATCACTGAAAGGGGCTAACTGCCTCGTTACTAACTTGACCTTGTGTAAGTTCTTCAATGAAAGAGTCCAAGCTCATTTGAGCATCCTGTCAACAGCTATAACTTTCTTACTGGCGTGTCTAGGCCTTGAGTAAGCTTGTAGTTGAACGAGTCAAAGTTTGCTTGGGCCACCTACCCACGGCTGGGTTGTGGTAAATAAATACATGTATTAATGAAAAAGTAATTATAACGCCTGGTGGGGCGTGGTTTTAAGGGAGCCTCGTCTTTCGGCGGTAGGGAACGGGCTGCTCCTTTACCTGGATAAAGCTACCATGGCGGTTGACAGTGACCACGAACACTAAGGCACACCCGTGGGGATTCGAACCCGGCACCTTCGTCATTCAAGGAGCTCTACCATTGAGCCATTCGTTGAACGGGGATTATAAATAAATAAACACGACGACTTATTACAAGGCGTAAGGTTGAGGGGGCCAGCCTGTTTGCTTGCTTGCGTGCTTCCGTGTTATAAAATTGGATGGTCGGCAGGCTGTACTACTGTCAAGTCTCGGCAGTGACTTGCTGAGTTTATGTAACGAACCCTCTCTCTCTCTTGCACTGGGGCCAACGGCTGGAGTGTGATTCCCTTTGGGATGCACCCTCTTAGCCCGAGCTTCTGTGCTGCTCAGTGATGCCTGATTCACTGAGGAGGTGGGACGTGTGAGCCACCACATTAGCCTTGTGTAAGCTTCTACATGAAAGAGTTAAAGCTTGCTTGGGCCACCCTTCCACGGCTGGATTGTAATTCTCTTCGGGCTGCCTCCTCATAGCCCGAGCGTCTGTGCTGCTCAGTGATGCCTGACTCTCCGAGCAGCTGGGCTGCCGCCTGAAATGAACATAAAATTTGAATTTGAATTTGAAAATGCCAGCTGCTACCTGAAATGCATATCAAATTTGAATTTAAGTTTTGATACGCCTTGTCACGGGACGTGAGGTTGAAGGAACCTTCCCATTCACTTCCACTGGGGAATGAAGCTGTGGGTTTTGTTTCCGCATACTGCTACTGCGCCTGAGCTCGGACTACCTTGCAACAGCACAGATGATAATTCTCGGCCTCTCTCAAGGCGGCAGGTCAGAAATCTCAAACCTGGCTACGGGTTCTAAAAATGCCTATCATACAGACAAGTTGTTGTTTTTGATATTGCTGTTGTTGCTGCTGTTGTCGGACATTTGGGTCTGTTTTGAGACTCATTTATTGTAAGGGAAAGCTTAATAGCTAAAGCTATACTATGGGTTCTCAAGTTTGGTAACCCAAATCAGTGGATAATCATAAACATAACAACAATTTAATCCATTATGAGCGATCCTAAACAAACACAAAATATTGGTCGTGTAATTCACTGTTGCTGTAGCTGTTGTTGTTGTTGCTGTTGTTGGTGCTGTTGTTAATGCTGTTGTTGCTGTTGTTAATGCTGTTGTTGCTGTTGTTAATGCTGTTGTTGCTGTTGTTAATGCTGTTGTTGTTGTTAATGCTGTTGTTGTTGTTGTTGTTGTTGTTGTTGTTGTTGTTGCTGTTGTTAATGCTGTTGTTGTTGTTGTTGCTGTTGTTGTTGCTATTGTTGTTGTTGGTGCTGTTGTTAATGCTGTTGTTGTAGTTGGTGCTGTTGTTAATGCTGTTGTTGTTGTTGTTGCTGTTGTTAATGCTATTGTTGTTGTTGTTGCTATTGTTAATGCTGTTGTTGATGTTGTTGTTGCTCTTGTTAATGCTGTTGTTGTTGTTGTTGTTGCTGTTGTTAATGCTGGTGTTGTTGTTGTTGTTGCTGTTGTTAATGCTGTTGTTGTTGCTTTTTTTTATTCCTTCCAAATATGACAAGGTGGAAGTCCTCGGCCTGTTACCTGAAAGGGCGATCTGTCAGCAGGGGGGTTGTCAGCCAAAGTCGCATCCCATGGACTGGGGGGATGACCTCCATAGTCATCGTCTTGCGGGGAGACCGGAGGAGAGGGCGTGATCCTAGAGTCCACTTCAGAGTTGTACAAGCTTGATGCGGAGGATTCGTAGTCTGAGTCGTAGTCTGAGGAGAGTCCCCTGTCCTCCTTGGAGTCGGCATTCCAGCCTGCGCTGCTGCTGATGGATAATCGGTGGCGGATGGGGGCGTTGTTCTGGCTTGAAGTCCTGCAAATGAGTGTGTGTGTATGTATGTTTGTGTGTGTATGTATGCTTGTGTGTGCATGTGTGTGTGTGTGTGGGTGGGGTGGGGGGTCACCCCAGCCTGCGCTGCTGCTGATGGATAATCGGTGGTGGATGGGAGCGTTGTTCTCGCAAGTCCTGCAAATGAGTGTGTTTATGTGTTATTGGGTGGGCGTGTTCATCGTGCCATCCCGTGCAGCACATACATGGACAACTGAGCCTTGGTGGGTGTTGTGGGGTTTGGTTTGGTTTGGTGCAGTGTGGTTTGGTTTGTTTTGTTTTGGTCTGGTGTGGTTTGGTTTGGTGTGGTGTGGTGTGGTGTTGTTTGGTGTGGTTTAATGCGGTGTGGTTTGGTGTGGTGTGGTTTGGTCTGGTGCGGTGCGGTGTGGTTTGGTGTGACATGGTGCAGTGCGGTGTGATGCGGTGTGATGTGTTGTGTGTTGTGTTGAGGTGTGGCGTGTGCTGTGTGCCGTGTACCATGTACTGTGTTGTGGCGTGTGCTGTGTGTTGTGGTGTGATGTGGCGTGTGCTGTGTGCTGTGTTGTGATGTGTCGTGTGTTGTGTGTTGTGTTGAGGTGTGGTATGTGCTGTGTGCTGTGCACCGTGTGCTGTGTTGTATTGTGGCGTGTGCTGCGTGGATTAGATGCACATACCTGGACAACTGAGCCTTGGCGGGGGTCCACCCCGGGGAAGAGGGCATACGAGGGGGTCTTTGGACGGGAAGTTGCGGGGTGTCAAGGCAAGGGGAGTCAGGGCCGTCTCTCTCACTGGCTCCTGTGGAGCCCTGGTCGCCGTCGACCAGGCCACTGCCCTGGCCACCGTCGACCTTGCAACCCAGGTCCTGAGACAAGTCTACAGGGGGGGTCAGGGGGGGCCAGGGGGGGTCCTGAGACAAGTCTACAGGGGGGATCAGGGGGGGCCAGGGGGGGTCCTGAGACAAGTCTACAGGGATAATCACACAACCCCCTATGTTCTCCGAGGCGAACGAGTCTGTGCGCGTCCAGACAGAGTCATACCCGCTAGTCATACTGGAGCAAGAGCCTTGACGGTGCGAGCGGTGGCTGGACCGACGGCTGGAGCGCCGGCTTCCCCGACTGCCTGCACTCCCCGCAATGCCTGGGATGCTATGCAGGTAGTCCATGCTAGTGCGGAGGGACGTGCGAGAGGCAGCGAGAGGGTTGGACACCCCCGAGGATGCTCTTTCCGGGTGGATGCGGCAGTTGTCCAGCACGCCCAGGGGGTCGGACATGAAACTGTCGGTGTGAGTGCAGTCTGAGTCGTAGCTGCTCCAGTCTCCCATGCCCTCAACCTGAGTGATGTCTACTGAGGCCGTAGAGCGTCGAAAGCGACCGGAGTTGACGCCGCTTGATTTGCTGCTCCTCCGGCCCAGGACGAGGAGGTCCCCGGCTGGGAGTAGTACGGGTCCCAATTGAGCTCCCGGAGGCAGCAACGGCCTGCCATTGGGGCCGAGACTTGGGTGGATGGGGTGGGGTGCATGTGTGGGTAGGGTGGGGTAGGGCGGAGTGTGGAGGAGGGCAGGAGGGCAGTTGATTCCAATTCCGTAGTCAGTTTGTTTTCCCTGTATTCTCGGTGTGAGGGCTTCGTGGCTTGATGCTGCTGTGATGTGGCTTGGAGCTGCTGTAGCGTGGCTCGGTGCTGCTGTGGCGTGGCTTGGTCCTGCTGTGGCGTGGCTTGGTGCTGCAGTGGCGTGGCTTGGTGCTGCTGGTGAGGAGGTTTGACAAGCCCAGGGGTGTGGCTTGGCTTGGTGCTGCTGGTGAGGAGGGGTGGCAGGCATGGGGGCGGGTATCTCTCCATCCATGAAGCTGGCAGGCAGCAGTGGTGGGGGTTCTTGCACGTGCCTACTCAGGTCTAAGGCATCAGACAAGTATCTCTTCACCATCATCGTGGCGTGCGACTCGGACTTCTTGGCATCAGTAGCAGCCATAGCTGCCACTCGGTCCTTGGCCTCCACTATTTTGGAGCGCAGAGGCGCAAACTGCTCCTCTGATTTGTCCATCAGCTCAGTCTGCTCCCTGCTTTCCATCGGTTCTGCACTGGGGGACTTGGAACTGGGTGACGGTGGGCAGTCCAGAGTTGGGTCAAAGCACTGCACATAGGCTACTGCAGCTAAGGTGGTGAGGTCTGCGGGGGCTAGGGGCACAGCCTCCCCTTGCGTAGGGTGCTTCCAGGTTTGCGAGAGGGGCTGCTGCTTAGCTCGATGGGGGAAGGAGCTGAGAAGGCTGCAGGTGGTGGTGGGTGGTGGGTGGTGATGATGGGTGGTGGGTAGTGAAGGTGATGGTGGTTGGTCGTGGTGAATATGGTGGTTGGTGGTGAAGGTGGGTGTGAAGGTGAGAATGATGGCACAGGTGGATATGAGTCAGGTGAGGCACAGCTCGGTGGTGGTGGTTGGTGGTGGTTGGTGGATGGTGGTGGTGAAGGTGAGTGTAAAGGCGAGAGTGATGGTAGAGGTGGATATGAGTCAGGTGGGGCACAGCTTGTTGGTGGTGGTTTGTGGTGGTTAGTGGTGGTTGGTTGGTGGTGAAGGTGAAGGTGAGAATGATGGTAGAGGTGGATATGAGTCAGGTGGGGCACAGCTTGTTGGTGGTCGTTTGTGGTGGTTAGTGGTGGTTGGTTGGTGGTGAAGGTGAAGGTGAGAGTGATGGTAAAGGTGGATATGAGCCAGGTGGGGCACAGCTTGTTGGTGGTGGTTAGTGGTGGTTGGTGGTAGGTGGTGAAGGTGAGAATGAAGGTGAGAATGATGGTAGAGGTGGATATGAGTCAGGTGGGGCACAGCTTGTTGGTGGTGGTTAGTGGTGGTTGGTGGTTGGTGGTGAAGGTGAGAATGAAGGTGAAAATGATGGTAGAGGTGGATATGAGTCAGGTGGGGCACAGCTTGTTGGTGGTGGTTAGTGATGGTTGGTGGTTGGTGGTGAAGGTGAGGGTGAGGGTGAGAGTGATGGTAGAGGTGGATATGAGTCAGGTGGGGCACAGCCTCCACTTGCGTAGGGTGACTTAGGGTGTGCGATAGAGTCTGCTGCTTTGCTTGATGGGGGAAAAAGCTCAGAGGGCTGCAGCAGCAGGTGGTGGTTGGTGGTTGGTGGTGGTGGCTGGTGGTAGTTGTGGTGGTTGGTGTTGGTGGTGTTGGTTGGTGGTTGGACGGTGGTGGGTGGTGGTGGTGATGGTGAAGGGAGTGGTGGTTGGTTGGTGGTGGTTGGTGGAGGTTGGTGGTGGTTGGTGGTTGTTGGATGTTGGTGGTTTGTGGTGGTTGGTATGTGGTTTGTGGTTGGTGGTGGTGAAGATGGTGGTTAAGGAGAGAGTGATGGTAGAGGGGGATATAAGTCCGGTGGAACACTAGCAGACTGTAACCATCATCATCATCATAATCTCCAGCACCATCATCATCATCATCAATAGCAGCAGTAGCACCATCACCTTTACCACCACCACCACAATTAACATTACCATCATCATCACAACCGCTTCCACCATTTCCGCCACCACCAGCACCGGCCATGCACACTCCACCGCAAAGGGCATCCCCATTTCCATCCCCATCTTCCCCCCACCCCAAACTCCCCCCCACCCTGCCACACACACCGACAATCACCATGCCTGCTCAGTCGGTCAAGATGCAGACTCAGGTCCTCAACGTTGTGGTGGATGTCGGCGGCAGTCAGTCCCATTCCCATCCCCACCACCACCACCACCACCACCATCATGCCCCCCCCCACACCCACCCCACACACACACTCACATTCCCTCACATACCCCACACACACCATCACCATACCTGCTCAGTCTGTCTAGATGCATTCTCAAGTCCTCAACATTGTGGTGGATGTTGGCGGCAGCCTGCGCCTTGTTTGTAGCTGCAGGCCTCCCTTCTTGCCCTCCCGCCATATCCCTCCCTGCCACCTCCTGCACCTCTTTCATGCTCCTTACCACATCATGCTGCCCATGCATGCCCACCGCCACCTTCTGCGCCCCTTTCATGCTCAACACATCATGCTGCACATGCGTGTTCACAACCACCTCCCCGTGCATGCTCCCCACGCCTCTTGGGTAGGGGTAGGAGGCGGCATTTGGGTGGGAGGTAGCATGCGGGTGGGAGGTAGCCTCTCTATCACGTCCCCTGCTACTGCAGTGGCTTGCTGGCCCTGAGCCAAAGCAGGGTAGCCACTTGACCAACTCAAACTCTTCGCAGCCTTCTGCCCCATTCCCTCTGTCCTCAATCCCTGGGTCCAGTTCCATGTCCGCCGGGGGCGGATGGAGGGGGAGAGATGTATCGCTCAGGCACAGCTGGCACGTTGTTGCTGTGTGTACTGCCAAGCTGTTCGGGTTGGGATATGGAGAGTCAAGGGGGGGTGCTTGCGGTCCTGGAGAGTAGTTGTGGCTGGGGGTGGGGGCGGGGCCGGGCCCAGGGAGGTGGGTGGGAACAGGGGTGTGGGTGGGTTGAGGTCGCTGGGCCAACGTATGTGGGTGGCAAGCTGAGTTCGGGGCGACAGGGTAATCTCCGTGGTGCTTCTCATGCAATTGAAGCTCGGCCGAGCCATCAGCTACACACTCGACGAACGCTGCGGCAATTGCTGATAGAGTCTCCCGAGACACAGTCCTCAACGCGACGCGCCAATCTGATGGAAGGGGGAGGTGATCATGTGGCCCCATCATCTCATCGTGCGAGTTATGTAGATGCGCCCCAGGGGTGGGAGGAGACGAAGCTTGAAGTCGGGTGATCATGTAAGCCGGATTCGAGCAATAGGCACAGGAGTTGAGTTGAGCAAGAGCGTTGATGGAAGAATGGACCTATATGCCCTCTACGGGAATGATTTCGTCGAATGCTGTCGAGAGCTAGCGCCAAAAGCTGACTGTGCCTCAATTAGTATGGACCTCTCGGCAATCGATGGGAATTAGCATCATCCTAGCGACCCGCGTGTATCATTTCTCGCACATGCGCGATTCAACGATCAGCAGAGTGAATAAAACCCGTTAAGTCAGCGATGTACCATAGATGAGCTTATCGATTGTCCGGGATTCATAGGGCAGACGAGCAGAACGCAGTGCTGCCAGCAATATTGACAATATCCTTTGCAACTTGCAACACGAATCGGGGGGCGTGACTCCCGTGCGCACGGCAACTTGTCCAGACCCGGCAGTACGGCACCCGCGGCATGTCTTCATGTCTCAGTCGTTCTGTCGTTGTCCATCTGTCTTTGTAGAAAGTTTCCTAAATCTCTTTTTCCAAGCTCCACCTCGTCCCCTGATTTCAAGCATGAATGTAGCAGGGGAGCAACTAGAACGCGATGCGTGGGGCATGGGCACAGCAGTATTTTCTATAAGCGGTACAGCATAGGTTCTAAGTTTTCTCAGTTTTTTTCCACTTACCATTTCTCTTCTCATTCACAACGGATTGCTCGAACGCTTCGATGCTGTGAATACTATCCATATAACGCGTCTTATGAATGCATAGAGCGAGGCACCTCCATCGAAACTCCACCTCGCCCCCTTCTATTCGAGATAGAAATGTGGCCGAAGGACAATCAGAGGGTATGCGCGCAAGCTGAGGCGAAGCAGGTGGGCAAGTGCACGGTGAAATGTTGGCTGAGGTTGGTGCGTCATAAATTATTCGTGAAAGCGCAGCTGCGATACTTTCTCTTCGCATTAGCAAGGATAACTTCCTTTTATAAGCCATTATCCCTTTGTGACTCGAATTGTCCTCAACGACGCGGTGCTGGCACGTGCCGAGGTCGTCATATGGTGGTTCGCGACGGTTAGAGGTTGATGGTCACCTGCTCATGCACTGTGTGCATTGAATTGTCGAGATATGCGAGGCGATGCGACGTGATGACGTCAAAAACACTTTTTGGGTAGCTTAGTAGCTGAATGCATCAATATATCCACTTGTTCTGCCGATGTGGCGCCGATGCTGCGCGCGCCCGGCCCCTAAATATATGCCTCGCCTCATTTGGTGCAGCCTTAAAAGTCACAGGAGTACTTCACCCATGTCTGAGCGCATGCCCAGACATGCACCTACCATTTGCCTGAGCCCCATGCAACCAGAACAATGTTCCTGCCCCAATGCAGGTGCTGGTGTAGTGAGCCTATAAATAAGTCATTACTAGGAGGCAGACTCAGAAAAAATTAGAATTACAGCAAATAGCTAAGAAGAGAAAGGCAAGGGAAATGCTGTATCGTGAGAAGAAGAAGAAGAAGAAGAGGAAGCAGCAAGCAGCCCACCCACCCACCAACCTACAGCCCAACCAGCCCAACCGGCCCACCAACCCACCAAGCAGCCCACCCACTAACCAACATGCAGCCCAACCAGCCCACCCACCAAGCAACTCGCAGCCCAACCAGCCCACCAACTGGCCCACCCACCCACCCACCAATCAACATGCAGCCCAATATGGTTGCTGTTTCTAGCACAAGGACTCGGTGTAAATCCCTTGCACCATTTGTATGGTATAGCGCACTCTTGTGCCCATACCAGTACTTAATTGGTGCGTTGGTATTAGGTATTGTAGAAGGTTTACAGTGTTCTCAAGGAATGTTATTGGACATGACCCAAACCCTGATATGTTTGCTGCATGCAGGCTGTAAAACGTGACAGTAAGTAGTAGTAAGGCCCAAGTAGCTGAAAATAAAGGCTCGGCATGTTTGTTTTCAGGCGGCGCAGAGCAGCTTCTAGGCAGCTGCAGACCCAAGCAGCTGAAAATAAAGGCTCAGCATGTTTGTATGGAACTCCTTGTTGTTTTGGGGCGGCGCAGAGCAGCTTCTAGGCAGCTGCAGACCCAAGTAGCTGAAAATAAAGGCTCGGCATGTTTGTATGGAACTCCTTGTTGTTTTGGGGCGGCGCAGAGCAGCTTCTAGGCAGCTGCAGACCCAAGTAGCTGAAAATAAAGGCTCGGCATGTGTGTATGGAGCGCCCAATTTAGCTGCTAGAGTTAAGTTATGATAATGCCTGGTGGGGCGAGGTAGTAAGGGAGCCCTGGCAGGAGAGAACGGGCTGCTACTTTACCTCGGCAGTGCTACCATGGCGGTTGACAGCGACATCTGCTCGAGTTAAAGTTATTATGCCACAAACCGAGACATGGTCACTTTTGAACAATTTGAATTCCTTTCTGGGTCCTGCTGATCCGGTGCCCACCGAGTGAGGGTTGAGAGGGTGGCGTGAGGTGAGGGGTGAAGCTATGTAACCAAGTTTAAGTTAAATTTCAAGAATATTACGCAAACCCCCGGCAAAAACCTTGTATTCCTGAGTACCTCATCATGTAGTCACACACAGGGTTATTCAGGACGCTGCGTCCCCGTCGCAGACACAACGTCGAAGAGTCTGTTGCGTCACAGGACGCAACGTAGGGAGGGTCAGTTGACCAGATGGAAGCGTTGGTTGCATCGCAGGATGCAGGCTGTACAATCAGTTGCGTCTCAGGCAGCAGAGCCGGGGGTCCTCCTGAAGAACCCTGTTTGGGTCCTCTTGATCCATTGCCCGGACCAAGGGGGTGCAGAATTGCGGGATAGGAGTTTACAAGGGGGGGAGACTCGGAATCTGCAAAGTTTTGTTGGACTTGTTTTTGCTCACAGGTGACAGTCTAGGATGGGAGATGTGTGGGAGTCAAGTATACCGAACACTTCAACTGTACTGCCAAATGTACTGCCAACTGTTGGTTACGGAGGATTGGGAGGAAGCCCCGCTGCACAGGGTAATTCAAAGCGCGCGCTTTTGCGCTTTTGAGCGCTGACTTTTTGACCCCCTCTGCGCTTTAAGCGCATTTTTTTGCAACCTCCTGTGGGCGCAGCAAGCATTTTTTGCGCTTTTTGGACTACAAAGCGCAGTTTTTCTGTTTTCAAGTGTGCTAAAGCGCTGGCCAATTTGGCCATTTGAAGTACCCTGACGCTGCAAGGTTCATGGGTCAGGAAATACTGCTGTGCGTGGCCATGGGGACTGGAACTTGAACTTGAACTTGGTTACATAGCTATTACATGGGGACAGGGCGCGTTTGGGCATGGGTATGGGGGAATTGCAGGATTTTAATGCAAGTTCTTTACAGCGGTATAAGCACGATAGCGGAGAAGATGCTATTAAGCGCTGCAGGCGCAATCATATAGAATAGAGATGTGTACTGCAAGGTACTGCAGTCACGTGCAGGCCACAGCTAGCCTGTGGCCTGGCGGCAGGCAACACGGGATCAGGAGGGAGCAGGTACCGGTGTGCACTATGCCAACTCAGAGACTGATATATAAATCAGTCAATAACATCCCCCCCAATTCAAGGTATTCTTGAGCTCAAGAATCCCTGGAATTAACTGAGGGGCATAAGGAAATAATAATATAAGGGCTAGTAAGACCTTGAGAGAGTTGCTAATATCTGATATGAAAAAATCACATTAGCAGAGGTCTTCAAAGAAATGTCAGTCTACTGGGGTAGCTGGCCTTGATAGGAAACTGCAGATAGGCTGCAGGCTAGGTTGCAGAGAGGCTGCTGGGAAGCTGGAAGGAAACTGCAGATAGGCTGCAGGCTAGGTTGCAGAGAGGCTGCTGGGAAGCTGGAAGGAAACTGCAGATAGGCTTGGTTAAAGCTTGTGGAGATAACCTTGGTTACGAGAAGTGCATGATTTGAGACTAGAGGATAAGTTTTAGACATGATGCCTGAATTAGTCCCCCCATAATTTGGGTGGATAGCTGAAGGGCTGTAACCTAAATTGAGGTATGTCAGACATCTGGTTTAGGCCAGGGTAATTTTAAATATTAAGATTTGGTCCCTGTGAGAGTACATGGGCAGTACATGAGGCAAAAAATTATAATTAATTCTATAGTGTTCAGGACTAAAACGACAGAAGGAGAGCAATCAATTAACTAGTTTACTATGTTCCTGACAGGGTGGGGAATCCATCCAGGGCAAGCTGGTTGCAGACTTGGACAAGGAACTCATCAAATGATTTGGTAGCCAGGCTTGGGGAAGAAAGGATGTTGATGAAGGTGAAGTCCATG
Source organism: Chlamydomonas sp. ICE-L (assembly GCA_013435795.1). NCBI lineage: Eukaryota > Viridiplantae > Chlorophyta > Chlorophyceae > Chlamydomonadales > Chlamydomonadaceae > Chlamydomonas > Chlamydomonas sp. ICE-L. Next base: position 1,032,431 of record JACBWV010000223.1, on the reverse strand, counting down.
GGGCTCCAGTCCATACTGAGGTGGTTGACACACAGCACTTTCCCCCCAGGGTAGGCACAGCTCCTGGGGTCCATGATCATTTTGGGTCGAAATGAGAGAGCATATACATGGGCACTGGTCATGGCAGCCTAGAGACAGATGGCCCACTGTAAGGTGGGTCTGACTGTTGTAGAGACAGTGGGATAAGCTTGCACCATTTGTTGGAGTCTGGCAGTGTGCTTCAATACAGGGGCATAGGCATCAGATGGCTTTCTGTGCATTGATCTCTGTGGGAACTTCTCTTTCTCAGAAGTCAGCAGGGTTGGGAACCTGCTGGTGAAGGCAGTGATGAGTTGGGAAAGTGGAGGCCTGGGCTTGATAGTGAAAGACGTTGAGGCAGGTCTGTTGTTCAGCTGGTGTAGGGTGCATTCGAATCTGGTCAGGCTGAGTCTTGAGTTGTTGGAGAAGTGGATGTGGTTGACATTCTGGTTGACTTCTCCCAGTGGGATCCCAATGTCTGGTGAGCTGTTGTGGAGGATCCACTGTTCCCAGGTGGTTGCTGTGGCTAGATCAGATGGCTTGAGTGGTCCATCTCCATCTATGGGGCCATCGTACTCTTCATAGTTGGTCCTGATCTGGTCGCTGAGAAGTTCCATCTCTGCTCTGGCTTGTTGCAGGGTCAGGTTGTCCAGTTGCTGGGGAAGATCAGGAGTGGGTGAGATGATTCGAAGTAGGTGACGTTGCTGAGTGGCTGGAGAGACAGTGGGGATGTCTGGTGGGTCCCCAACTTGCTGGTCTTCTGACAGGGGCTGGAATCCTTTTGCACGTTCTGCCATGCGTTGGGAGTAGACCTCTTCTGTGATTAGGTCTGGCAATCCTTCCATGTCACTGTCACTGTCAGTCTCTCCAATTAAGTTCTCTGAAGTGGAGGGGGGGGGGGGGGGGGGGGGGGGGGGGGTTGATGGCAAAAGGAAAGGGTGTAAGTTCCAGCAGGGTCTCCATGGACACTGGGGGCGGTCACATGAGTGGGTGGGTACTGCCCTGTCTCAGAGTCAGTGTTTGATGTAGATGGTTCAGCAGCAGGGGGAGAGTCTTGGAGGTCTTGATCTCCTTCCACATGAGTGGGTGGATACTGCCCTGTCTCAGAGTCAGTGTGGGATGCAGATGGCTCAGCGGGAAAGGCTTGGAGATCTTGATCTGCCTCCACATGCGCAGTAGTTTGCGTGATGGGCCCATAACCTTTTAATGCAAGTTCTTTACAGCGGTATAAGCATGATAGCGGAGAAGATGCTATTAAGCGCTGCAGGCGCAATCATATAGAATAGAGATGTGTACTGCAATGTACTGCAGTCACGTGCAGGCCACAGCTAGCCTGTGGCCTGGCGGCAGGCAACACGGGACCAGGAGGGAGCAGGTACCGGTGTGCACTATGCCAACTCAGAGACTGATATATAAATCAGTCAATAACACAGGAAGGAGGATCCCAGGCCTCCAAATGTTCACTTATCCCGATAATTTTTTTCTGCTAACGGGGATATAATGGCATGATTCATGGCGATGTTTTGTCCAATTTGTCAGGGCATTCCAAGCACCTCATTTTGGGGGTGGACTGGGGTGGAAGTTAGCCCTCCTTTTATTTTTAGAGATACGTGTCCAAACTGTTTGTGTTCTGCTGCATTAGCGGTAAATTCATTTGCACGCCTTTCATGAGCAAATAAATACCGGTACGTTTGCTGGGCCCAAAAGTGCACATGCTACACAGCGGAATCTCACAAAACTGTGTTTGAGACGGAAGACGTCCCGTTTCAAATAACCACAGGTCTATAATAGTATGGTGTGTATCAGTGTATATAAATAAAAAGGTTATAAAAAGTTCAAGTATGTTACAGACCAGGGAAAGCCCAATAGGCTTAAGGGACTGGCTTTCTATTCAGCCAAACCAGAGGGAGTCAAACCTACAACTTATATTTTTGATAGATTTTGATTGTTTTTGACAACGATTACATTTTTCCTGGTAATTAATTTTGCTGACGAAGAAGGTGACCCGCCAAATTGCTGGCTGGAGCCACGTGACCAAGTTTAAATCAATAGCAAGATAGTGAAACTGGAAACTGGCATAAACAGCTGGCAACGAATTGTAATACCCCCCTTAGCTTAGTACTTGGCCCAGGGGCTAGCGCAGGGAGCTGCCTACAAGCTGCTGCTCGTAGACCAAAAGAAAAACTGAGTCCACTACCAATGCTATCAGATGCGTCAGGTAGTTGAGTTCATCATTTATACAACGATGTTAGCAAGCAGCCTATTCCAATTTAGGACAACTGAGTTCCGATTGATGACAACTGGGGTCTCCCGATAGATCTAACCTCCATTCTGCACAGCGTCTGATTCCGGGGGTTCTGTCAATAGAGGCCTACCAACAGACCAGACCCCCAGACCTCCAGGCCTACCAACAGACCCCCAGACCTACCAACAGACCTGTGCAAAGGAACACTGCCACCACCAGAACGGACCAAGATATGAATATCGTCAAAACGTCATTATCAATAGAGGCCTACCAAAAGACCAGACCTTCAATCTGAATAGGCTGTGATTCAAGGGACCAGGCCGACTGGTTGAGGCCTACCAGTACACCAAACCTCCAATCTGAATAGGTTCTGATTCAAGGGACCAGGCCGACTTGTTCAGGTCAAAGCGTTGCGTGCCAGTGGCGGCAAACCTGCAGCAGATTGGTGCAATGTCAATATGTCAGCATCAAGCTTGCAATGGTTAGCAATATATCATCTCTCTCTCTCTCTCTCTCTCTCTCTCTCTCTCTTATCTTCATAAACATATATACATTTGCAATTGCTGGCAATATATCATTTATATTGATCTAAATTTGCAATGGCTGTCAACATGGTAAATTTACAATGGTTGGCAATATATATATGGCCTACCCCTTCACTGTAACAACAACAGCGTGACACGTTATACGTTATGCTTGAACACAACCTGCACTGCAACCTTGAGGGGTTCCTCGGCACCCTTTCCTACACCCCTGCGGCACCCTCCACACCCAGAATGGGTCAAAAATCAGCCCAATACAAGGGTGCCGTAGACCTCTACATTTGCGAGGTCCTGTGTACCCCTTTGTACACCCCTACTGCACCCTGCACACCCAGCACGCGTCCTCATCAGCCCAGTACAAGGATGCCGCAGACCCCTAAATGTGCAGGATCCTCGGCACCTCACTGCACCCTTCACACCCAGCATGTGTCCTTATCAGACAAATACAAGGGTGCCATAGACCCCCAAATTTGCTGGGTCCTCTGCACCCCTTTTTTCACCCCTATGACACCCTTCACACCCAGTTCAGTTAATACAAGGTGCCATAGACCCCCAAATTTGCTGGGTCCTCTGCACCCCTTTTTACACCCCTATGACACCTTTCACACCCAGTTCAGTTAATACAAGGGTGCCATAGACCCCCAAATTTGCTGGGTCCTCTGCACCCCTTTTTACACCCCTATGACACCCTTCACACCCAGTTCAGTTAATACAAGGTGCCATAGACCCCCAAATTTGCTGGGTCCTCTGCACCCCTTTTTACACACCTATGACACCTTTCACACCCAGTTCAGTTAATACAAGGTGCCATAGACCCCCAAATTTGCTGGGTCCTCTGCACCCCTTTTTACACCCCTATGACACCTTTCACACCCAGTTCAGTTAATACAAGGGTGCCATAGACCCCCAAATTTGCTGGATCCTCTGCACCCGTTTTTACACCCCCATGACACCCTTCACACCCAGTTCAGTGGATACAAAAACAGACAGAGGAGCCCGAGTCTTACTTGAGGAACTCCCTGCGGTCAGCTAGGGCCTCCTTCTGCTCAGGGTACCAAACCCCAGGTTGAGTCTGGCCTTGAAGGACTGCGGATGCAAATCCAGCAACGCTATATCCCATGGCTTGGCTCAACTTCCTGCGCAGATGCACACGGGATGCTCGGGTGTTGCTTCTCTTTTTGTCCATGAATGATACATGTATATTTATATATAGTGTATATCCCATGGCTTAGCCCAAGGTCCTGCGCAGGTGAAGACGGGATGGTCAGATGTTGCTTCTCTTTTTGTCCATGCATGGTACCTATATGTCTATCTGTATTGTACATCCCATGGCTTGGCCCAACGTCCCGCACATGTGTACACGGGATGGACAGGTGCTGTTTCTCTTTTTGTCCATGCATGATATCTATCTATCTATCTATCTATCTATCTATTTATCTATCTATCTACATTGTATATCCCATGGCTTGGCTTAACTTCCTGCGAGGTGCACACGGGATGGTCAGGTGTTGTTTACCTTATTGTCCATGCATGATATCTATGTCTCTTTATATATATTGTATATCCCATGGCTTGGCCCAACGTCCTACGCAGGTGTACACGGGATGGTCAGGTGTTGTTTCTCTTTAAGGACCGTGGATGCAAACCCAGCCACACTATATCCCATGGCTTGGCCTGACGTCCTGCGCTTATGCACACAAGATGGTCGGGTATTGTTTCTCTTTTGTCCATGCATATCTATCTATCTATCTATCTATCTATCTATCTATCTATCTATCTATCTATCTATCTACAGTTTATTTCCCATGGCTTGGCTCAACTTCCTGCGCAAGTGCACTCAGGATGGTCAGGTGTTGCTTCTCTTTTTGTCCATGCATGATATCTATCTATCTATCTATATTGTACATCCCATGGCTTGGCCCAACTTCCTGTGCAAGGTACAAAGCACACGGCATGGCTAGAGGTTGATACTCAGATAATTTGCATGGGGAGTGACTGATTCCCTTTTTCATGGCTTGGCCCAACTTCCTGTGCAGGGCACACAGCACACGGCATGGTTAGAGGTTGATACTTCGAGAACATGCATGGGGAGAGACCGGTTACCTTTTTCATGGCTCCTTATTTCATGGCTTGCCTCAACTTCCTGTCCAGGGTACAGAGCACACAGCATGGTTATAGCTTGCTACTCTTATATTATATGCATGTGGAGGGACTGATTATCATGTTAATGGCTTGGCTCAACTTCCTGTGCAAGAGTAGGGCCCAGAGCCCACGGGATGATTACAGATTTTTACCCTTTTTGGCTACGCATGATAAACATACCGGTATACGTATATATATGAATATATGTATGCATGTATAGTGTACATGTGTACATGTACACATATGAATTTATCTATGCATGTATAGTGTACATCCCATGGCTTGGCTCAACTTCCTGTTGAGGTTATAGAGCTCACGGCATGGTTCAAGGTTGCTACTCTTATATTATATGCATGGGGAGAAACTGATTCCCTTTCTCATGGCTTGACTCAACTTCCTGTGCAGGAGTAGGGCTCAGAGCCCACAGGATGATTAGAGCTTGTCACCTTGTTTGGCTACGCATGATATACATACCGGTATACATATATATATAAACATTATATATATATCATAAACATTTCTATATATATATCATAAACATTTCTACCGGTATACATATATATATAAACATTATATATATATCATAAACATTTCTAGTGTAAATCCCATGGCTTGGCTCAACTTCCTGTGGAGGTGCAGGGCACACTGGGAATGAACATTGTACATTGTACGACTTACTTGTGGATGAAGATGCCAGATGAGTTCTTATCCTTCTCCAAGTCCACCTCCACTTTCATGGCCTTCGATGCACATGTGCAGGGGTAGAACATAATGTTAACAATTTAGACAGTTTGAGCTCTTTAATTGCTGGCTGAAGCTATGTAACCAGGTTCAAATTGCTGGCTTTCATGGCCATGGTTAGACATGTGCAAGGGTAGAAAATCATGTTAATACTTTAGAGAGTGCCAGCTCCTCAAATTGCTGGCTGAAGCTATTAACAATGCACTTACAGCCCAACCCAATTGCGGTATAATACAGTATAAATACGCAAGCCACAGACATAGCATTAAGGACACAACTCAGCGCTGCCTCACCAACCACCGTATCTAAGGCGGCAACCACAGGGTACAGAGCACTTGCAACAGCCCGGGCCCAGTTACAGTCACTCAACAGGCTCTTGGGCAGCAGTCGCGACAAGTCTCTCAAGGCCAATTGGCTACCCGTAGACGGTACACACCACGCTAACCACATACACGGCAACAAGGACACCACTCACCACTGTCTCACCAACCACCCCATCCAAGGCGGGAAACACTGGGTACAAGACACTTGCAACAGCCCGGGCCCACTTTCGGTATAATACAGTATGCACCACGCAAACTACAGACACAGTAATAAGGACACCACTCACCACTGTCTCACCAACCACCGTATCCAAGGCGGCGACAACTGGGTACAGGGCACTTGCAACAGCCCGATTCCAGTTACGGTCACTCAACAAGCTCTTGGGCACCAGTCGCGACAAGTCTCTCAAGGCCAATTGGCTACCTGTAGACGGTACACACCACGCTAACCACATACACGGCAACAAGGACACCACTGTCTCACCAACCACCCCATCCAAGGCGGGAAACACTGGGTACAAGGCACTTGCAACAGCCCGGGCCCACTTGCGGTATAATACAGTATGCACCACGCAAACTACAGACACAGTAATAAGGACACCAATCACCACTGTCTCACCAACCACCGTATCCAAGGCGGCGACAACTGGGTACAGGGCACTTGCAACAGCCCGATTCCAGTTACGGTCACTCAACAAGCTCTTGGGCACCAGTCGTGCTATGTTTCTTAATTGGCTACCCATAGGCGGTAAACACGGTATTCACCACACAAACTACAGACACAGCAATAAGGACACCACTCACCACTGTCTCACCAACCACCGTATCCAAGGCGGCGACCACTGGGTACAGAGCACTCGCAACAGCCCGGGTCCAGTTGCGATCACTCAACAAGCTCTTGGGCACCAGTCGTGCCATCAGCCACATCCCCCAGTTCCAGAATGGTGGGTCAGTGCCGAAGCGAGCGCTACAGCCGGTGACCCCCAAGTACTTCTTGGCTGACTGAACCTCGGGCAGGTTGTATAGGTAGGTGCCCTTTCGCCCCATACCTGGAAAAGGGTTAAAGGAGGAGTGTGTGTTCGTGTTAGTGGTGTGTTTGCAACGTTCCTCCAGCCACATCTCCCAGCTAGAAAATGGTGGGTCGGTGCCAAAGCGAGCGCTACACCCGGTGACCCCCAAGTACTTCTTGGCTGACTGAACCTCGGGCAGGTTGTTTAGATAGGTGCCCTTTCGCCCCATGCATGGCAAAGGGTAAACGGAAGAGTGTGTGTTCGTGTTAGTGTGAGTGTTAATGTTAGTGTTAGTGTTGGTGTTGGTGCTGGTGTTAATGATTGTGTTACTGCTAGTGTGAGTGATTGTGTTCGTGTTAATGGTGTGTTTGTGACGTTCCTCAAGCCACATCCCCCAGTCCCACAATGGTGAGTCAGTGCCAAAGCGAGCACTGCAGGCAGTAACTACCAAGTATTTATTGGCTGACTGAAAATCAGGTAGGTTGTATATGTATACGTAGGTGCATATATATATATTGTATATATATACGTAGGTATATAATATTGTATATACGTAGGTGTATAATATTGTATGTACGTAGGTGTATAATATTGTATATATATACGTAGGTATATATACGTATATATATTGTATATGTATACGTAGGTGCAACATCAGGTAGGTTGTATATATACGTAGGTGCCCTCTCGCTCCATGCCAGACAAAGGGTTAACAGAAGAATGTGTGTTACTGCTTGTGTGAGTGTTAATGTTAGTGTTGATGATTTTGTTTGTGTTAGTGTTTGTGTTAGTGGTAGTGTTAATGTTTGTGTTACTGCTTCTGTGAGAGTTTTGTAAGTGTTTGTGTTAGTATTTTTGTTTGTGTTAGTGGTCTGTTAGTGTCCCTCTTCTCTCCTCCTTTGGTCGATAAGAGCTGGCAACATCTAATCGTCTTCAAGCCCCCAACTTTCGTTCTTGATTCATAAAAACATCCTTGACAAATGCTTTCGCAGAAGTTTGTCTGTCATAAATCCAAGAAGTTCACCTCTGACAACGAAATACAAATGCCCCCGACTGTCCCTCTTAATCCTTACTCCGGTCGATGAGAGCTGGCCACATTTACCTGTCCCCAACGCCACACGCAAGAAAAAGAAAAAACATGCTCCAAAGCCAACCCCCCTTGGGTCATCAAGTGCTGACAACGTTTACTTGTCCCACACAACACACACGCATACAAAACACACTCACACACCACACACCTGCTCCAAATTCAACCTCCCTTCGGTCGCTAAGAGCTGGTAACGTTTACCTGTCACAAACAACGCACAAACACACATACACAAAACACACACCTGTACCAAAGTCAATCTCCCTTGGGTTGCTCAGGGCTGACAACGTTTACTGGTCCCCCACAACACACACACAAAAGAGACATTCACACTCTCACACACACACACAAAACACACTCTGACACTCACAAAACACACACACACACAAAACACACTCTGACACTCACAAAACACACACACACAAAACACACTCTGACACTCACATAACACACACACACACAAAACACACTCTGACACTCACAAAACACACACACACATACAAAACACACTCTGACACTCACAAAACACACACACACACACACAAAACACACTCTGACACTCACAAAACACACACACACACATTAAACACACTCTGACACTCACAAAACACACACCCACACCCACACAACACACTCTGACACTCACAAAACACACAACCTGTTCCAAAGTTAACCTCTCTTTGGTCGCTAAGGGCTGGCAGCGTTTACTTGTCCCCCACAACACACACACAAAACACACTCACACACACACTCTCACACAAAAACACACACACCTGTTCCAAAGTCAAGCTCCCTTCAGTCGCTAAGAGCTGCCAACATTTACCATCCCACACATCACAAACACACACAAAATTCACCCACACTCTCACACACACCTGCTCCAAACTCAACCTCCCTTCGGTTGCTAAGAGCTGGCAACATTTACCTTTCGCCAACACACACAAACACACACACACAAAACACATTCACACACACACCTGTACCAAAGTCAACCTCTCTTCGGTCGCTAAGAGCTGGCAATGTGAACTGCTTTCCCTCCTTGTACACGACAACATCCTCTCCGGCAAGAAGCAAGGAGGTCTGCAAGATGGTTGGCCCAGCGCCACCACTGCCTGCAGTGTAGTAGCTGTATCGGAGGAGAGTTGGGCCCACACCCTCTCCTGCATGCAAGGATGGGGTGGGGTGGGCAGGCATGATTAGCCAGCAAGGATGGGTGGTCAGGGATTATTTTTCCATGCTCTCTCCTACATGCAAGGATGTCTGCAATATTGTTGGCCCAGCATCACCACTGCCTGCAGTGTAGTAGCTGTATCGGAGGAGAGTTTGGCTCACACCCTCTCCTGCATGCAAGGATGGGGTGGGGGGGGGGAGCAGGCTTGCTTCACGTTTGGCTGATAAGCTAGCAAGGATGGGGTGGAGGTGGGGGGCAGGCTTGCTTCACGTTCGGCTGATAAGCTAGCAAGGATGGGGTGGGGGTGGGGGGGCAGGCTTGCTTCACATTCGGCTGATAAGCTAGCAAGGATGGGGTGGGGGTGGGGAGCAGGCTTGCTTCACGTTTGGCTGATAAGCTAGCAAGGATGGGGTGGCCAGGGATTATTTTTCCATGCCCTCTCCAACATGCAAGGACATCTGCAAGATTGTTGGCCCAGCACCACCACTGCCTACCGTGTAGTAGCTGTATATAAGGAGAGTTGAGCTCACGCCCTCTCCTGCATGCAAGTGTAGGATGGGGGGGAGGGGGGGGGGGGGCAGGCTTGCTTTACGTTCGGCTGATTAGCCAGCTAGGATGGGGTGGCCAGGGATTATTATTTCTTGCCGTCTCCTACATGCAAGGATAGGGGGGGGGGGGGGGGGGGGGGGGGGGGCAGGCTTGCTTTATGTTCGGCTGATTAGCCAGCTAGGATGGGGTGGCCAGGGATTATTTTTTCACGCCCATCCTGCTTGCAAGGATGGGGTAGCAGGCTTGCTTTAGGTTCGGCTGATAAGCCAGCCAGTAGCCGAAAAGAACAAGTTCGATGCAGCGTCGCCTGCGACGCTAAAACATAGCGGAGAGTGATCGCGAGGGAGCGACAGGTGGCAACAGAAGCGAGTTAGTTACGAGGCCATTGGCTGACGTGTCAGGCTTCATTGCAGTCAGACGGATGGACAAACAGAAAAATGGGTAACTATACACTAACCTTCCTCAGGTGTGGGGTAGTTCCGATCCTCATCATTCTCACACTTAGCATTAGACACATACTACCAATCCACATCATTTTCACACTTTGGCAATAGACACATACTACCAATCCACATCATTTTCACACTTTGGCAATATACACATACTACCAATCCGCATCATTTTCACACTTTGGCAACAGACACATACTACCAATCCGCATCATTTTCACACTTTGACAATATACACATACTACCAATCTGCATCATTTTCACACTTAGGCAATAGACACATACTACCAATCTGCATCATTTTCACACTTAGGCAATAGACACATACTACCAATCCGCATCATTTTCAAACTTTGGCAATAGACACATACTACCAATCTGCATCATTTTCACACTTTGGCAATAGACACATACTACCAATCTGCATCATTTTCACACTTTGGCAATAGACACATACTACCAATCCGCATCATTTTCACACTTGGGAAACTTACCTTCCTCAGGAGTGCGGTAGTTCCAATCTTCATCATATTCACACTTGGCAATCGACACGATATGTGCCGCCATGACGTTGCTAGTTCCTGGATATATACCCCCAGATATGATGGCAGGAACGCCAGCTGCTAGTGCTTGTTCGTGGTATGTCTTAGACCTACGTTGCGGGTGTGGGTGGGTGGGTGAAGGATGGGTGTGGGATGGGTGAGGGACAGAGGGGTGTGGGATGGGTGGGTGTGGGATGGGTGGGTGTGGGATGGGTGGGTGTGGGATGGGTGGGTGTGGGATGGGTGGGTGTGGGATGGGTGGGGTGTGGGATGGGTGGGTGAGGGATGGGTGGGTGAGGGATGGGTGGGTGAGGGATGGGTGGGTGAGGGATGGGTGGGTGTGGGATGGGTGGTGGTGGGATGGGTGGGTGAGGGATGGGTGGGTGAGGGATGGGTGGGTGGGTGAGGGATGGGTGGGTGTGGGATGGGTGGGTGTGGGATGGGTGGGTGAGGGATGGGTGGGTGAGGGATGAATGGGTGAGGGATGGGTGGGTTAGGGATGGGTGGGTGAGGGGTGGGTGGAAGATTCTTTACGGCCGCCCAATGCCGTATAGTTTGTCTTCCTTGCCACTGCGTGTTTCCTTAGGTCCTTGCTCTCTCTTTGATTATATCTGTCTCGGTTCTTCTTCTTAGTTCTTCACTGTTTCTAAGCGCCACTTATTACATTACATTACATTACATTTTCATAGGCAGGCCAGTGTCAAGAGTCAATATAGCACGACTATTACGCACACATATTTCATTAGTTACACAGTAGTTATTGCATAATGCATTCTGCATGACTTTGCAACGTTTGTGCAAATGGCATTATTATTAAACTTGGTGGCCTCTAAGGCTAATGAATGAATCATACAATTGTCTCTACGTAGAATGAAATTATCACAGTAACACAAACTCGAGGCTCTCGTCGGTTAAACGATTGTTGGGTGTTCTGTTCGTCACTGTTTTTTCTTTTTAGCTCTTAATGTCACTGTTGGGCAAGTCTCTTTAGCCCATTTAGCCTACCCTGGACTGTAACATACACACAAATTTGATTTTATAAAACTTTAAGTGGGTTTTCTCTAGCTTCATGGTTTTAGGCCTTCTCTAGGGACAGCATTTGTACAGCTTTTTTATAACGTTTTCGCGCCATTTAGGGCCAAAACCATTTGCATAGCAGCAATTTGGGCCAAAACGGGGTCCATAGTAGCGATCGCTACATGTAGCAGGGTAAAAATTCCTTGACACACATTGCTTGAGGTCTCGTGACTTACCTAAACACTAACAATTAAATTCTCAACAAGTCATCTTTCGACTCACTTAATCCTTAACAATTAAATCCTCAACGAGTCATCTAGTGACTTACTTGATCACTTACACAAAAGTCATGATAACGCCTGGTGGGGCGTGGTATTAAGGGAACCCATCGTACGCGGGTAGAGAGTGGTCTTCTACCTCAACTGGAAAAGCTACCATTGCGGTTCGGTCGCTACCATCCCTTACACACATGACTCTAGGTTTTGTGACTCACTTCTCAGAAAACTGCAGGTTGTCAGAAACATCTAGGTAGGGAGTGCCTGAGCGGGAAACAAATTTCTTTTACTTATTGCTTTTTTTTACACACATCACTTGAGGTCTTGTGACTCACTTCTCAGAGAACTGCAGGTCGTCAGACACATCTAGGTAGGGAGTGCCTGAGCTGATTGCTGCCTCCAGCACTGTATGATTGGTGGAGCGCTGGAAGGGGCCTGCCGCATGAATCACTAAGTCAGCTCCTTTGATGGCCGCCTGGTGATAGGGGGGGGGGGGGGGGGGGGGGGGGGGGGGAGGTGTGTGTGTGTGGAGAGAGGGGGAGGTGGGAGGAGAGAGGGGGAGGTGGGTGGAGGGTGTGTGGAGAGATGGGGTGGGTGGGTGGTAGAAAACAGGGGTGGGTGTGTGGAGACAGGTGGAGGTGGGTGGGGGTGGGTGGAGAGATGGGGTGGGTGGGGGGTGGGGGGTAGGAAACAGGGGTGGGTGGGTGGAGACAGGTGGAGTTGGGTGGAGGGTGGGTGAGGGTGGGTGGATGGAGGGTGGGTGTGTGTGGAGAGAGGGGGAGGTGGGTGGAGGGTGGTTGGAGAGATGGGGCTGGGGGGTGGAAACGGGAGGATGGATGGAAGTGTGTGTGTGTGTGGATGTGGGGGGGTGTGTGGAGGGGTGGGGGGGGTGGGGGGGTGGGGTGGAGAGAGAGAGGGGAGGTTGGGTGGCAGGGGTGGTGAGGTTGTTTGGAGACAGGGTGAGGTTGGGGTGGAAGGGGGGGGGGGTTGTGTGTGAGAGAGGGGGAGGGGGGTGGAAATGAGGGGGGGGGTGGGGGGGGTGGAGAGATGGGGTTTGGGGGGGGTGGAGAACAGGAGGATGGATGGAGGGTGGGGTGGGTGTGGAGGAGAGAGGGGGAGGGGGTTGTGGGGGGTGGTGGGGGTGGTGGAGAGATTGGGGCTGGGGGGTTGGACACGGGAGTGGATGATGGAGGGTGTGTGGGAGTGGAGGGTGGGTGGGTGTGGAGGGCGGCTAGGGGGTGGGTGGAAGAGTGGGAGGGGGTGGAAGGGTGGTGGAGGGTTGTGTGGAGAGAGGGGGAGGGGGGGGTGGGTGGAAGGGCGGTGGGGTTGGTGGGGAGAGAGGGGGAGGCCGGGGGGGAAGGGGCGGGGGGGGCGGGGGGTTGGGTTGGGGGGGGGGGGGGGGGGTGGTGGGGGTTGGTTGGAGAGAATGGGGCAGGGGGGGGGAGAGGGAGGAGGATGGAGGGCAGGGGGGGGTGGTTGTGGGGTGGTGGTGTGAAGGCGGGTGGGGGGTGGGTGGAGAGAGGGGGAGGTGGGTGTGGGGTGGTGGGGGGGGGTTGGAGAGATGGGGGCTGGGAGGGGGAGACGGTGAGGATGATGGAGGGTGTGTGTGTGTGGAGGGTGGGGTCTGTGTGAGGGCGGGGTGGGGGTGGGTGGAGAGAGAGGGGGAGGTGGGTGGAGGGTGGGGGTTTGTGTGGAGAGGTGGGAGGTGGGTGGCGGGGGGGGTGTTGTGTGGAGAGAGGGTGGGGGGGTGGAGGGGGGGGGGGGAGAGGGTGAGGGGGGGGGGGGGGGGGGGGGGAGGGGAGGGGGTTGAGGGGGTTTGCAGGGCGGTCGCTGGGTGGGGGGGGAAAGTAAGGGTGGGTTGAGGGCGGGCGGGTAGCTGGGTGGGGAGAGGGTGGGTGGAGGGCGAGTGGCTGGGAGGGTAGGTGGTCGGGAAGGAGGGGTATAGTGAAGGGGTGGAAGTGGTGGGGAGGTGCATGAATTTGAATTTGAATTTGTCTTAAGGACAAGGGATGTGCAAGTATAGTGGTATTGCCACAGTACATCAGTTCCGTGGTCTGTGTTGTGTTACTACTCTACTGTAATAACCCACGTCCCTGCCTTGAGACTAGCGCTGTTATGAAAAAGTGCTACTACCACACAGACAAGTTCTATGCAGCATCGCATGCGACGCTAAAAATTGGCGGAGAGTGATTGCGACGGAGCGACAGGTGGCAACAGAAGTGAGTTAGTTACGAGACCGTTGGCTGACGTGCTAGGCTTCATCGCGGTCAGACGGATGGATGGTAGGTCGGTTGGTCGGTCGGACGGACAAACGGGTTAACATGGGGGCTCCCGCCTCCTTGAAGAGGGGGCTCCACCAAAACATTGTTCCAATGCCTGTGATTGTGTACCACTGTAATCTAACAACCTACATCCCTGCCTTGAGATTGGTGTTATTATACGAAAGTGCTACTACCACACACACAATTTGTTCCAATGCCTGTGTTGTCTTACCACTCTACTAAAATAACCCACATCCCTGCCTGGAGACTAACGCTGTTATAAAATAGTGATACTAACACACACACGATTTGTTCCAATGCCTGTGTTGTCTTCCCACCATTCTAAAATAACCCACGCCCCTGCCTCCCTATGCTGGGAATGGCGTAATTGACCAACGATGGTAGAGAGATTCTCACAAGAGCACATATGACTATTTGAGCATCACAATTCAAGAAAAGGAGCAAAGGTTCGTGTTTCTGGGGCCAAAAGCGACAACTGCCGGATAACCTTTTTGAACAATTCAAACATGTACCATCCAAACATGTACCATCCAAACATGTACTATCCAAACTCGCATGCATATCTTCGGGAGCAAAATTGTTCTCAAACATTCGAGGCGAAAACATTTAAGCGTCAAAATCGACAAAACATTTATTGGGCACTATAATTAGCACACAGAGCTCACCCACACGGTATTAACGCACGGACGTGCGTTAGTACCACAAGCACAGTATTGTATTCTGCAGACGGCGAGACGACGAATTGACGGTATGTAGAACCTTGTTATAATTATCCTTACAATTCTTATATGCTACTTAGGAGCATGTGTGGAGAGAGGGGGTGGGTGATGATGGCGCTTTAATTTTGCCCTATTGCCCTATTGAACTCCGAATGTGCCTGGGGCTTGAAGGAGTCAAGGGCATGTGGCCCTCATGCTACCACATGTCCCATGTGAGATGTGTGGTCCTAACCGACACTGCATGTCGGCAACCCTAATACGCCCTTGGCCTTGCGTAGGCTTTTGGCGTGTCTTCAATTGCGAATTGTAGCCTGAGGTGCTCAGATCACGTCACCCGAACGCACCTCAATTGACGCCCCGTCGTCAATGTCGCACATCATGAACTCGGCGTTCTTAAGCTCGGGGTTGCGCTTGACTGCAGCAGCATACGATTCCTGCTTCCTGCTGGCAACGGCGACTTTCAAATCCGGAAAGGTAGTTAATAGCACCCTGGCTGCCGAGCTGCCCACTCTCCCGGTCCCCCCGATCACCACTGCGCGCTTCCCACTGAAGTTGGGAGCGGCGGGGGCACTAGAGCAGCATTTGATGCTTGCTGATCGTCGTCCATGCGCTGCGATGGCTCTCATCGTGGTCGTGGGCTGTCGTGGTAGGGGTGGGATGAATTTCGATGTGAGGCTTGGTGGGAGGATAGGCTAACATACGGGCGCGGACGCTGGCACTGGGCGCTGGCCTGTATGGGATCTGGGTAGTTATTTGGTTATAATCGGTTAGTTGAAATCAGTTGGTTTGTCAGTCAGTCAGTCAGTCAGTCAGTTGTATCTTCCCTTACTTCCCTTCCACCGCTTCCCTTAGGTGGCTTCCCTTCCGACGCTGCCGAACAATGAAGCCAAGCCACCCTCATGTGTCTCTTTCCCCACCTTGTCTCTTTCTTCCGCAACCTGCCTTCTTGACCTGCCTTCTTCCACCATCGACAGTTCATCTAGCTCGCGAAACTCAGAATTTGAAGTCTGTCTGTTTGTCACCCATCCCTGTCTGCTTGCTCCCATCGGTCCTGTTTCTCTGCCCACAGCCCCCGTAATTAGCGCAGCCAGAACTCAACTGCCGGTCTCTGCGAGATGGTGAAGCTTTGCACACATTGTGGCCAGCGGGCTCAGCTGAAGCGGCCAAAAACGTTCGACGAGGTAACTGCCAGCTGGCTCCTTCCCGGGTGAAGGTTGGGAGTGCCCATTTGTGTGATGGCTGTAGCATGGTGTGTTGGACGCAGCATAGTGTGTTGGATGTAGCCTGGCGACACAAGGTTGTAGCATTACAGCGCATGGTGTGTTGGCTGTGGTACGGTGTCACATCTGTATGTTGGCTGCAGCATGAGAACACATGGTGTGCTGGACGCAGCATAGTGTGTTGGATGTAGCACGGCGACACAAGGTTGTAGCATGAGAACACATGAAGTGCTGGACGCAGCATAGTGTGTTGGATGTAGCACGGCGACACAAGGTTGTAGCATGAGAACACATGGTGTGCTGGACGCAGCATAGTGTGTTGGATGTAGCACGGCGACACAAGGTTGTAGCATGAGAACACATGGTGTGCTGGACGCAGCATAGTGTGTTGGATGTAGCACGGCGACACAAGGTTGTAGCATGAGCACTCATGGTGTGTTGGCTGTGGTAAGGTGTCACATCTACATATTGGATGTAGCATGAGAACACATGATGTGTTGGCTGTGGTATGATGTCACGTTGTATATCGGCTGAACACAGACCCCTCCCCACCCCACCCCACCCCACCCCACCCCGACCCCACCCCCACCCCACCCCACCCAACCCCATGCAGTCACATCATTAACCCTGTGTCCCTCAACACCTCAAGATGTAACCCTGTATCCTGTGTCCTGTACCGTGTGCCATCTTAGGGTGTAGCTTTACGGCTTTGGTTTTATGGGTTTTTTAGTGACAGCTTAATAGATTAATGAGAACGTCTGGTGGGGCGTGGTATTGAGGGAGCCTGTCGTTCGCATATAGAGTACGGGCTGCTACCTGACCTGGACAGAGCTACCATGGCAGTTGACAGCAACCACGAGCGCTCAGACGCACCCGTAGGGATTCAAACCCCGCACCTAAGTCGCCGAGATGAATGGTCAACCATAGTATACTTACATATATTACGGCTATGGTTTTTTAGGGTTTATAGTATACATTATGGCTTGTATAGTATAGAATGAGTTTTATAGTATACATTATGGGGTTCATAGTTAACGTTATGGCCTTTGTAGTATGCGTTATGGGGTTTTTAGTATACCTTGTAGGGTGTATAGTATACGTTATGGCTTTTATAGTATGCGCTATAGGGTTGACAGAACACGTATGTTACGGCTATGGTTTTATGGCTTTTATAGTATACGTTATGGGGGTTATAGTATACATTATGGGGTTTATAGTATACATTATGGGGTTTATAGTATACATTATGGGGTTTATAGTATACATTAAGGGGTTTATAGTATACATTATGGGGTTTATAGTATACATTATGGGGTTTATAGTATACATTATGGGGTTTATAGTATACATTATGGGGTTTATAGTATACATTATGGGGTTTATAGTATACATTATGGGGTTTATAGTATACATTATGGGGTTTATAGTAAACATTATGGGGTTTATAGTATACATTATGGGGTTTATAGTATACATTATGGGGTTTATAGTATACATTATGGGGTTTGTAGCATACATTATGGGGTTTACAGTATATATATGGGGTTTTTAGTATTCGTTATGGGGTTTACAGTATATATTATGGGGGTTTATAGTATACATTATGGGGGTTATAGTATACGTATATTAAGGCTATGGCTTTATGGGTTTTAAAGTATACAGTATGGGTCTTATAGTATATGTATTCTGCCCCTGGAATAAACATACATATTAACGTATACCATGGGGCTGCCATGGGGTGTATAGTAAACGTATTTTGCCCCTGGAATTAACATACACCCTGGGGCTTTTATATGAACAATTCGTGTTTTATTTATTTTATGAGATCAACTATACTGCAGGTGTGTCAAATCTGTTAGGGCCTCTGCACAGACCCCCTCACCCTCCTCACCCTACCCCCCCCTACCTACCACGAACCAATATCAGCAACCCCTTTATTCCTCCATTTTCTTGCAGGTGTATCGATTTCGTTAGGGACTCTGCACAGACCCCCTACCCCTCCTCACCCTCCCCCCCATCACAACAGTCCCCTACCCCCTCCTCACCCTACCCCCCCCCCTTACCTACCAAGAACCAATATCAGCAACGCCTTAATTCCTCCACTTTCTTGCAGGTGTATCGATTTCGTTAGGGCCTCTGCACAGACCCCCTACCCCTCCTCACCCTCCCCCCCCTCACCCCCCCCCCCCCCCCCCCCCCCCTACCACCAACCAATATTAGCAACCCCCGAATCCCTCCATTCTCCTGCAGGTGTGTCGAGAGTGCTTCTACAAAGCTTTTGAGGATGAGGTACATGAGACCATCATGGACCACAAGCTGTTCACCCAACCCAACCCAACCCAACCCAACCCAACCCAACCCAACCCAACCCAACCCAGCCCAGCCCAGCTCAACCCAACCCAACCCATCCTGCAGGTGTGTCGAGAGTGCTTCTACAAAGCGTTTGAGGATGAGATACATGAGACCATCATGGACAACAAGCTGTTCACTCGAGGCGAGAAGGTTGCCATCGGTGCATCTGGTGGGAAGGACTCAACGGTGCTGGCTCACATCATGACCACGCTGAACGCACGCCATGAGTGAGCCCCCCCGCTTTTTATTCTTATACATATTTTATGATGACAGTTACGAAGTTACAGAGTTCCCGGTTGTATATTTATTTGTATTTGTTTGTATGTGTGTATGTGTATTTGTTTGTATGTGTGTATGTTTGTATTTGTGTATTTGTTTTTTGCGGAGCCCCCTCTTCAAGGGGGCGGGAGCCCCCCATGTTTACCCATTTGTCCGTCCGACCGAAAAATTTCTTGAAGCCCGACACGCCATCCAACCGTCGCGTGACTAACTCGCTTCGGTCAGCTCCATTCATTGCCACCTTTCATTCTGTTGCCAACACACTCCGTCAATTTTCCGCGTCGCTTGCGACGCTGCATAGGACTTGTTATGTTAATGTTTTATATTTATATTTATGTTCATAGTTGAAGTTTGTAGTTTATTAATCCATGGTGCTGGCTCAAAGCATGACCACACTGAAGGCATGCCACCCAAAGAGTCTGCGTTTGTATTCGTATACTAATTTATGTTCATAATTTGTGTTTATATTTTATGTTTATAATTTGTGTTTATATTTTATGTTGATAATTTTTGTTTATATTTTATGTTCATAATTTGTGTTTATATTTTATGTTCATAATTTGTGTATATATTTGATGTTCAAAATTTGTGTTTATATTTTATGTTCATAATTTGTGTTTATATTTTATGTTCATAATTTGTGTTTATATTTTATGTTCATAATTTGTGTTCATATTTTATGTTCATAATTTGTGTTTATATTTTATATTTATAATTTTTAATCCACGTGCTGGCTCTTATCATGACCACACTGAACGCACGCCACGAGTGAGTCCGTGCAATTCATTATCATACATATTTTATGTTTGTTTGATCCACGTTGCAGGCTCTCATCATGTCCTCACTGTACGCACGCCACAAGAGAGTCCGCGTTTTTATTCTTATACATATACATACACACACACACACATACACACACACACACACACACACACCCCTCCCCTCACATCCCCATTGTGCCCCACCTACCAGCTAAGCCCTTGACCTATTGCAACTCTATATTTGATCAACTCACGCCCCCCACATTCCCCTTGTGCCCCACCTACCAGCTACGGCCTTGACCTAATGTTACTCTCTATCGATGAGGGCATCACAGGATATCGAGATGACAGCCTGGAGACTGTGAAGCGAAACGAGCTGCAGTACAAGATTCCCCTGAAAGTGGTGTCTTACAAAGAGCTGTACGGATGGACCATGGATGAGATTGTGGCGCAGGTAAAGGGGTGGGGTCTCTTTGGGTCAAGTGTTGGTATGATGGTGATGATGATGGTGGTGGTGGTGAGGAGGAGTAGGAGGAGGGGGAGTGTGCGCACCAGATTCACCTGGAAGTGTGGTGTTTAACAAAGAGCTTTACGGATGGACCATGGATGAGATTGTAGCACAGGTGAGGGGGTGAGGTACCACGCACCAGGTTGGGTTGGGTTGGTGGGTGGGTGGGTATGTGGGTGTGGTGTGTGTGGTGGTGGTGGTGGTGTGTGTGTGTGTGGGGGGGGGTCTGGGTGATGGTGGAGGGGGGGGGGGAGAGGTATGACGCACTAGGTTGTTGAGGAGGGAGGGGAGTAAGTGTAGGAGGGGTGTGAGGTATCACCCATTCCCTCCCCAACCCCCAACCCCAACCGTGGGTCTCTGGGTCAAGTGCTGGTGTGATGGTGGTGGTGGTGGTGAGGAGGAGTAGGAGGAGGGAGAGTGTGTGTACCAGACTCCCCTGAAAGTTTAATGTCTTACAAAGAGCTGTACAGGTGGTCTATGGATGAGATCGTAGCACAGGTAAGAAGGTGAGGGCTCTCTGGGTCAACTGGTAGTGTGATGGTGTTGGTGTGATGACGTTGGAGTGATGGTGATGGTGTTGGTGTGATGACGTTGGTGTGATGGTGTTGGAGTGATGGTGATGGTGTTGGTGTGATGACATTGGTGTGATGGTGTTGGCGTGATGGTGTTGGTGTGATGGTGTTGGTGTGATGTTGATGATGTGATGGTGTTGGTGTGATGGTGTTGGCGTGATGACGTTGGTGTGATGGTTTTGGAGTGATGGTGTGGTGTGATGTGGTTATCTTGTTGGTGCTTATGTGATGGTGTTTGTGGGATGACGTTGTGTGATGGTGAGTGTTATTTTGTTTTGTTGTGAGGGTGCTGGTGTTTAGTGTGATGGTGTTCGGGGATGTTTCTATGTATTGTGTTGGTGTGATGACGTTGGTGTGATGGTGTTGGTGTGATGACGTTGGTGTGATGGTGATGATGTGATGGTGATGGTGTTGGAGTGATGGTGTTGGTGTGATGGTGTTAGAGTGTTGGTGATGATGTGATGGTGTTGGTGTGATGACGTTGGTGTGATGGTGATGATGTGATGGTGTTGTTGTGATGGAGATGGTGTTGGTGTGATGGTGTTGGTGTTGACTTTGTATGAGTGCTGTTTTTTGTAGTGCATGACTTTGGTGATGTAGTTGGTGTGATGACGTTGTTGTGATGGTGGATGCTGTGTCTGGTGTTGTGTGAAGGGTGTTGGAGTGATGGTGTTGGTGTGATGGTGTTGGTGTGATGGTGGCTGCTGTGCTGGTTCTTGCTGTGATGGTGTTGGTTTGCTGTGTGTTGTGGTGTGCTGGTGCTGACTGTGCATGTTGTTGGTGTGCATGGTGTTGGTGTGCTGCCGTTTGGATGTTCTGGGCCTGCCTGTGCTGGGTGTTTCTAGTGCTGGTGCTGCTGTGCTCCTTTGGTGTGCCTGGTGCTGCTGTGACTGGTGTTCACGTGTGCTCCGTTGGTGTGATGTGTTGGTGTGGCTGGTGCTGCCTGTGCTGGTGTGGTGTGATGACTTTGGTGTTATGGTGTTGTGTGCATGGTGCTGATGTGATGGTTTTGGTGAGCTGACGTTGGTGTCTGGTGTTGTGTGATGGGTGCTCGGTGCTTTGTGTTTTTGTGTGCTCCGTTGGTGTGCTGGTGTTGGTGTGTCTGGTGATGCTGTGCTGGTGTTGGTGTGCTGGGTTTGGTGAGTGGTGACTGTGCTTGTGTTGGTGTGTTTGCCGTTGTTGGGCTGGTGTTGGTGTCCTGCGGATGCTTGTTGCTTGTGTTGGTGTGTATGCCGTTCGGGTGGATGTCGTTGGTGTGATGGTGGCTGCTGTGCTCCTGCTGGTGTCTTGTGTGCTGTGCGGATGTGATGGTGGATCTGGTGTGTGGTGTTGGTGTGCTGGGTGCTGGTTGGTGAGGCGAGGAGGAGGGGGAGTGTGCGTACCAGATTCACCTGGAAGTGTGGTGGATTACAAAGAGCTGTACGGATGGACCATGGATGAGATTGTAGCACAGGTAAGGGGGTGAGGGCTCTCTGGGTCAGCTGTTGGTGTGATGGTGATCGTGTGATGGTGGTGGTGGTGAGAGTTGTAGGTCGTGGTCGTGTGTGTCCATCCCCGCTTCCCTGCCCGTGTGGTGTTTTACAAAGAGCTGTACGGATGGACCGTGGATGATACTGTAGCACAGTTAAGGGGGTGAGGGCTCTCTGGGTCAGGTGTTGGTGTGATGGTGATGATGATTGGTTTTGGTGAGGGTTAAGATCGGAGGTTATAGTTGTGTAAACCACGATTCACCTGGAAGTTTGGTGTCTTACAAAGAGCTCTACGGATGGACCATGGATGATATTGTAGCACAGGTAAGGGGGTGAGGGCTCTCTGGGTCAGCTGGGTCTACCCAACACCACCCCAACCTAAGGCATGCATGCAGATTGGAAAGTAGAAAAAACAACCCAACACCTACCCAAACCAAACCAAACCAAACCATGCGTGCAGATTGGAAAGCGAAACAACTGCACCTTTTGTGGGGTGTTCCGAAGGCAGGCGTTAGACCGCGGGGCCTGGCTGGTGAAAGCCGACAAGATCGCCATGCCACAATTCATATGACTGTCAAAACTTTGCTGCTCACAGCTTGCGTTGTGATACAGCTAAGGTGGGTGGGGTAGTGGTGTGGGTTGGCTGTTGGGGGGGTAGGGGGTGGGGGTGAGAGGTGGGGGGGGGGTTTTAGTTTTTTGTTTATTTTTTTTTTTTTTTTTTCTTTTCTTTTTTTTTTTTACTTTTTTTGTTTTTTTCACAGAATGCAAGGTGTTAGTCCGTTGGGGCTGGCTGGTGAAAGCCGACAAGATGGCCACTGGCCACAATGCTGATGACATGGCAGAGAAGGTGCTGCTCAACATCTTGCGTGGTGATACAGCTAGGTAGGTGTGTGGTGGTGGGTGTGGGTGGGTGTGGGTGTATGTGTGTGTTTGGGGGGGGGGGGGGGGGGGGGTCCCGGGGAAACTTTTCCTTGCTCCCAGGCTCGGCAGATGCACGGCCGTTGTGACTTGTCAGGACGGCAGCCTCCCTTGTGTGAAGCCCTTCAATTGGTGTGTCAGACACATACCCCCCCCACCCCACCCCACCCCACCCCACCCCACCCCCCCACACACACATACACACACATACACACACATGGCCCCACAGACACACATAGCCCCTTCCCGTACACTCATGCCTCATATCTCTAACCACCAACCACCAACCACCCACCACCAACCACCAACCATACAGGCTGGGCAGATGCACGGCCATCGTTACTGGTCAGGACATCAGCCTCCCTCATGTGAAGCCCTTCAAGTGGTGTGTCATAACACTACCCACCCCCCCCACTCCCCCCACCCACCCACACCCAACCCCCGTACCGCCCCCACTCCCACCACCTACCCCACACAACATAGCCCCTTACCCCCTGTCTCATATCTCTAACCACCACCCACCACCCATGCAGGCTGGGCAGATGCACAGCCATCGTCACTGGTCAGGACAGCAGCCTCCCTCGTGTGAAGCCCTTTAAGTACACGTACGAGAAGGAGATTGTGATGTACGCGTACTTCAAGCGCCTTGACTACTTTTCCACTGAGTGTATCTATGCTCCTTTTGCTGCTCGCGGCTTTGCAAGGGAATTCGTCAAGGACCTGGAGGTGCGTGTGCGTGGAGTGGGGTGTGTGGGGGGGGTGGGGGTGGGGGGTATATGTGTATGTACGTATGTTTTTTTTGTATGTGTGTGTGTGTGTGTGTGTGGTGCCTGTTATACGGTAGTACTGTCTGCAGTCTAGTTGTATGCGTACGTCAAGCGCCACGACTACTTGTCCACTGATTGTTATCTAGTTTTCCTCTTTCGCTGCTTCGCTGCTCGCGGCTTTGCAAGGGAATTTGTCAAGGACCTGGAGGTACGTTTTATTTTTATATATATATATGTGTGTGTGTGGAGACGGTTACACTTGAAAAGTGGCTGCAGTCTAGTTGTATGCGTACTTCAAGCACCACGACTACTTCTCCACTGAGTGTATCTATGCTTCCTTTCGCTGCTAGCGGCTTGTGCAAGGAATTCGTCAGGACATTGAGTGTGTGTGTGGTTGGAGGGGGTGGGGGGGGGGGGGGGGGGGGGGGGGGGGGGGGGTGGGGGGGGGGGGGGGGGGTGGGGGGGGGTGTGTGGATTGGGGGTGTGTGGGGGGTGTAACTGTTGTGTGTAAGAAGTGTGTTTGTATGTGTGAATGTGTGGGTAGGTGGTTTGCATGTGTGCCACACCCCACACAGCGCCCCCCCCACCCCCCCCCCCCCCCCCCCCCCCAACACCCACAGCCACACCACCACGCACATCACCACCAACCCCCCCCCCACCCCCCCCACACACACAGCCCACGTCACCCCCCCGTGCAGTCTGTCTCGACCTTCAGCCCTCCTGGATGTCCCACCAATACGCCCACACACACCCACCCAACCCACACACACACACACACAACCCCGGTGCAGTCGGCCGACCTTCTGCCATCCTGGATTTCCCCACCAATCCACACACCCACCACACCCCAACCCCCCGCCCTCCCCCCCCCCCCCCACACAACAACCTGGCAGTCGCTCGACCTTCATCATCCTGGATGTCCCACCAATCCCCCCCCCCCCCCCCCCCCCCCACACACACACACACACCGCCCTGCGGCAGTCTGCTCGACCTTCAGCCATCCTGGATGTCCCACCTCCCCCCCACACCCCCCCACACACACACAACCCTGTGCAGTCGGCTCACTCAGCCATCCTGGATGTCCCACCAATCCACACACCCCCCAACACACACCTCCCCCCCCCCGCCCCCCCCACACACACACCACACACTGTGCAGTCAGCATCGACCTTCAGCCATCCTGGTGTCCACAAATCCCCCCCCCCCCCCCCCCCCCCAACCACACACACACACATCCTGTGCAGTCGTGCTCGACCTTCATCCATCTGTATTTCCCACCAATCCACACACACACACACACACACACAAACACACACACACACACCACACACACACACACACCTGCGCAGTCAGCTCGACCTTCAGCCATCCTGGATGTGATTCGATCAGCCGAGGATTTTCGCTTGGGAGAGGTAACATAATTACTGTTTTTATTTGATGAATATGAAAATGTTATTATTGTATTTTAAAAATTATGTGATTCAAACAGCTGAGGATTTCGCTTGGGATAGGTAACATAATTGCTGTTTTTATTTGATGCAAATAAAAATGTAATTAACTTATTTCCATATGATGTCATTCAATCAGCCAAGGACTTGGAACAGGTCAGGGATTTATTTTTCCGCTTTAAATAGCGATCGCTAGTTTTTACCCCGTTTTAGCGAAAATGTCGCTATAAAAAAGTGAAAAAGAACGAAGCTTTTTGTTGTGTGCCCTGAATGCCCCAATAACGCTACAAACAGCTTCAAAAAGCTATAGAAAGCACTTAAACGCTGTCCCTGGAGGAGGCCTACAACCATAAAGCTAGGAAAAACCACTTTCAGATTTGAGAACTAATCACTGGGACTGGTAATATATTTGCTGCTGTGATGTGATGATAAAATGGTATTAATTATTTTTGTATATGACTGTATATGATGTCATTTATTTGTATATGATGTCATTTATTTGTATATGATGTCATTTATTTGTTTATGATGTCATTTATTTGTATATGATATCATTTATTTGTATATGATGTCATTCGATCAGCCAAGGACTTAAGACATGTAATACAAATGCTGTTTTAATTTGATGGTAAAAATGGTATTAATTTATTTGGATGTGATGTCATTCGATATAATTGCTGCTTTTTAGTTAATAATAATAGTGATGATGATGATGATGATGATGATGATGAAGAAGATGAATACATTGCTCGCTCGGCACAGGATACCTAACTGCTGTTTGTATTTGATGATGGTGGTGGTGGTGATGACTATGATGGTGGTGGTGATGATGATGATGGTATTTTTCCAGGTGCCCTACTGGGCTCCAAATGCTGTCAATCAATCCTGTGTCTTTCATCACTGGCTGTCTGTAACATTTTAAACATGAATCCCCCAAGCCAACCTGCTGCCTGCTTGTATCAGGTGGCTCAGGGCAGCTTGCCTTCCCCCAGACTATGCACCCGATTGCCAACCCCTAGCCAAAAATCAGAAACCAGAATCCCCCAACCCAACCTGCTGGATGCTTGTAACAGGTGGCTCAGGGCCGCTTGCCTTCCTCCCGCCTGCGCACTCGATGCCAACCCCTAACCAAATAACAGAAAACAGAAAACAGAAACCCAACCTGCAGCCTGCTTGTATCATGTGGTTCAGGGCCGCTTGCCTTCCCCCCGTCTGTGCGCTCGATTGCCAACCCCTATCCCCTAACCTGGAACCAGTATTCCCCAACCCTCAACCCAACCGCTGCCTGCTTGTAACTGTTGGCTGGGGGCCGCTTGCCCTCCCCCCGCCTGTTCACCTGATTTCCAACCCCTAACCAGAAATGATGAACCAGGAACCAGAAAACAGAAAACAGAAACCCAACCTTTTGCCTGCTTGTATCAGGTGGCCCAGGGCCGCTTGCCCTCCCCCCGCCTGTGCGCCTGATTGCCAACCCCTAACCAAATAACAGAATCCAGAAACCCAACCTGCAGCCTGCTTGTATCATGTGGCCCAGGGCCGCTTGCCCTCCCCCCGTCTGTGCGCCCGATTGCCAACCCCTAGCCAGAAACCAGAAACCAGTATCCCCCAGCCCTTAACCCAACCGCTGCCTGACTGTAACTGTTGGCTGGGGGCCGCTTGCCCTCCCCCCGCCTGTGCACCCAATTGCCAAACCCTAGCCAGAAACGATGAACCAGAAATCAGTATCCCCCAACCCTCACCCAACCTGCTGCCTGATTGTATCAGGTGACTCAGGTCGGCTTGCCTTCCCCCAATCTATGCACTCGATCGCCTACCCCTAACCAGAAACGATGAACCAGTATCCCTCAGCCCTCAACCCAACCGCTGTCTGCTTGTAACAATTGGCTGGCGGCCGCTTGCCCTCCCCCCACCTGTTCACCTGATTGCCAACCCCTTATCAGAAACGATGAACCAGAAATCAGTATCCCCCAACCCTCACCCAACCTGCTGCCTGCTTGCATCAGGTGGCTCAGGGCCGCTTGCCCTCCCACCGCCTGTTCACCTGATTGCCAACCCCTGAACAGAAACAATGAACCAGAAATCAGTATCCTCCAACCCTCACCCAACCTGCTGCCTGCGCGTATCAGGTGGCTCAGGGCCGCTTGCCACCCCCCCGCCTGTGCACCCAATTGCCAGCCCCTAGCCAGAAACGAAGAACCAGAAAACCTCAACCCAACCTGCTGCTTGCTCGTAACCGTTGGCTGGGGGCCGCTTGCCTTCCCCCGCCTGTGCGCCTGATTGCCAAACCCTAGCCAGAAACGATGAACCAAAAAACCTCAACCCAACCTGTTGCTTGCTTGTAGCAGTTGGCTGGGGGCCGCTTGCCTTCCCCCGCCTGTGCGCCTGATTACCAGCCCCTAGCCAGAAACGACGAACCAGAAAACCTCAACCCAACCTGCTGCCTGATTGTATCAGGTGACTCAGGTCGGCTTGCCTTCCCCCCGGCCTATGCACTCGATTGCCAACCGCTAACCAGAAAAACTAAACCCAACCTGCTGCCTGATTGTATCAGGAGGCTCAGGGCCGCTTGCCTTCCCCCGGCCTGTGCTCTCGATGCAAGTACATCTCCAGCCAGGAGCTTTGCAAGGCCTGCCTCCTTTTGGAGGGCCTTAACAAGGGGCTCCCTGGCTTAGGGGTAGTCAGACCTCGGGGTGGAGGAAGACCCCCCCAGGACACCAAGGGGGGCACCAAAACAGAACCCCTTCAGCTCGTTAAGACCACCGCTGAGGTGGCAGAGTCCTCATCCGGAGCCTCCCAAGGGGGGTCGGACCAGCAGACAGCAGAGGCTGGTACAAACAGCGAGTCGGTTAGTGCTGGAGGAGTGACTGATCTGCCCTCAGGGTCTGGGCAGTCTGGTTGTGGAGGGGCAGGGGGAGAGGATGCAGGCATAGTCCCCCCAGGGGGGGGCGGGCCAGGGAGGGTAGATGCAGAAAACGGAGGGAGTGTAAGCAATGCTGCTGTTGCTGCTGCTGAGTCAGCAATGAACCCGGGCCAAGAGACAGCTGCTGCAAGCAGGAGAAGCAAGAAGGGACCAGTGGTCATCAGCTATGACTAAGGACCGGCGTATCATGTGATGTTGACCAAAGGCGAGTATGATATCATATGATATCATACAAATTGCATCATATGATATTGTCTATAAATGGCAACTTTAGCATAGTCAGACTGCTGACATCATATGATATCATATGATGACATGATATCATATTGCCGTTCCCTAGGTATGACTGACCCCAGGTGTGTGGTGAAAATCCTGGGGTGAAAATCCTTACACAAAAGAAAACATGTTACAGTCCAGGGGTGGGCCAAATAGGCTGGAGGGACTTACCCAACCCTTGGCAGGAAGGGCTTCAAATGAAAAGCATTGGTGAACTGAACCCCAGACAATTGTTTTACCGACGTGGGCCCCGAGTTCGTGCTACAGTGCTTATGTAATTCTACAAAATAATTATATCACCATCTCGTCTGGGATGATAATTTAATTGTGCGGTTCTGATCGCATGGTTTTCATATCACGTTAGCCCGAGTTCACGCTTCTCAACAGTGCTGGGAAGATTGTTCTGACAGCTTCACTTTCATTTTCGTGCAACGCGTTACAAATTGAGCAACTCCGTGCGACCCCAGTGGGCCCTGGGTTCGTGCTGACTGACACCTTAAATAGTAGCGTGAGTGCCCCCTTCAATAGCAGTGTGTCTGCTACTGCTGGTGCTGCAGTGGTGGCGGCAGCAGTGCTAGCAGTGTGAGTGACCCCTTCAATAGCAGTGTGATGCTCCTGCTGGTGCTGCAGTGGCGGGCAAGCAATGGAGGGGGGAAGCTACCCTCCAGTGAGCTAGCATCCACAAGCCAGATCTCCTATACCCTAAACCCTTTTTTCCTAAAGGTATGCCTAAACCCTATATCCTAACCCCCTAAACCCGAAACCTGAGGAGGATCTGGCTTGTGGATGCTGGCTCACTAGAGGATAGCTTCCCCCTACCGGCAGCAACGGCGGCTGGGTCACCCATGGATAAAGGGGGAGAGGCTGCGGCTTCAAGCAGGAGAAGCAAGAAGGGCCCGGTAAATAATCATAGGGTATTTCCTTGCCCTTCGAATCACGGTTGAGGCCATATGAAAGTGTTCAGATAGGGGAAATTGATTTTGATTACATGGCTTCTAATCGGGGTGCATACTTAGTCTGTAGCACGAACTTAGGTCCCCCGTCGGTGAAACGATTGTTTTGGGTTCAGTTCATTAATTATTTTTCTTTTTAGCCCTTCGTATCGCGGTCGGGCAAGTCCCTTTAGCCTATCTGTCCTTCCCCTGGCCAACCATGAATACAGGGTATGAAGGATGGGTTATTATTTGATTGATTGGTTGGGAACATGGCCTTCAGGCTGCCAACCGTCGAGGCCGGAGTCAACACGTCAACAGTCAACACCACACTCTTCTTTCTCTTGTCGGCGGGAGTAACTATGACTCTCTTAAGGTAGCCAAATGCCTCCTCATCTAATCAGTGATGCGCATGAATGGATTAATGAGATTCCCACTGACCCTATCTACTATCTAGCGAGACCACAGCCAAGGGAACAGGCTTGGAATAGACAGCGGGGACAGAAGACAAGAGTACAGAATGTAATCACGGATGATGTACGGAAGAGTACAGAATGTAATCACGGATGATGTACGGAAGAGTACAGAATGTAATCACGGATGATCCGGTTGATCGAGGCTTGGAGAGGTGGAGTGTGTTTACGAGGCCCAGGGGTGGAATGTGTGTGGCGGACACTTGGACAACGCAGTGACCCTGGGGGCTCTGCCCAAAAAGTTGGTCTTGGTTTCATGGCTCCAGGCAGTTCAGAAGAAGAAGAAGGAGAATCTTTACAAGGATATATACGCCGGCAATTCGGCGTCTAACCATCTGCGTAATACAACATTTTATCAGTGCGATAACCACAAAAAACAGTGTTCGAAATCAGACCGATTATAAACATGTCGATGTTTCACTCGACAATAGTTGAACGACTTGTCAGGGTCAGTTTAGGCTGCTCGTAATCTTCGGCAGAAACATCACACTTTGTTGTTTAGATTTGAGCCTCACGACAAATGTAATATTCCGCTCTGTTTTTTTGTAAACCTTTATGTGTTTTTTCTTTCGCTTTTGGGAGTTAGCCTCCTGGACCAGGTTCTGAGGTGTTTCTTGCTTAAACCCTCACTGTTATATAACTGTCCAGCTGCTCCGGCACTGTACGGTATCGGCACTGTTTAGCTAAATATGTAACAATATCCCCTCTCTTTGTACCGTAATAGGCTAACATTAAACAGCAGAATCAGACTACGCGCGGCTAATTATCCCCCCCCCCCCCCCCACACACACACACACACAAAAATACTTCACTGTACTAATGCATGCCTAACTAACTACACATACACACTTACACCGAGAGAATACGCGTGTCTAGTATACCAATTGGCTCAGGCCCCCCTGAATTGGCTAGCCCATCGAGTCGCGACCGGCCCCCTGGCCCCGAATGAATTGCGACCGGTCGACAGCGTATCTATCCCGTGAAATATCTATCGACTTCTTTCCCACCTCCTGGTCAAAGCATCGTGTCACCAACCCTCCATGATGCTCCTCCTGGGCATCGCAGCTGCAATCGCAGCGGCAGTGGCCCTTATCTTCCTGCTTGTGGATCGTAACCGACGCCAGAGACTTGCACAGGTTGGCAATCGTTTTCTCTTTCCTATAGCAACAGCAGTTCTGTCATCCGAGGTTTTCGCGCCCGTGGGCCAAACCTGAAGTAAGATAGCGCACCAAAAATCTGACATGACAGGCATTCCAAGGCAGCTGAAAGCTTGGGGATTGACACAGTGGCTGGCTATTGGATCTGGCTGGAAACTACTATGGGTATCTCCAAAAAGAAACAGCGATCTCTAACAACTGTGACCTGGCAACTGAACAGCAATGCAAACAAACCGCCATGGTTTACAGGGATATTCCCCCCCCCTAACCCCATCTGTCGGCCGCCCCCCCTCCCAGAACCACCCCATCTTGCACCCCCAAAAACCACCACCCATCCCACTAACCCCCATCCTGCCCCCCCACCCCCCACCCCCACCCCAAACACCCTCATTCACACCCTCATCCAATCCCATCCCCATCCTCACGTCCCACCCCAAACCCCATCCATCCCCATCCCATCCACTAGACCCAGACCCAGCCCCATGCCACCCAGACCACATACCAAGTCCCCAGCCACATCCCAAGCGCAAGACCCAGAACGTAGCACCAAGACCCAAAAAAAAAAAACCAAAAGCCCCACAAAGCCTGAATGGGGTAGAAAACGAACAAAGGCCCACGCCAAAGGACACAACGTAAAAGAAAAAGGACGCATAATCGCCCACAATGCACAACCACACTCCAAGCCACACGAACATGCCCACTCCCACGTCAAAATACAAATCCCACTCCACCACCCCACAAACGAGAAACAGGGGCCAGTATTAGGGAGATAACCGCTCCAAAATCCAGATCCAACTCCCACTCACACTAACAACCCAAAAAGCGCCAAGGGGGTGGGGAAGAAAGTCCCTTCGGGAGATCCCCCAAAAACAGCGACCATTCAAAACTCCTACGCAAACTCCACACTGCCAATACAATTCACAATCCAACTCCACACTCCCACTAACTCCCATCCCACTCCCGCTTACCCACTACACGCTGCCCACCTCCCACTTCACGCTTTTCTCCCACTCCACACTCCCACTCCCACTCCCACTACCACTCTCGCTTCTCCACCCACTCCCACTCCACTCCCGCTCCACTCCCGCTCCCACTCCCACTCCCACCCCACCTGACACAGGGTGCCGTCTTAGGGAGATCCCCAAACCCACTCACTCCCACCTCCTATTCCACTCCCAATAACCACCCGGACTAGCCACGGGTTACGCGCCTTCGGGAGTCCCCCATCCAATCCCACTTTCCCATCCCACTCCCCACCCCATCCCACTACCACTCCCCACTACCCACTTCACACCAATCCCCTCTCCACTCCCCCTTTCCCTATCCCTCTCATCCCCCTTTCCCTCCCACTCCCACTCCCACCTGAACTTACCACAGGGGGCCGCATTAGTGAGCAGACTTGAGACACTTCAACAACTAAGTGACCTGACAACTGTCCAGCAATACCACCAGGCGGCCGCAGGTGCCCGGGCAATATCCATGAATCGATCTTGGGAGCCACTAGTGAGCGATGGCCTTGCTAGAGAGCTTGCTGGTAAGCAAAATGTCTGATATACATAGCATGGGATGGTGGATTGGTGGGTGGGGTGTGATGGGGTGGGGTCGGTGGTGAGGGGTAGGTACAGCAATGTCAATAGATAACCAGGCGGCCGTGGGTGCCAGGGCCGTGTGTCTATGAATCGCTCTTGGGAGCCTCTTGTGGGCGATGGCCTTGCTAGAGACCTTGCTGGTAAGGATACCCCACGTCTGATACACATGGGCAGGTGGGTGGGCGATATGACAAGGGCACAGCGATGTCATTAGGTGACCAGGTGAACGTGGGTGCCAGGGAGCTTGCTGATAAAGAATACACCTGAATACCACGGGGTGGGCTGCTGGATGGGGGGGGGGGGGGGGGGGGGGGGGGGGGGGGGGGGGTTACCTGCATGGGCTGGTGGATGGGTAGGAGCGCATGAGCGGGTGAGTGGGTGACACGACACGGGTGCAGCAATGTCATTAAGTAACCAGGCGGCCGTGGGTGCCAGGGCCGTGTGTCTATGAATCAATCCTGGGAGCCTCTTGTGAGCGATGGCCTTGCTAGAGACCTTGCTGGTAAGGATACCCCACGTCTGATACACATGGGCAGGTGGGTGGGCGATATGACAAGGGCACAGCGATGTCATTAGGTGACCAGGGGGCCGTGGGTGCCAGGGCCGTGTGTCTATGAATCGTTCTTGGGAGCCCTTGTGAGCGATGGCCTTGCTAGAGAGCTTGCTGGCAAGCAGCATGTCTGGTAAACATAGAGTGGGCTGGTGGATGGGTTGGCGCGCATGGGCAGGTGGGTGGGTGACACGACACGGGTGCAGCAATATCATTAGGTGACCAGGCTGCCGTGGGTGCCAGGGAGCTTGCTGGTAAGGACTACACCTGAATACCATGAGGTGGGCTGCTGGATGGGGGGGTACCTACACGGGCTGGTGGATGGGTGGGCGCGCATGGGCAGGTGGGTGGGCGACACGACACGGGTGCAGCAATGTCATGGGTGCCAGGGCCGTGTGTCTATGAATCACTCTTGAGAGCCCTTGTGAGCGATGGCCTTGCTAGAGAGCTTGCTGGTAAGCAAAATGTCTGATATGCATAGAATGGGATGGTGGATTGGTGGGTAGGGTGTGATGGGGTGGGGTCGGTGGTGAGGGGTAGGTACAGCAATGTCAATAGATAACCAGGCGGCGGTGGGTGCCAGGGCCGTGTGTCTATGAATCGCTCTAGGGAGCCCTTGTGGGCGATGGCCTTGCTAGTGAGCTTGCTGGTTAGGACACCCCACGTCTGATACTAATGGGCTGGGCTGCTATGTTAACCCCTCACATGTAGGGGTCGGCAATATGATATCATATGATATCATGTCATTATATGATATCATCTGATATCATATGATGCTGGCGGTCTGACTAGGTAACTTTGGCCTGGGGCATCATATCATATGATTTTTGCATGATATCATATGATATCATACTCGTCAACATCATATGATTTGCCGTTCCCTACTCACATGGGGTGGGCTGTTGTAATGATAACGCCTGGGTTGTGGTATTAAGAGATCCCCGTCTTACGGCAGGAGGGAGCGAGCTCCTACTTTACCCAGACAAAGCAACCATGGCGGTTGACAGCGCCAGCGAACACTAAAGCAAACCCGTAGAGATTCGAACCCCGCACCTTCATCATTTCAACGAGCTCTACCATAGAGCCGTTCGTTAAAACGGGATTGTGGGCTGCTTTTATGCCTCCTACGGATGTAGACGTGATCTTGATTGATTCACACCTTCTTTCAAGCATGTCCAGACAAATCAACCAACCAACCAACCAACCAACCAACCAACCAACCAACCAACCAACCAACCAACCAACCAACCAACCAACCAACCAACCAATCAACTAACCAACCAACAAGCCAACCAACCAATAAGCCAATCAACAACCAACCAACAAACAAGCCAATCAACAAACAAACACACAAACACACAAACAGACAGACAGACAGACAGACAGACAGGCAGACAGACAGACAGACAGACAAACACACAGATAGACAGATAGACAGACAGACAGATAGACAGACAGACAGGTAGACAGACAGACAGATAGACAGACAGACAGACAGACAGACAGACAGACAGACAGACAGACAGACAGAAAGACAGACAGACAGACAGACAGGCAAACACACAAACAAACAAACAGACCAAAGCAAGACAGTCCCACAGTATCATGCTCACCCAACTTACCCAACTTACCCAACTTACCAAACTTACCAAACTTACCCAACTTACGCAACTTACCAAACTTACCAAACTTACCAAACTTACCAAACTTACCAAACTTACCAAACACGTGCAGGAACCTATGGATTGGGGCATGCAGCTGTGTTTTGGGAAGCTTTTTGCTCCCAGGATGGGACAGGTGGGTTGGGGTTGGGGGTTAGCGGGCAGTTGGTTTTGGTTCCCAATCTGTTTGTAGCGCATGGAGGAGTTGCTGGCTCCGGAATGGTATCGGTTTTGGTTTCCGGTTTGCCATCGGAACACCCCACATAAGTTGTGTCGTTTCCAAATCTGTGCGCAGTACATGAAGGCGCTGGTGACTCTGGAATGGGTTGGGGTTCGGGGTTAGGGGGCTGTTGGTTTCGCTTTCCAATCTGTTTGTAGCGCATGGAGGAGGCGATGTCTTGGGATTGCTATTGGTTTTGGTTTCGGGTTTGCCATCGAAACACCTCACATAAGGTGAAGTTGTTTTGTTTCCCAATCTGTGCGCAGTGCATGAAGGGGTTGCTGGCTCCGGAATGGGTTGGGGTTGGGGGTTAGCGGGCCGTTGGTTTCGCATCCCAATCAGTGTGTAGCGCATGGAGGAGGTGGTGGCTTGGGAACCCACATGAATACATGAATAAATAAATAAATTCATACATATATGGCACGCCTTATTATGAGGCGTTAGGTTAAGGGCGCCAGCCTGTTTGCCTGCATTGAGGCCAGCGACCTATATTGGACACAATTGTTTTGTTATCTGACAATGTTCTCTGAAACGGCAGATCAACCGGTGCATGTAGGAGGAGGTGGCTTGGGAATGCTATTGGTTTTGGTTTCAGGTTTGCTATAGGAACACCCCACATAAGGTGAAGTTGTTTCGTTTCCCAATCTGTGCGCAGTGCATGATGGGGTTGCTGGCTCCGGAATGGTATCGGTTTTGGTTTCCGGTTTGCCTCCGGAACACCCCACATAAGTTGTGTCGTTCCAAATCTGTGCGCAGTGCATGAAGGCGTTGGTGGCTCTGGAATGGGTTGGGGTTTGGGGTTAGCGGGCAGTCGGTTTTGCTTCCCAATCTGTTTGTAGCGCATGGAGGAGGCGATGGCTTGGGATTGCTATTGGTTTTGGTTTCAGGTTTGCCTCCGGAACACCCCACATAAGTTGTGTCGTTCCAAATCTGTGCGCAGTGCATGAAGGGGTTGCTGGCTCCGGAATGGTATCGGTTTTGGTTTCCGGTTTGCCATCAGAACACCCCACATTAGTTGTGTCATTTTAAAATCTGTGTGCAGTGCATGAAGGGGTTGGTGGCTCTGGAATGGGTTGGGGTTTGGGGTAAGTGGGCTGTTGGTTGCGCTTTCCAATCTGTTAGTAGCGCATGGAGGAGGTGGCGATGGCTTGGAAATGGATTTGGATTTGGTTTGGCTTGGGACTGGACTTTGTTTTTGTTGCTTGGCTTGGGACTGGTTCTGGTTTTGGTTTGGCTTGGGTCTGGACTTGGTTTTGGTTTTGGGAAGCCTATTGCTCCCAGGATGGGACAGGTGGGTTGGGATCTCTCAATCCTTTCCTTTTTCTGTACTGCACCGACACCACTACCACTAGGCTAGTACACTAGACTGACTTAAACGAACATACGACCCCACAAGTAGTGCTTTTGACATATAATTCATTTTGACTGTTTGAGTTAGGGCAAGGCCCTTCAGGGACAGCTAGCTACCACTTGTGAACTGATTGACCGAAACAAACACACCCTCGCAGTAAAGCACATGTATGCAGTTGCCCCCCCCCACCCCCCCACCCCCCCCCACACACACACACACCCCACCCCACCACCACCACCACACACACACACACCCTTATAGGAAAGCACATGTATACGGTTGCCCACCACCACCGCCTCCACCACCACACACACACACACACACACTCGCAGGAAAGCACATGTATGCGGTTGCCCGCACACGAATCTTGGATGACTTGTTGAGGAAGGAGATCGGTGCTATGGTTAAGAAGGAGGGAGCGGACATCCAAGTGTGTCTGCTTGTGTATTCTTGTGTTTTCTTGCGTCTTCTTGTGTATTTTGTGTGTATGTTTTGTATTTTTGTGTATTTTTATAGTCCAGAGCTAACCGAATATGCAAAAAGGACCTGCTAAACCACATACATCTTGGATGATTTGTTGAAGAAGGAGATTGGTGCTATGATTAAGAAGGAGGGCGCGGTAACCATGTATGTGATGTACACTATCATGTGATGTACACTATTGTGTGATGTATACTATTATGTGATGTACACTACTATGTGATGTACACTTTCATTGTTGAGGAAGGAGATCGGTGCAATGGTTAAGAAGGAGGGAGCAGATATCCAAGTATTTGATGTACACTATTATGTGATGTACATAATTACGGTTGAAGAAGGAAATCGGTGCGATGGCACAGATGGAGGGCAAGGATATCCAAGTATTTGATGTACACCATTATGTGATGTACACAATCATGTGATGTACACTATTGTGTGGTGTACACAATTATGCGATGTGCACTATTATGGTTGAGGAAGGAGATTGGTGCGATGGTGAACATGGAGGGCGCTGATATCCAAGTTTTTGATGTGCACTATTACGTTTCAAATATCACGCATCACATACATCAACACGTATGTCATATACATTATCATATCATATATCATATGCATTATCATTCGGTATACATCCTATATCCTATATCATTCGGTATACATCCTATATCCTGTATCATTCGGTATACATCCTATATCCTATATCATTCGGTATACATCCTATATCTAATTCTGTATCTTATCCTATATCAAATCCTACATATACCAATGGACCCTTTGTACTTCAGGTTGTTGCTACATCCCTATATCTTATACTATATCTAATAATGCCCCCTTTTGTACTTCAGGTTGTTGCTACATCCCTATATCTAATCCTATATTTAATCCTATATCTCATACTATATGTAATAATGCCCCTTCGAACTTCAGGTTGTTGCTACATCCCTATATCTTATACTATATCTTATACTATATCTAATACTATGTATAATAATGCCCCCTTTTGTACCTCAGGTTGTTTCTGCATCCCTATATCTAATCACACATCTTATACTATATCCAATCCTATATCTTATACTATATCTAATAATGTCCCCTTTTGTACCTCAGGTTGTTGCTACATCCCTATATCTAATCCCATATCTTATACTACGTAACATAATGCCCCCTTTTGTACTTCAGGTTGTTGCTACATCCCTACATATGTTCCTATATCTAATCCTACATATAATTCTTTATGTAATAATGCCCCCTTATGTACTTCAGGTTGTTGCTGTTGGCTGCGGTATGGACACCCGCCCATGGAGGCTGCGAGGCAACGGTTTCAACATTACTTGGTTTGATGTGGATGAGGTGAGGCACCATGGCAGGGTGTGTGTGCGTTTGGGTCATGGGGGAAAGTGGGGGGATAGTGGTGTGGGGGTGGGGGTGGTGCTGGTGTGGGGGGGTCCAGGGTCATCATCATCATCATCATCATCATCATCATCATCATCATCAACATCATCATCACCATCAACATAATCATCATCATCATCATTATCATCATCATCATCATCATCATCATCATCATCATCATCATCATCATCATCATCATCATCAACATCATCAACATCATCATCATCATCATCATGATCAACATCATCATCATCACCACCACCACCACCACCACCATCAACAACAACAACAACAACATCATCATCATCATCATCATCATCATCATCATCATCATCATCAACATCATCATCATCACCACCACCACCACCACCACACCACCACCACCACCACCACCACCACCATCACCACCACCACCACCACCACCACCACCATCACCACCACCACCACCACCACCACCACCACCACCACCACCACCACCACCATCACCCACCACCACCACCACCACCACCACCACCATCAACACAGGCCTGCAGTATGGAGTTGAAGGCCAAGGGCCTACAGCGAGGTGGTGCTGAGCAGTCACGCGCCAAGGACGGGAAGCAGAAAAGGCTAGAAGCAGCTAATGCCCTAGTAGTGGATGGTTACCATGCTGTGTCCTGCAATGTGGTTGCTGGGGGGGACTTGAAATCCAGCTTGATAAAGGTAAAAGCATGTGTGTGTGTGTTTGTGGGGAGGGGGAGCTAGAAGTGGTGTTGAGGTGTCACACACCAAGGATGCGAAACATAGAAGGCTTGAAGTGGCTAATGCTCGAGTGGTGGATGGCAAATATCCTGTGTCATGCAATGTGATTGCCGGGGGGACTTGAAGTCCAGCTTGAAAAGGTAAAGTATGGGGGGGGGGCGGTGTGTGGGCAGTGTGTGTGTGGTGGTGGTGGTGGTGGTGGTGGGGGGGGGGAGGCGGGGGGTTCGAGCAGTGTGGATTGAGTCTGGGGGTGGGGGTGGGGGTGTGTGGGGTGGGGATGGCATTGTAGCCATCCACAAATGCTCTAGTGGTGTATTGCTACCATGCTGTGTCATGCGATGTGATTGCAGGGGGGGACTTCAATTCCAGCTTGATAAACGTATGAGCATGGGGGGGGGGGGGGAGGGCTGGGAGTGATGCTAGAAGTGGTGGTGGTGATGGTGGTAGTAGTGGATGGATACCATGCTGTGTCATGCCTTGTGGTTGCAAGTGGAGACTCGATGTCCAGCTTAATAAACGTAAACACATGGGGGTGGGGGTGATGGGAGGGAGTGGGGTGAGGTTGGTGCTAGAACCCCCTCCCCACACCCGTATCCGCACCCACATCCACCCCACCCCTCATCCCCCCCCCCCCCCCCCCCCATCCACCCCTCACCCCCCCCCCCCCCCACCTCCACCGCCCAACCCACTCCTCCATCCCCACCCCGTGGTTCTAACACCGGCCCCTCCCTCACGCCATGTACCCCCCCCCCCTCACCCGCACCCTCGAGAACCCCCACCCCCGCCCCTAGCCATTACCTACCACCCGACCCATACCCTCACCATTTTCTCACCCCCACCCCCTCCCCCCTTCCCCCCCTCACCCCCACCCCTTACCCCCACCCCTCACCCCCACTCCCCACCCCTCACCTCCCCCACCCTTATCCCCACCCCCTCACCTATCCCCCCACCCCTCACCCCCACCCCTTACCCCCACCCCTCCCCCCCACTGTGCCCACCCCTCACCCCCGCGGTGGTGAGTACCCTTTACCCCCGCTCCATGGACTCCCCCCGACTCACCCCCACTCTCCCGCGACCGAACCCCTCAGTCCTTGCCCCCCCACTCCCCCGCGCCTACCCCCCCCCGTCCCCAACACGAAAAGGGTCCCCATCACCCGCACCCCAACCGCCCGATCCCCCGACGAACCACCTACCCCCCCCCTCCGCAAGACGCCCGCCCCCCGGAGACCACGACCCCACCTCCACCCAGTAAATCGCCCCCACCCTACCTACCTCAAACCCCCCCACAACTCCCCTACCCGCCCTTCCCCCCATACCCCTCCATCCCAGAGACCCGCTACGCCCCACTCGCCTCACCGCCCCCCTGTTAAACCCCCTACCACCCCCCCACCACCCGGTGAAAGGAGCTTCCCGACACCCCCCCCCACCCCCACCCCCCCCCGCGCGCCCCACACAACCCACCTCACTTCCTCAGTCGCTCACGTCCTCCCACCCATACCCTCATTCGTCTTTACTACCCTCCCCCCCCCGCCCTTACCCCTACCCCCCCCCCCGCCCCGACGCCCCCCCCATGCCCACCCTTGACCCACATTCAGGCTTCTCCACCAAAACCCCAACCATCTGGCACTTCGAAGAGCTCCTAGGCTGGATGCAGCCCCAAGCCACCTTCCAATTGCTTTCTGAGTGCTCTTGCCTAAGCGCAACAGGGAGCCGTCTA
Organism: Chlamydomonas sp. ICE-L; assembly: GCA_013435795.1. Classification (NCBI taxonomy): domain Eukaryota; kingdom Viridiplantae; phylum Chlorophyta; class Chlorophyceae; order Chlamydomonadales; family Chlamydomonadaceae; genus Chlamydomonas; species Chlamydomonas sp. ICE-L. The sequence goes on along the minus strand of JACBWV010000223.1, from coordinate 991,566 downwards.
CTGGTTACCCCCACCTTACTCCCACCCCTCACCCCCACCCCTTACCCCCACCCCCAGCCCCATAGCCATTACCTCCCCCACCCTCCCCCACCCATACACGCAGTCAGGCTTCTCACCCCTCATCCACACCCCACCCTCACTCGCACCCCACCCCTTACCCCTCACTCCCACCCCTCAACCCCCACCCCCAGCCCCATAGCCATTACCTCCCCCACCTATACACGCAGTCAAGCTTCTCACCCCTAACCCCCGCACCCCATCCCTCACCCCACCCCTTACCCCACACCCACACCCACACCCACCCTCACCTTCACCACACCCCTCACCCCACACACCCTCCCCCCCCAATTCCCACAGTCAGGCTTCTCCACCAAAACCCCAACTATCTGGCTATTCGAAGAGCTCCTAGGCTGGATGCAGCCCCAAGCCGCCTGTCAATTGCTTTCTGAGTGCTCTGCACTAAGCACACTAGGGAGCCGTCTGCTAGCTGCCCTGCCATCACGCCCCTGCCTAGATGTCGTCCACAAGATGCGAGAGAGTCACACCTCAGGCCCCAGACCACCACACACTTTATCCGCTGTGTTGCTTCGTAGCTGCCTGGTAAGGTTGGCCTGATTTTTTTCTTCATATTATTTCGGTATTATTTTATGTATTGATTTTTTCATTTTTTTTATTTTTTTGACCCCCCCACACGTCATCCACTGTGCTACTCCGCAGCTGCCTGGTAAGGTGTCTCATGTATGCGTTGGTTGTGTTTGGGTGAGTTGAATTGGCTTGGCTTGGCTTGGCTTGGCTTGGCTTGGTTTTGTAGACTCAGTGCCTCTGGGAGCCTCTTAACTTGGCTTGGCTTGTCTTGTCTTGGCTTGGCTTGGTTGTGTAGCCTCAGTGACTCTGGGAACCTCTTAACTGGCTTGGCTTGGTTTGGCTTGGCTTGGTTTTGTAGCCTAACTGCATCGGGGAGCCGTCTACTGGCCGCCCTGCCATCACGCCCCTGCCTGGATGTCATCCACGAGATGAGAGAGAGTCACACCTCAGGTCCCAGACCCCCACACACGTTATCCACTGTGCTACTTCGTAGCTACCTGGTAAGGTGTCCCAGATTTTGTTTATTTTAATAACAGGCTATTATTATAATTTTATGTATTGATTTATTTTGTATTTCATTTGACCCCAACACACCTCAGGCCCCAGACCCCCACACACGTTATCCGCTGTGTTGCTTCATAGCTGCTTGGTAAGGTGTCCAATATACGCGTTGGTTGTGTTTGGGTGAGTTGAATTCGCTTGCCTTGGCTTGTCTTGTTTTGGCTTGGTTTTGCAGCCTAAGCGCAACGGGGAGCCTGTTACTGGCTTGTCTTGGCTTGGTTTGGTTTTGTAGACTCAGTGCTTCTACGAGCCTCTTCCTGGCTTGGCTTGGCTTGGCTTGGCTGGCTTGGTTAGCTTGGTTTTGTAGCCTAAGCGCAACGGGGAGCCTGTTACTGGCTTGTCTTGTCTTGTCTTGGTTTGGTTTTGTAAACTCAGTGCTTCTGCGAGCCTCTTACTGGCTTGGCTTGGCTTGGCTGGCTTGGCACACACACACATGCATATGCGCCACCCCACCCACCCACCCACAATTCCCATGCTTGCAGGCTGACTTTGGGCCTGGATCTGTTGGGCATTCTGGGTGGAGTGCTTTCAAAGATGAGACTGGAGAGATGTCTGACTACCTAAGGTAATGACTGCATCATTTAATTATTCATTTAATAATAATAATCTATATATATGTATACATGCATGGATTATCGCGAGCTGACGCTAGCTGGCTTTCGTTTTTTTTTGTTCGCGGCCGACTTACCACCCAGCTCCCCAACCCAGCTCCCCAACCATCCAAATTTGAAAACGTTGACATAGCTGAAGCGCTCATTTTGTGTCGATATGAGCATCCATCTTTTACCGCATTCGTTCTGAGCGCCACTTCAGACCAACGATGGCGCTCAGACTCATCGTCTATAATATTTTGCTTCTCGTTGCCACCATGCACACGCACAACCAGCCAACTTTAGACAGAAGGGCGTCGAATACAGCCATAGGAGTACTGCTATCGTCCCATGCCTGCAACCACTTTCCATTGCATTGAGAAGCATGCCACTGCGCAATGTTTGATAGCGAGCGCTACTTGAATGATGTCACAATTAGCGATCCGAACCTGTCAACGAGGCCAGGCGTGGAGCCAGGGCTGCCATACCCGATGAGGAACGCCTGGCTGCTATCGTCCCATGTCTGCAACCGCTTTCCATTGCATCGAGAAGCATGTCACTGCGCATTGTTTGATAGCGAGCGCGAGTTGAATGGATTAACCAATTCATGTACCCAAGTGAAGTTCCAGTTGACTGGATTGTTTCTGTCAACACCCCAGCTTCGGTAAATGCGCGCGAAGAAGAAGCTTTGGGTATGAGCTTTGCGACTGCGCAAGTCCGGTTTTCTCAGCAGGGAAACCGTGGGGAGAGGTAGAGGAGCTTTTTATTTTTAATGCTGGGGGGAAGGAGAGGGGGTCGAGACGGGGGGGGATGAAGAGAGGAGGGACGTGTGCGTGTTAATCAATAGGTGCGGCAGGCAAGCAGTAGGAAGAGGGGGGGGGGGGGGGGGGGTATCGACTGAGGGTGGTGGTTCATGTGGTGGGGGATGAGGGGTGGGGGGTCATGTGAGTATTCATTTTTAATGTGTTTGATTGGGAAGGGGTGGGTGGGGTGGGCATCATTCTTTGCTGGGTACATCCTGACAGGTGTGGCGACCGGCCACACGGGCTACCGTACTACTAATAGTAACAGTAATAATAATAGTAATAATAATAATAATAATAATAATAATAGTAGTAGTAGTAGTAGTAGAAGAAGTAATAATAATGATGATGATGATAATGATAATAATAATAATAATAATAATAATAATAATAATGATGATGATGATAATAATAATAATAATAATAGTAATAATAATATTATAGGCCACTCTGGGTGGAATGCGTTCAAAGATGAGACTGGAGAGATGTCTGAATATCTAAGGTGATCGGATTATGGTGGTTGGCCCATCGTTGGCCCATCAATGCGCCTGTGTCTGTATTGTGTATTGTATCCTGTGTCTTGCATATTTATTGTGTATTGTGTATTGTATCTGTGTCTGTATTGTGTATTATGTATTGTATCTTGTGTCTGTGTCTGCATTGTGTATTGTATCTGTGTCTGTATTGTGTATTGTATCTTGCGTCTTTGTCTGTGTCTGTATTGTGTATTGTGTCTGTGTCTGTATCTGTATTTTGTATTTTGCATTGTTTCTGTGTCTGTATTGTGTATTATGTATTGTGTCTTGCGTCTGTGTCTGTGTCTGCGTCTGCATTTTGTATTGTGTCTTGTGTCTGCATTGTGTCTTGTGTATTGTGTCTTGTGTCTGTATTGTGTATTGTGTCTTGCGTCTGTGTCTGCGTCTGCATTTTGTATTGTGTCTTGTGTCTGCATTGTGTCTTGTGTCTTGTGTCTGTATTGTGTATTGTGTCTTGCGTCTGTGTCTGCGTCTGCATTTTGTATTGTGTCTTGTGTCTGTATTGTGTATTATGTATTACGTCTGTCTGTCTCTATATTGTGTCTTGTATCTTGCATCTCTGTGTGTATTGTGAATTGTGTATTTTATTTTGCAGCTGTGTCTGTATTGTGTATTGCGGCTGTGTCTGTATTGTGTATTGCGGCTGTGTCTGTGTCTGTGTCTGGACAGTTACGGGGAGCACATGTTATATATATAGTACAGTCAAGAGGGAGCCAAATATTTCCCAAATATAAATGCCAAGTATAATATCGAAGCCAATTGCCAAATAGTTGCCAAATAGATTTGCAATCTATACCGGCAATTGCCTTATATAATTGCAGGAGCTTTGGTGGTTGGATACCAGTGCAAGCAAACGGGCTGCCCCCCTCAACCTCGCGCCTCATAATAAAGCGTCCTTTTTGTGTATTTGTTTATTTATTTATTTACGTATATATTCAATGTAAGAGCACGTATCGCGCTGAGAGCTTCCCTGCATATCACTAGACTGTCAACTTTGAGCTGGGGCGAATGAAGGCATACTATTTCATTCATTTGTTTGTATCTATTTACTGCAGGAGCACGTATCGCGCTGAGAGCTTCCCTGCATACCACTGGACTGTCAACTCTGATCTGGGGCGACTGAAGGATGTGGAGCACATTGTGACGTCTTCAAAGAAGTAGTTGGACAACTGTAAACATAATTTAACATAACTGTCAACTCTGAGCTGGGGCGGCTGGAGGATGTGGAACATGTTGTGACGTTGTCCAAGAAGTAGTTGCCACCAGGGTACTACATTTCGTCATGTTGGGTTGCAATTTTGACGCAACTGCCTCCTTATGGGTTGCGCTTTTGACGCAACTGCCTTCTTTTGGGTAGCGCTTGCGACGCAACTGCCTCCTTTGGGGTTGCGCTTTTATTGCAACTGAAAACGGAAACCTGGAGGATGTGAACACACAGAGACATCGTCCAAGAAGTAGTTGCCAGTTTGCCACTGATTATTTGGGGGGCTACTCGTGGCAGCTTCCAGCCAGCTCCATTAGCCAGACACTGGTTGAAGACAAACGCTTTCAGCTGCATTGGAATGCCTGTCATGCCGGCTTTCACACATGATAGCTAGCTTCAGGGCTGGCGCAAGCTGCTACTAGTAGCCCCAAAAGGACGCTGTGGTAGTTGCAGTTTGATTACCGAACCTGGAAAAAAGAGAACGCCTGGAGGGGCGTGATGTTAAGGGGACCCTCCGGTGCGGCGCAGCTGGGGAAAGTCACCATGGCAGACATAGTAAGTGTCACCCTCCAGGCGGTAGGGACTCCTTTTACCATACCGAAGACTGCAAGCAGCCTTAAATGCTGGATCCAAGTTCGAGACCTTGTAGTTTGAAAATCGTTTAAATAGTTTGAATATAGTTCAAACCAGACCCAGTGGTTTGGATTTAGTTCAAGATCAAGTACGGTAGTTTGAATTTTGTTTGAGACCCAGAAGTATGAACATTGTTTAAATAGTTGGTCGGCCCCTAGAGGGCTAAGACCTACGCGATGGTACACTGATTTCTCAAATTCTCAAATTTGCCGGGGAAATCGGTCAAATTAGCCGGTTAAACTGACTTCCCACACATCTAAGCGTCCAGTGTTCAATTCTCGCAGGGGTAATTGTCCCCTTTCATTCCATGCACTTTTGGTGCTATAGGTTGGGTGCTACAGGTGGATGTGTAGTTATACTGTTTGAGGCTTCAGGACCTGTAGGTCTAGTGGCAGCTTCTCCTTTTTAACATGGCAGCATGCTGGCCGTGGACCTGTATGTAGATCTAGTGGCAGCTCCTCCTTATTAACATTAAATCTGGGTCTGGGAGCGTGGTAGCTACAATTAAATAGTACATTATTAAATTATATATCTGAGATAGTACAGTAAAAACAAGTGTATACAAATATTATTACATTTTAGATATACAAAATATAAATACAAAAAAGCATTACATAACGTGATATTGTACGATATTATAGTCTTCTTTAATTCGTCAGGATTGGTTCATTTGACTTGATTTTAATTGTATGAACGTGTAAATTGTATTTTACTGTAATATCCCCATGGTCTCATATTCATAGTTAAAAAAGGACAGGGCAACATGATACTCGTACGATGATCGTACGATAATTGAAATTATCGTACGATATCGACAGCTCTAGTAAAAGACGTAATATATTGATTCTTGAATCCCCAAAATATTAAATTATACGGATGAGTAAGCCCCTGTTTGCGCATATTTCACCAAGGAGGCTGCCACTGCTGCTTGATGCATCATACGCCACCCCCTGGGCCGACCACCAGGGCACCCGCCAGGGCACCCTAGCTAGTATTTGTATCTTATTTTTAGCTGTGAAAGGATTTTCACCCCATGAGGTGGGTCTCCCGACACAAACCAGCGACACCGAGAATTCAGTTCGAATGGCGTTGCCACTCCTATAAAAGAGTGGGCGCACTTACTTCGAGGCAATTTATGGAGCTCCCCAAATCTGCAATATCCGCCAACCTTTCTGCGCAGAAATTATTATTGGCCCTTTTGCATCCAACGTGTAAGCCTATTCAACTACCATATATGAGCGATAAAGATTGCAAAACAAATTATATAATTGTCCAATTAAATCCAATGAAATCCAATTACATGAAATTACGTCAAAATACAGTTCATTAAATTACATCAAATCAAATTAAATTCATTGCGAATTATAAAATTCATTCGGAACGCCCCTCGAGGCGCCTTTCATTATTATTGGCCCTTGTGGGAGCCTTCCGCCATCTCCTTTTCCGCCAACATTTCGTGCGTCTACGGGAAAGGGTATGGAATGAATCTTTTGACTGTCTACTGTAGTGACCGGATTTGTTTTATTACCGTATCGGCACGAAATATAGGGGATTTTATAAAGTGGGAATTGGCTCCAAAATGTGCCTCGAATTTGATTTGGTAGAATGATTGGGGAAAGCTTGAGCCAAATTGGTCCATAATTTGCCCTATTTACATTATTTAGGCAAATGAAGAAATGATATGTCCCACAAGCAGAAATAGCTGTGGAGAAACAACCTGGACTGCAAAGAGATGCGCAGCTTTCCATGGTCGACTCGAAACAATTTCCATGATCACAGTCAGCATCACCTCACAGAGACCCACATATGAGGAGAACATTCTTGTAAAAAATCCCCATCACTCCATCAGCAGCACTGCACAACTTGGAAATAGAATATCCTTGCACCGTAATTGGAATTGTTTCAGTCAGCGCAGGTCTATTATGGTGGAATTTATGCTACCTTTTCAAGTAGCCAGGACTACTTACCCTTTGAGGCGAAAATCCTCCGCGCGAAAAACTACTCCGAATTGCGATGTAGTGCATGCAGTGCTATGGCCAAAATAGTGAGAATATTGCTGCGTGCCCCAATATCGCTGAGTGCCCCAAACTTCTGGGGTAGGCCAATTCATTGTAATCATTGCAATCAGTATCATCAATTATAGGTTAGGCCAATCAATTGTAAGCATTGTAAGCATCATCGTCATCATCATCGTCATGATTATGATCATCACTTATGGGGTAGGCCAATGGGTTGTAATCATTGTAATCATCATCACCTTCACTTCTGGGATAGGTCAATCATTGCAATCATCATCATCATCATAAATGATGGGGTAGACCAACTGACTGGGCCCAAGAAAAACTAGTATATATACACGCTCGTCATTTCGTTCGACATCTAACTGCGAAAGCATTCTCACTTCGACAAGAGTTACTACTCACTCACTCACCTGCGCTACCAACATCGAACCTACTACGGCGTGGACAGCGACCTCCTCATCATCTTGCGTCCTTCCCCCTTGACCGCTGCGGTTTGCCAAGGCTAGAATGTCTCGCCAAACGCTGGCATGCATCGCATCGCTCATGGTGGTGATGTTGCTGCAACTTCCCACTAGCCATGCAACGTACCCCACTCGTCCTGCAGACTGCAAAAAGTACAAGTAAGTCCATGTGGTTCGGAACCGCGGTCTCGGATGTGATAAATTCTGTTGTAGGCGTTATCGAACACTGCTCTAATGGAACGCTGCTTCACTGCCCAACTACGGCCTGTTTATGGCAATGCAATGGAATGGAATATGATTCACACTCACAAATTGCATATTAGCCTTCGCATAACATCCGCATCACATCGTCATTCGCAGGCAATTGTAATCAAGAGTGATAGCAACACAGCACTTGACAGGATTGACGTAGGGAAGGTCGATGAGGCACTATTTTATTTATTGGGCATGCCTAGCTTCACTGACCCCTAGGATTCTGACCAAATGATCGTCACATAGGTGGAATTGGAAATATTACCTGTGCAACATGGACGAGCGCAGTAGGGTAAATGGATAACAATACATGACAGTGTTATCTCTCAATTGAGTACAACATACATGACATTGTTATCGTCAAGCCATTGTTCGTCCAAGACGAGCCCACTCCACAACATCCGGGAGGGGTCTCCCAACAAATCCCCAGAAATAAAGGCAATATTGCAGCAAACAAGCATTATTATCAAATATAATCAATTAAGTTCTAACTCACATTGGTGTCGTGGTTGGTGGGAAAATAACCGCTGAAGACGTGTTAAATTCATTAATATATGTACTAAATTAACAAGGTGAGATACACAATGCATGTAATGCTCAGAAAAGGGCAGAAAATACATTGTATCCCCTGAGCGAGGCAGCCTGGTGGCGGGAACTTTATGTTTATAAACTGAGAATAGGACGGGTGACAGTTGCCCGTTTGCTAAAACGTTTAAACCTGCTATAGGGACTACAACGCCATGGCCTGTAAAGCATGTCAGGACAACTACGGTGTATGGCTTCCATTTTGGCTCGGGAGAGTCGAAAGTGGTGTCTGCAAAGGTAGGTTTTTTGTCACGGGGTTTTCAGCCCAAGGAGGCAGTAACAACATTTAGAAACCAACTTGCAGTCCACCGGTATCCCTCCCCCCAGTGTTGGCACAAGATAAGCCCAAACCACAACTTCTGGAGGGGTCTTCTAACTAGCCTCTTTCAATCAATACATGACGTGACGCATTGTACGGCATGTACGCATATCCGGTTGCCTTCTATCCACTTCACACATGAACCCACCCACTCCTCCACCATCCCACCCTCAAGATTTTGCATTTATTATTTGTTTGCACTCATCAGCTTAAGCTTATCCAGGGGTCGGATAACTTAACGAGTCCTGGTTGAAGACAACGAGTCTATCAAAGGCCTAACGACTCAAGCGATTTTTAACGTGCTATAACTCGAAATCTTTCCATAGCGCTTGTAGCTCTGGGGCAAAAACTATTTATATGATATTCCAAGCAAGATGGAGGAGTTATTACAGTATTCCCTACTACTAGTAGCATACAGATTTGAAAGGGGGCAGTGCACATATATCATATGATCATAAAAATACAAAACGTGTAACGAACAGAATAAAAACCACATGCATTCAGTCTGCTGGCGTACCTTAGGTTTGGAAGTTGCCATTATTTATCAATGAGGTCATGAGGAGATTGGATAAAGAACAATGTGATAATAATGCTTTGATCTTGATTACCGGTATGCTACTGCCGAAGACGGCAAGCAGCCTTAAAGGCTGGAGCCATGTAACCAAATGCATATCATATATTTGGACGCAGATCCAGAATATGCACTAGTGCCCCCTAGCTAGGTATGAAAGCACATCGAGTCCATTTGTGCCCCCCCAGGTGTGAGTGTTCAGGTATGCTGTCCACTAGTGTGTGTCTACGTTCCAATGTGCATGTGATCATAAGCTGTATCCCGCCAGCCAGGCCGCTGATACGTACCCCTATCCATCTTGCAGGTCTTCCAGGGGCCCCAGGTGAACCAGGTGAACCAGGCAAGGTTGAACCAGGCGAGAAGGGTCCTGACTGACACCCAGGCCCCGACGGTAAACCAGGCAACAAAGGCCCTGGCGGTATGCCAGGCCCCGACGGAAAGACAGGACCCACAGGTCCCAACGGTCATCCCGGCCCCGATGGTGACAAGGGACCCACAGGTCCTGACGGCAAGACAGGACCCGATGGCAAGACAGGACCCGACGGCAAGACAGGACCCAACGGTAATACAGGACCCACTGGTCCTGACGGTCACCCCGGCCCCGACGGCAAGGAAGGACCTATTGGTCATCCTGGCCCGGACGGCAAGACAGGACCTGACGGCAAGACAGGCCCCGGAGGCATAACAGGACCCACAGGTCCTGGCGGTCACCCCGGCCCCGATGGCAAGACAGGACCTGAAGGTCATCCAGGCCCTGACGGCAAGACAGGACCTGAAGGTAATCCAGGCCCCGACGGTGATCCGGGACCCACAGGTCCCAACGGTCATCCTGGTCCTGATGGCAAGGAAGGACCTGTTGGTCAACCAGGCCCTGATGGCAAGACAGGACCTGGCGGTAATCCAGGCCCCGGAGGTAAGACAGGACCCACAGGTCCCTACGGTCCTCCCGGCCCCGATGGCAAGACAGGACCCACAGGTCATCCAGGCCCTGATGGAAAGACGGGACCTGGCGGTAATAAAGGCCCCGACGGGAAGACAGGACCTGACGGCAAGACAGGCCCCGACGGCAAGACCGGACCCACTGGTCCCAACGGTCATCCCGGCCCCGACGGCAAGTCAGGACCTATTGGGCACCCAGGCCCCGACGGCAAGACAGGACCTGACGGTAAACCAGGCCCCGACGGCAAGACGGGACCCACAGGTCCCAACGGTAATACCGGCCCCAACGGCAAGACAGGACCTGACGGTCATCCAGGCCCCGACGGCAAGACAGGACCCAAAGGTCCTGACGGTAACCCAGGACCCAAAGGTGAACCAGGTAAACCAGGAGAACCAGGCTCTGAGAAGTCTGACAAGGACACCAAGAAGTCTGACAAGGACACCAAGAAGTCTAAGAGCACTGAAGACAAGAAGTCTAGCAAGAAATCTAGCACAAAGTATGGCAAGTAGGGGTACTACTGACTTAAGTTGTCTGGCATGGGCATTACAGACTCCAAGAAGTCTGACAAGAGCACTGCAAAGTATCTGTGGGCGGCATGGAAATCCTAGACTTGTGCAAAGATGGTTCAACAGGCCTAGCCTGCCCCCCCCCCCCCCCCTCCACGTGGAGAGGCGTAGCTTGCTTGCTTGTTCAGCTATGCTGTATCTTTTACCAGAAGTCTGCTTAATTATGTGATATGAAGTTTGAAACACTGAATAATTGTATTGAGTTGTGAGAGGTTGAATAGACATGCATAGAATATTCCCACAAATTGGGAAATATAAAGTAAATATTGCTCGCTGTGAATCTCTTTTTTCTGATATGACTTGTTGAGCTCTGAACCAACAATTTCCTAGTTTTAATCTGGGACTAATGAATACTGACTAAATTTTCCTGCAACTCAGAATCTTCTGCCCACATAGCTAATGTAAATATCTGGAATAAACATGCCGATGCTCACTTTCCTGCAACTCTATCTAGATCTGCTGCCCAGATAACTTTCCTGCAACTCGTGATACAATCGGTACCCCGGTGGAGCCCCAGGCAGGTCGTGTGGTGAGGGGTGAGGGGTGAGGGGCCGCGGGGGTGTGGATGGGGGTGGTGCTAGGACCCCCACCCCATACCCGCATCCCCCCCCCCACCCAACCCCTCACCCCACCACCTCACCTCCATCTTCACCCCTCACCCCCCCCACCCCCCCACCTGCCTCTAACCTCCACCTTCACCCCTTACCCCACCCACCCCTCACATCCACCTTCACCCCCACCTCAACCTTCCCCACCCCCACACCTCACCTCCACCTCTACCGTCACCCCTCGACCCACCTCCCCCACTGACCTTCCCCAGCCACCCATACCCGCAATCAGGCTTCTCCTCCAAACAGTGCCAGATCCCGTCCCTTAAAAGTGTGAAGACACCGCTCTGCACCTCCCCCACCCACCTCCGGCCCCAGAACCCACTTTACAGCCATTACCTCCCCCAACCATTCACGCAGTCAGGCTTCTCACCCCTCACCCCCCCACCCGCCGCCACTTCCGCCACCCAATGAGCCAAGTTTGAGAACTAATAGTTGGTCGGCCCGAAGGCAGCCAGACCTATGCATCGATACCACAATACGGATATTGAAATCGCCGTTACTCGTCCAGACCACCGGTCAAAACCACAATATGCAGGTAGGAACATGGTAGTGAAACCACCAAAAATTGCTGAAATAAGTGGTTGAAAGTTTGCAATGTATAACGACATTACTGACCATACCAAAATACCCTTGTACCCCCCATACCCAGGACCCACTTAACTCGAGGCGGTCAGTACACTTTTTACCCATCGCCACTCATTACTTTCTTTCCCTCACGCACAACGTTCCTTCATAGGTGGAATCCCGACTCAGCACCCATCATCGCCACCCGTGTATTCCGACCCTTCATAGCCATATTATAACTGAATGCATGCAATAGCTCACCGCCCCCGTTACTACAACCTAATAGTCCGACTCACCCAGTACAACGCACGAGCCCCAGGACCAACCTCCAGGGGACCTGCGGACGCGCCAGAGCACCCTCCTATTTGAATATTGTTTAAATGGTTAGAATATAATCTCAGAGAGAGAGAAAATTGTAACATACTCAGCAAAAATCAATGCCGAAACTGAACAGCGCCGGGGCAGCTGGACAGTTTTATAACAGTGAGGGTTTGAGCAACATACGCCTTGTACCTGGTCCAGGAGATAACCTCCAAAAAGCGTAAGAAAAAGCAAATCGCAGACCCAGTTGGTTGGCACCCTAGGGGGGACAGGCCTATGTAATGCTTAAGCAAAATTTCACATCGTGCTGTTTTGGTAAAAACAAAAACGGTCAAATCAGCCGTTTAAACTTACATCCACGCAACCCGTGTTTGATTCCCGTCGGGGGCGGATCAGATGTCCTTAGAACTCCCGTAGCCTGGCAGTTCCTGACAACAATGCATGCCCCGGAGTGGAACAGATTACCCAGCGGTCGCGAACACTGCCACTCTATCTGTGAGGCGCCTTAGCACTGATAAAGATTCTATCCCTGCCCTGCGTCCGGCGGGATAAGAACCCACCCACTCCGGGATATGCATTATTGTCAGGAACTGCTAGGCTACGGAAGTTCTAAGGAGATATGCTCAGAAGACTGTAGAACTCCCGTACGTAGCCTAGCAATTCCTGACACCCCAAATATTAAATTGTTCGGATAAGTAAGCAACTGCTTGTGCATCTTTCACCAAGGATGCCACTGCTGCTTGACGAACATTATACCACCCCCTGGGCCGACCTCCAGGGGACCCGCCAGGAGGGCACTTTTCGAGTACGGATCTCTGGGTCACGGACTGTGGACGCGGTGTTTTCAATTGTCGTTTCCCTCCTGTCCTGTGGACTCAACTTAGGGACCTGGAGCGTGTCTACGTCTCTACGATTTCCCCTAATTCGCATCTTCGTGCCTCTCGTATCTCACTGCATCAGCTCATTGTGCTTGACAAGGACATCTGCTGTTTCGCACTAGTCCATGCATGTTGCGCAGTAGCCTCGGGAGTTGCTGCACCTGCCTGCATGGAACTTCGGGGAGCCAGTGAGCTATTGACTTCATTAGCCTTCCAGGCCACCAAGTTTAATAATAATGCCATTTGCACAAACATTACAAATTCAAGCAGAATGCATTATGCAATAACTCATGTGTAACTAATGACAGATTGGTGCGTAATAGTCGTACTATATTGATTCTTGACCCCCCAAATATTAATTTGTACGGATGAGTAAGCACCTGTGTGTGCATCTTTTACCAAGGAGGCTGCCACTGCTGCTTGACGCACTATACGCCACCCCCTGGGCCGACCACCAGGGCACCCGCCAGGGCACCCTACTATTTCCATTGTATTTTTAGCTGTGAAAGGATTTTCACCCCATGAGGTGGGTCTCCCGACACATACCAGCGACACCGAGGATTCAGTTCGAATAGCGTTGCCACTCCTATAAAAGAGTGGGCGCACTTACTTCGAGGCAATTTATGGAGCTCCCCAAATCTACAATATCCGTCAACCTTAATTGGCAGAAACTATTATTGGCCCGTCTGTATCCAACTCGGAAGCCTATTCCAGTGTCTTCTTTCAGAAGTCTGGAGGTCATTTTGGTCACAAGTGGCCACCATAGCCTCATTCTGGGACGGTGCGGTAGCAGCTTCTGTGGAGCGCGAAGCGCTTGGCGCGAAGCGCCGCGACTTTTAAGGGGGGGTCCGGGGGGTGTAGCGGGATTTTGTTGGGGGGGGGGGGGGGGGGGGGGGGGGGGGGGGGGGGGGCTGCAAAAACATGCATTTTGCACATGGATGACATATGTTACACTGGTTTGTAACAACTTTGTTCAGCCTCCAATTGTACAGAAAAGTAACCACTGGGTCTAGTACTACAACCTAGCCCCAACATTCTGTCCAACCTAAAACATACTCACTATTAAGTTATCATCAATAAACATTCCTTGCGCATCATAAGAAAAGGGTCTACTTGACCATTTCACATCATGCAAAATGTGATACTATCAATTGTGGTGTTAGCATTTGGATGTGTGTGTGTGTGTGGGGGGGTGTGGGGTGGGTGGGTGGGTGGGGGTGGGGGGTGGTGGTGGTGGGGGGGGGGGGCTTCACACACATACACCCTCATCACACCTGTCTCCTGTGTTGGTGCAACCTCTGCTGGCATGGCCTAGACCCGGGGCCTAGACTTCTGTCCAAGCAATTTCCCTAAGGCAGGGGTTGAGGGGGAGGGGGGCGCGCCCAAGGTCCGACTTCTCCCATGAATTCGACGACTAGAGATGGTGCTTTGGTAGGACCGCGGTGCTTTGGGAGGACGTTGGGAGAGGGGTGGGTGGTGCGAATAGACTCGCATGGCCCTTCTAACGGGCTTCAAAGGAGTAGTCGCGACTGGATTGAAGACGAGCGACAAACCTGTCATTGCCGCGACTGTGCTTGGTAGATACCGCCTGCGCTATAATCAACAAATCAACAAACTAAGCTTGACTTGAACGGTGCCCACCCCTCACCCCTCACCTGGTGGAAGTTGGAGCGCGGGCTGCACTACTGTACTTTCTGGCTTGGGCAGTTGGCCTCAGGGGTCACTTTCAGTTCTTTCGGTTCTGACAAGAGCTGGCTAAGTCGCTTTGAGCTAGCTAGGTAGCTGGGCTGGGCTGGGCCTGTGCGACCCAGGTGCGACCAAGGTGCGACCCAGGGCACAAATCACTTACTCGCGGTCGCATTTGTGGCGACCAAGGGCCGATTTCGCCCTAAACTCGCACACCTGAGGGATGCACGGTGGTCGCACCTGGGTCGCCGATTGGCGACGGGTCGCAAAAAAAAGAAGCCCTATTCACCTACCACATATGAGAGATGCATATTGCCAAAACAAATTATATCATTATCCAATTAAATCCAATTACATTAAATCATATCAAGTCAAATTAAATTCGTTGCAAATTATAAAACTCATTTGGGATGCCCCTCCAGACTCCCTTGATTATAATTGGTCCTTTTGGGAGCCTTCCGCCATCTCCTTTTCCGCCAACATTTCGTGCGTCTACGGTAAAGGGTGCGGAATGAACCTTCTGACTGTCTAGTGTCTACTGTAGTGACCGAATTTGTTTTACTACCGTAGGGGCAAGAAATGTAGGGGATTTTATACAGTGGGAATAGGCCCCAATATGTGCCTCGAATTTGATTTGGCAGAATGATTGGGGAAAGCTTGAGCCAAATTGCTCCATAATTTGCCCTATTTACATTATTTAAGCAAATGAAGAAATGATACGTCCCACAAGCAGAAATAGCTGTGGAGAAACAACCTGGACAGAAAATAGATGCGCAGATTTCCATGAACGAAACAAAGCAATTTCCATGATCACAGTCAGCATCACAGCAGAGACCCACCTTTGAGAGAACATTCTTGTAAACAATCCCCATCACTCCATCAGCAGCACTGCACAACCTGGAAATATAAAATCCTTGCACCGTAATTGGAATTGTTCGAGACATTTCAGTCAGCGCGGGTCTACTGTAGCTGGGTTGGAATTTATGCTACTTTTTCAACTAGCCAGGAATATCTAGTACTATCCATTGAGGCGAAATCCTCAGTGCAAAAAAACTACGACTCAGAATTGCGATGTAGTGCATTCAGTGCTACGGCCGAAAAAGTGAGAATGTCGCTGCGTGCCCCAATATCGCTGAGTGTCCCAACCTTCTGGGGTAGGCCAATTCATTGTAATAATTGCAACCGTCATCATCAATTATAGGTTGGGCCAATGAATTGCAAGTCTTGTTGTCATCATCATTATCATCATCAGTAGCAATTCTGGGGTAAGCCGATGAAATTTAATCATTACGGTATCATCACCATCATCATCATCATCATCATCATCATCACCTTCACTTCTGGGATAGGCCAATGAATTGTAATCATCATCATCATCATAAATGATGGGGTCTACCAACTGACTAGGCCCAAGAAAAACTAGTATAAATACACGCTCGTCACATCGATCGATATCTTTCTTCGAAAGCATTATCACTTCGACAAGAGTTGGACTACTCAAGCACCTGCGTTACCTACAGCTACGAATTTACTACGGCGTGGACAGCGACCTCCTCATCATCTTGCGTCTTTCCCCCTTGACCGCTGCGGTTTGTCGAAGCTAAAATGTCTCGCCAAACGCTGGCATGCATCTCATCGCTCATGGTGGTGATGTTGCTGCAACTTCCCACGAGCCATGCGACGTACCCCACTCGTCCTGCAGACTGCAAAAAGTACAGGTAAGTCCATGTGGTCCGTCCGGAACCGCGGTCTCAGGTGTGACAAATGTAGGCGTTATCGAACACTGCTCCAATGGAACGCTGCTTCACTGCCCAACTACGGCCTGTTTATGGCATTGCAATGGAGTGGAATATAATTCACTCTCACAATTTGCACATTATTACATTAGAATTCGCATTACATCGTCATTCACAGGCAATTGTAATCAAGAGTGATAGCAACATAGCACTTGACAGGATTGACGTAGGGAAGGTCGATGAGGCACTATTTTATTTATTGGGCATGCCTAGCTTCACTGACCCCTAGGATTCTGACCAAATGATCGTCACAGAGGAGGTATTGAAAATATTACCCATGCATCATGGACGAGCGCAGTAGGGTAAATGGATAACAATACATGACAGTGTTTTGTCTCAATGGAGGTTTAGGTTTAGGTGTGGGTGTGGGGTGTGGGTGGGTGGGTGGGTGGGTGGGGGATCTTAATGAAGTATCTCTCTATGATATACAACCTACATTACATTGTTACCGTCAAGCCATTGATCGTCCAAGACAAGCCCGCTCCACAGCATCCGGGAGGGGTCTTCCAAGAAGTCATCAGAAAATGAAGGCAATACTGGTATTGCAGCAAGCACGCATTATTTTCAACAATAATCCATGAAGTTCTAGCAGTGGTGTGGATGCTGGTGTTAAAATAGCCGCATAAGATGAGATGCATAATGCATGTTATGCCCTGAAAAGGACAGAAGATAAATTGTATCCCCTGAGGCAGCCTGGTGATGGGAATTGCATTTTTATAAATTGAGAATAGGACCGGTGACGGTTGCCACTTTGCTAATACGTTTAACCTGCTGTAGGGACTACAACGCCATGGCCTGCACAGCATGTCAGGACAACTACGGTGTATGTATGTATGTTAACAGTCCAGGGGTAGGCCAAACAGGCTGAAGGGACTTGCCCAACCGTATAGGAAGGGCTTTAAAAAGAAAAAAAACGCTGATGAACTGACCCCCAAACAATTGTTTAACCGACGGGAGCACTGAGTTCGTGCTACAGTGATAATTTGATTCTACAATTTAATTTAAATCTAATTTAATTATACAATCCAATTTTAAATGCTGTTTCTGCTGTAGGGACTACAACGCCATGGCCTGCACAGCATGCCAGGACAATTACGGTGTGTGGCTTCCATTTTGGCTCGGGAGAGAAGAAAGTGGTGTCTGCGGTAGGTTTTTTGTTACGGGATTTTCAGCCAAAGGAGGCAGGAACAACATTTAGAAACCCACTTCCAGTCCACCGGTATCCTTCCCCTAATTATTGTTAACATATGCTCAGCCCGTTGTTACCCCCTGTGCAGGTGTATACTGCCGAACTTACAAAAGGGCGGACTAATGTAGTCATATGAACATACATTTTACATATAAATAAAATGTAATCAGCATCAATGTCAATGATGGTGACGATAATTATGACATAGAACAATACCAGTATCATATGCAGGCCAGTGTTGGCACAAGATAAGCCCAAACCACAACTTTCAGAGGGTTCTTCCATCTATCCTTTTTTAATCAACCTATGGCGTGACGCATTGTATGGCATGTAGGCTTATCCGGCTACCTTCCACCCACCTCACATATAAACCAACCCACTCTTTATTTCTTTAACCGTCTCACCCTCAAGATGTTGCATTTATTATTTGTTTGCACTCATCAGCTTAAGCTTATCTAGGGGTCGGATAACCCAACGAGTCATGGTTGAAGACATAACGAGTCTATCGAAGGCCTGACAACCCAAAATTTTCGACGTGCTATTACTCGGAGTAATGTTTCAATAACGCTTGAAGCTTGCGGAAACATCTATTTATATGACTTTTCGACTCAGGAGTTATAGTATTGCCTACTTGTAGCATACAGATTCCAAAGGGTGCAGTGCACATGTCTCATATGTTCATAAAAATACAAAGTGTACAACGAACAGAACAAAATACACATACATTTAGTCTGCTGGCGCACCCTAGGTTTGGAAGTTGCCATTGTCTCAATGAGGTCATGAGGAGATTATATGAAGAACATTGTGATAATAATGCTTTGCTCTGAGTTGATTATGCTACTGCCAAAGACTGAAAGCAGTCTTAAAGGCTGGAGCCAAGTAAGCAAGTGCAAATCATATATTTGGACGCATATCCAGAATATTATAATATACACTAGTGCCCCCTAGCTAGGTATGAAAGCACATCAAGTCCATTGGTGCCCCCCCAAGTGTGAGTGTACAGGTATGCTGTCCAGTAATGTGTGTTTACGTTCCAATGTGCATGTGATCATGATCTGTATCCCGTCAGCCAGGCCGCTAATACATACCCCTATCCATCCTGCAGGTCTTCGAGGGGCCCCAGGTAAGCCAGGCAAAGTTAAACCAGGCAAGAGGGGTCCTGACGGACACCCAGGCCCAGACGGTAAACCAGGCAACAAAGGCCCTGACGGTCATCCCGGCCCCGACGGCAAGACAGGACCCGATGGCAAGACAGGACCTATTGGTCCCGACGGCAAGACAGGACCTATGGGTCCCGACGGCAAGACAGGACCTGACGGCAAGACAGGATCTATGGGTCCCGACGGCAAGACAGGACCTATGGGTCCCGACGGCAAGGCAAGAACATAACCTATGGGTCCCCCGACGCAAGACTGGACCTGACGGTAAGACGTACCTATGGGTCCCGACTGCAAGACAGGACGCCTAATTGTTCCCGACGCAAGACAGGACCTATGGGTCCTGACGGCAAGACAGGACTTGACGGCAAGACAGGACCTATGGGTCCCTATCCCCGACGGCAAAGACAGAACTGACGATAGACAGGACCTATGGTCCCGAGGCGAAGACAGTACCTGAGCGGGAAGACATGCAACGCTATGGGTCCGCGGCAAACAAGACCTGACGGAAAAAAAGGACCCTATGGGTCCCGACAGCAAGACAGGACCTGACGGGAAGACAGGACCTATGGGTCCCGACGGCAAGACAGGACCTGGACGGAAGAACCAGGACCTATTGGTCCCATGCAAGACGGACCTGACGTGAAGCAGACCTATGGTCCCTACTGGCAAACCGGACCTGACGCAGACAAGACCTATGGGTCCGACGGCAAACAGGAATCTGACGGAAGACAGGCTCATGTGTCCCGACGGCAAGACAGTACCTATGGGTCCTGACGCAAGACTGGACCTATGGGTCCCGACGGCAAGACAGGATCTGACGGCAAGACAGGACCTATGGGTACCGACGGCAAGACAGGACGTATTAGTTCCTGACGCAAGACATGACCTATGTTACCACGACGCAGACGAACGATGGCAAGACATACCCTTGGTACCCGACCGTGCACGACAGGACCTGACGGGAAGACAGGACCTATGGGTCCCGACGGCAAGACAGGACCTATGGTCGCGCCTGACGCAAACAGGAAACCTATGGTCCCCCGAAGGCAATACAGGACCTATGGGACCCCGACGCAAGACAGGACCTTAACATGGGCCCCTGACGGCAGACAGACCTATGTTCCCGACGGCAAGACAGGACCTATGGGGCCCTCGTCAAAAGGACGTTATTGGCCCCGACGCAAGACAGACCTGATGGCAAGACGGACCTAGGGCCCTCCGACGGCAAGAAAGACCCCAGGACCTATGGGTTCCGACGGCAAGACAGGACCGATTGTGCCGACTCAAGACAGGACCTATGGGACCCGACGGCAAGACAGACCCGACGGTAAGACAGGACCTGACGGCAAGACAGGACCTATGGGCCCCGACGGCAAGACAGGACCTGACGGCAAGACAGGACCTATGGGTTCCGACGGCAAGACAGACCTATGGGTCCCGACGGCAAGACAAGAGACCTATGGCCCCGATGGCAAACAGGACCCGCACGGTTAAGACAGGACCTGACGGCAAGACAGGACCTATGGGCCCCGACGGCAAGACAGGACCTGACGGGAAGACAGGACCTTTGGGTCCCGACGGCAAGACAGGACCTATGGGTCCCGATGGCAAGACTGGACCTGATGGCAAGACAGGACCTATGGGTCCCGACGGCAAGACAGGACCTATGGGTCTCGACGGCAAGACAGGACCTATGGGCCCCGATGGCAAGACAGGACCTATGGGCCCCGACGGCAAGACAGGACCTGATGGCAAGACAGGACCTGACGGCAAGACAGGACCTATGGGCCCTGACGGCAAGACAGGACCTATGGGACCCGACGGCAAGACAGGACCCGACGGTAAGACAGGACCTGACGGTAAGACAGGACCTATGGGCCCCGACGGCAAGACAGGACCTGACGGGAAGACAGGACCTATGGGTCCCGACGGCAAGACAGGACCTATGGGTCCCGATGGCAAGACTGGACCTGATGGCAAGACAGGGCCTATGGGTCCCGACGGCAAGACAGGACCTATGGGTCCTGACGGCAAGACAGGACCTATGGGTCCCGATGGCAAGACTGGACCTGATGGCAAGACAGGACCTATGGGTCCCGATGGCAAGACTGGACCTGATGGCAAGACAGGACCTATGGGTCCCGATGGCAAGACTGGACCTGATGGCAAGACAGGACCTATGGGTCCCGACGGCAAGACAGGACCTATGGGCCCCAACGGCAAGACAGGACCTATGGGCCCCGACGGCAAGACAGGACTTATGGGCCCCGACGGCAAGACAGGACCTATGGGTCCCGACGGCAAGACAGGACCTATGGGTCCCGATGGCAAGACTGGACCTGATGGCAAGACAGGACCTATGGGTCCCGACGGCAAGACAGGACCTATGGGTCCTGTCGGCAAGACAGGACCTATGGGTCCCGATGGCAAGACTGGACCGGATGGCAAGACAGGACCTATGGGTCCCGATGGCACGACTGGACCTGATGGCAAGACAGGACCTATGGGTTCCGATGGCAAGACTGGACCTGACGGCAAGACAGGACCTATGGGCCCCGATGGCAAGACAGGACCTATGGGCCCCGACGGCAAGACAGGACCTATGGGTCCCGACGGCAAGACAGGACCTATGGGTCCCGACGGCAAGACAGGACCTATGGGTCCCGACGGCAAGACAGGACCTGACGGGAAGACAGGACCTGATGGCAAGACAGAACCTATGGGTCCCGAAGGCAAGACAGGACCTATGGGTCCCGTAGGCAAGACAGGACGTATGGGCCCCGACGGCAAGACAGGACCTATGGGTCCCGACGGCAAGACAGGACCTGACGGGAAGACAGGACCTATGGGTTCCGACGGCAAGACAGGACCTATGGGTCCTGACGGCAAGACAGGACCTATGGGTCCCGACGGCAAGACAGGACCTATGGGTCCCGACGGCAAGACAGGACCTGATGGCAAGACAGGACCTATGGGTCCCGATGGCAATACAGGACCTATGGGTCCTGACGGCAAGACAGGACCTAACGGGAAGACAGGACCTGATGGCAAGACAGGACCTATGGGTCCCGACGGCAAGACAGGACCTATGGGTCCCGACGGCAAGACAGGACCTGACGGGAAGACAGGACCTATGGGTCCTGACGGCAAGACAGGACCTATTGGTCCAGACGGCAAGACAGGACCTGACGGCAAGACAGGACCTATGGGTCCTGACGGCAAGACCGGACCTATTGGTCCAGACGGCAAGACAGGACCTGACGGCAAGACAGGACCCACCGGTAAGACAGGCCCCGACGGGAAGACAGGACCCACAGGTCCCATTGGTCACCCCGGCCCCAACGGCAAGACAGGACCCAAAGGTCCTGACGGTAACCCAGGACCCAAAGGTGAACCAGGAGAACCAGGCTCCGAGAAGTCTGACAAGAGCACTGTAGACTCCAAGAAGTCTAAGAGCACTAAAGACAAGAAGACTAGCAAGAAGTCTGGCAAGTAAGGGCACTACAGACTGAACGCGTCTGGCATGGGCACTACAGACTCCAAGAAGTCTGACAAGACCACTGCAAAGTATCTCTGGCCATGGAAATCCTAGACTTGTGCAAAAATGGTTCAACAGGCCTAGCCTGCCCCCCCCCCCCCCCCCCCCCCCCCCCCCCCCCCCCCCCCCCCCTCCACGTGGAGAGGCGTAGCTTGCTTGTTCAACCATGCTGTATCGTTTACCATGACCAGAAGTCTGCTTAATTGAGATCTATGCAGATGGTTCAACAGGGCTGGCCTGCCCCCCCCCTCCACGTGGAGAGGCGTAGCTTGCTTGTTCGACTATGCTGTATCTTTTACCATTACCATAAGTCTGCTTAATTATGTGATCTGAAGTTTGAACCACTGAATAATTGTATTGAATCGTGGGAGGTTGAATAGACATGCATAGAATATCCCCACGAAATTGAACAGAAAAAGTAAATGTTGCTGGTTGTGATTTCTTCTTCTTTTGATGTGACTTATTGAGCTCTGAACCAATGATTTCCTAGTTTAAATCTGGGACATGACTACCAACCTAATTTTCCTGCAACTCAGGATCTTCTGCCCACATAGCTAATGTAAAAAATTGGAAGAGACATGCCAATGCTCTCTTTACTGCAACTCTATCTTGATCTATTGCCCAAACAGCTACGGTAATGTAAATGTCTGGAATAATCGTGCCAATGTTCATGATCATTCAGCCACGCTGAGCAGTAAGAAAGGGAAGTGTGGGCAATCCGTGTTGATGTTAGACCCAACCAATCCTCATCGTTGATCACGCGCACAAGAAGATCAGTCTGCATTGGAGGGATGGAGCTGGAGCAGAACATGGACAGGATTCATGTCGGTAGCTTGTGAGCATCGCTGGTGAGGATAGTGTTTATTATATTCTCATAATAGCCCTAGAAGGGGAATCTTGGGCACTCCTAGTTAATGATAGACACAAGAAGATCAGCCGGCATTGGATCTTCTGTTGACGTGCGTGCAGTTCGTACGAAGGATGGTGCTGAGCCTCTCCATCTCGTAGCCAGTAATGATTAGGGGTCGGCAATATGATATCATATGATATCCTGTCATCTTTGGCCTGGGGCACCATATCATATGATATTGAATGGTATGATTTGTGTATGATATCATATGATATCATACTCGTCTTTGGTCAACATCATATGATTTGCCGTTCCCTAGTAATGATAACGCCTAGTAGGGCGTGGTATTAAAGGAGCCCCGTCTTACGACAGTAGGGAACGGGCCGCTACCCCTCTGGCTGCTACTTTACCTGGACAAAGCTACCATGGCTTTTGACAGCGACCGCAAATACTATGGCGCACCCATAGGGATTCGAACCTGGCACCTTCTTCGTTCGAAGAGCAAAAGAGACAGTACAGTAGCTTTTGAGCTAGTTGAGATTCTGATAGACAATGGGGCAGATGCTAAAGTGATGGATGGAGTGAGTGCATGTCTATCTAGTGGTAATAGTGGTGGTGGTGGTGTGTGTGTATATGTGTATGAGTGAGTGAATGAGTGTGTGTGTGTGTTGATCCACACGAGAAGATCAGCCGGCACTGGTGTGGATCTGGAGCAAGACATGGGCAGGAATCGAATCGGTAGCGTGCGGCTGTTGCTGGTGAGCAATATGTGTGTGGGTGTGGGTGTGAGTGTGAGTGTGGGGGTGGGTGGGGCTGGGGGTGTGGGTGGGGGGTCTTTTCTAGTAAGGGAATCTTGGGCACTCCTCGTTCATGATCAACACGAGAAGATCAGCCGGCACTGGTGTGGATCTGGAGCAGGACATGGGCAGGACTCGAATCGGTAGCGTGCGATTGTAGCTGATGAGCAAAACAAGACCGTAGGTACCTTCTGCTCCCCCCTCCTCTTCTAGGTCTTGCCTCATGGCCTTCAGCTCTTGAAGCATCTGTTGATGAAAGGCTTCAACGTCCAAGGCTGGACACCAGTCCGTAACCTTCTTTATGAAGTCAGCGACAGACTCTACCTTGTACTCCTGGATCTGGTGGTGGTGGTGGTGGTGGTGGTGGTGGTGGTGGGGGGGGGGGGTATTAAAAGCTTATCTCCGGGCAGTGAGTGCTAGGTATCTATGTTGAATTCTTTGCAAAGAGAGGTCAACAATAAGAAGAGACGAGAAATATGGATGAATGATGATCACAAAAAGCAGCCACTAGTTTCGCTGGAGGTCATTGTGCCAAGCAGGGTTGTACAATGGTGCTTCACATACAACATTCCATGACCCCAAATCTGGCCCATATCTGCGTTTTGAGACGTAACGCTCTTCAAAACCTACGTTCCATGAGCCTAATTCGGCCCAAATCTACGTTTTGAGACTTGATTCTCTTCAAAACCTACATTTTGAGAGCCGAAATGCGGCCCCAATCTGCGTTTTGAGGCTAACTCTCTTCACAATCTACGTTTCATGAGCCTAAATGCGGCCCAAATCTACGTCTTCAGGTGTAAGTCTCTTCAAAACCTACGTTTCATGTGCCTAAATGCGGCCCAAATCTACGTGTGGAGACATGACTCTCTTCAAAATCTACGTTTTGAGAGCCTAAATCTGGCCCAAATCTACGCTTTGAGACGCAACTCTCTTCAAAAATCTACGTTCCATGTGCCTAAATCTGTCCCAAATCTACGTTTCACAAGCCTACATTTGGCCTTAACCTACGCTTTGAGACGTAACTCTCTTCAAAATGTATGTTTCATGAGCCTTAATCCGGCCCCTAAACTAATAGGCCCTCCAAATCTGTGTTAGGATGAGGAGCCGTAACGCTGGGAATAAGCAACGGGACAGTCGGGGGCGCGAGTCCGACCGGTCCAAACACATTCACAGGCACACCAACACCCACTGCACACCAACACCCACTCAGAATGTACCGCGTTTACATATGCACACCAACAGTGAGACCGACACCCACCACCGAACCACACCAACAACGACATACACCGCAACAGGACCCACACCAACACACATCCCACACCAACGCCTAAGTCGACCGACAACCCACAAACGACCACACCCAAACAGCTAACTACACAACAACGCAACACCCAAACCACACCTACAGCGACCTCCACAACACCTCACCCCCCTACAAAAAGAACTGTCATCTACCTAAACCACACTACCCACACCAACACCTACCACAGGCCAACACTGCCCCACCCAAAACAAACACCTACAGCTACCTTACCCCACACCGACCCCACACCAAGACCGACATCTACCATACACTACACCTGTCCCACACCAACACAACCCACACCACACTTACATCGTACCTACACCCACACCACATGTAGCACCTAGCCCACAACCAACACCCACACAATACACCACACCCGCACCTACCCCACCAACACACACCAACACACAATCACCAAAACACACTCCAAACACCCAGCCATCCAACAACGACAGTCTAATGTAGCCCCACTCAAACACCAACACCACAACATGCACCAAAACATATACACACAAGCACCCAACCACTACCCACACCAACACCGATTCAACACCAGGCACCTACCCACACCAACACACACCCACACCAAAACCACAACACACTCCAAACCCAGCCAGCCAACACCGACAGCGACGGAGCCACACCCAACATCACCCCACACACACACACCAAACCCTATACACACCAGCACCACCCACCCACACATACACCTAATCAACACCCAAACACCCACACCAGCACCTACCCACACAACACACACCCACCACAACACCAACACACTCCAACACCAGCATAACCAACCACCTACATCTACTTTTCCAACCACAACCCCACATCACAAACCAAAACCGATCAAAACCATTGCACCCACACCACCCATCTATTTAAAGAAATGGCACCACCAACTACTCCATAACACCGCAAAGACGACGACACCGAAAACCGAGCAACCACCAAGAACCAACCAACCACAGCCAACACCGAGCAAAACCAACACACACACCAGCACTCGACCACACCGAACACCAAGCAAACACCCACAACCCCCAACCACACAAACAACACCGAGACACACAAACACCCACCCACACCAACACATATCCACACCATCACCAACACCAGCAACTACCCACACCAACACCCACCCACCCACACCAACACCCACACCAGCACCTACCCACACCAACACATACACCACACATAACCCACCAACCCACACAACACCCACACCAAGCACCTAACCAACACCAGCACCTACACCACACCAACACCTACCAACACCACTATACCACCCACCCCCACCCACCCACCACACCAACACATATCCACACCCAACACCTATCCACACCAACACCCACCCACCCACACCAACACCTAGCCACAACAACACTACATTTTACCTACAAAACACCAAAGCCTACATCCATTTTCATATTCCACAACCACACGAACACCAGCACCTAATGTACCTACCCACACCCGACACCAAAACCTACACCTACCTACATCAACACCTGCCCCACACCAACACATTCACCAACATCCATTGCATACTCCGCACCCACACCCACACCAACACCTACAGCTACCTAGGCCCACACCTACCTATACCAACACATACCCACATCAACACCTACATCATTTCATATCCACACCCGCACCCACACCAACACCTACCCCACATCACTTACACCGTTCTCATTCCTTACTCGGATGTGAGGACTATTTTCCAAGCCTCAGTCAGCAAGACTAACACGTGAGTGTCACTTTTAATACCACGCCCCACCAAGCGTTTATCGTTACTTACTCGGATGTAAGGACTCTTTTCCCAAGCGCTCAGTCAGCAAGGACTACCACGTGAGTGTCATTTTTCTTGTCCAGTCGAGCAGTCATCTGGCGAAGGAAAGGTTTAACCCGATTGATCCATTTATTCTGGTGACTAGCACTCAGGGCCCCTGCCTTGCCATGCGCCTCAAGAGCCTCCTGTTCCAACTCCTGAAATCTTTGCAGCTTGGGAGGAAGTTGCAGGGGGTGGGTGGGACAGGCGAGATGAATGAATGCATATGGGTGGAGTGTATGTGAGCATGGGTGGTGTGTTGTGAGCAGGATTGAGCGCATGGCTGTTAGCATGGGTGGAGTGTGAGCAGGAGTGTTAGCAGGGCTGTGGGTATGGGTGGAACAGGAATGGAGTAAACGTGGGCAGGAGTGTTAGCAGGGCTGTGGGTATGGGTGGAACAGGAATGGAGTAAACGTGGGGAGGAGTGTTAGCAGGGGCTGTGGGTATGGGTGAACAGGAATGGAGTAAATGGGGCCGGAGTGTTAGCAGGGCTATGGGTATGGGTGGAACAGGAATGGAGTAACTGTGGGCAGAGTGTTAGCAGGGCTGTGGTATGGGTGGGAACAGGAATGGAGTAAACTGTGAGTATGGGTGGAGTGTGTGAGCAAGAGTGTGCGCAGGGCTGTTGGCACGGGTGCAGTGTGAGCCTGAGTGTTAGTGTGGGGCGGGTGGGACAGGAATGGAGTGCAAGCATATGGGTGGAGTGGTTGTGAGCATGGGTGGAGTGTGCGCATAGCTGTTGGCATGGGTTGAGTGTGAGCATGATTGTCGGCAGGGCTGTGAGTATGGGGGGTGGACGGGCATCGCTGTTGGCATGGGTGGAGTGTATGTGAGCATGAGTGTTAGTGTGGGTATGGGTGGAGCAGGAGTGGAGTGAAAGCAATGGGTGGGGTGTGTGAGCAGGCGTGTTAGTGTGAGCATGAGTATTAGTGTGGGTGGCAAGTGTGAGCATGAGTATTAGTGTGGGTATGGGTGTGTGGGACAGGAATGGAGTGAAAGCATGGGTGGAGTGTATGTGAGAATGGGTGTGTGGTGTGTGTGGTGTGTGTGGTGTGTGTGTGTGTGTGTGTGTGTGTGTGTGTGTGTGTGGTGGTGGTGGGTGTATGTGGTGTGTAGTGTGTGTTGTGTGTGGTGCGTAATGTGTGTTGTGCGTGGTGGGTAATAAAGCACCGTTCTGTTCCCCCTGACCCATGGCCCCTGTCCAAGCATTGCTTTCCTTTTTTACTACGAGCAGCAGCTTCTAGGTAGCTACCTGAGCCAGGGATTGGTCTAAGCCCCCAGGATTTCAACAGTGCCGCACCATACACACTACACACCACACCACACACTACACACACTAAACAGACACACCACGCCCCAAGATTACAACAGTGCCAGAAGGCTGGTAATACCAGCTTCAAGGTGTATACTAGGTAGCTATAGGTTTGACTGAAAAGTTAGCCAGGGGAGCTGCCTAGAAGCTGCTCCTGGTAGCTGACAAGAACAGCTATGCCCACAACAGGCTGCTTTCCCAACCTGATTTGAAAAATGGCTCAATGGTGGACCTCGTCAAAAACGAGTGAGACGGTTCGAATCCCCATGGTGCGCTTTAGTGTTCGCGGTCGCACATGGTAGCTTTGTCCAGGTCAAGTAGCAGGCCCGTTCCCTACTGCCGTAAGACGGGCTCCCTTAACTAACACCCCCACCAGGTGTTATTACTACTTTTTCCTCACACCACTATAGCTTGAAGGACCCCCCAACTTTAAAAGGGGGTCTCTTCCATTTAATCAAATCTTGAGGACTTTAAAGTGGCCCCCAATGTAGCAACCACCCCAAACACGAAAGTGCTCATTGCAAGCACTTGTCCTTAGAGAACGGCAATATGATATCATATGAAATCATGTCATCATATGATATCATATGATGCCGGCAGTCTGACTAGGCTTGAAGTTACCAATTATAGACAATATCATAGATGCAATGTGTATGATATCATTTGAAATCATACTCGCCTTTGGTCAACATCATATGATATGCTGGTCCCTGCTTGTGCTACAGGTACCATTTGCCGCAAGGAGCTTTTTAATAGCCCCTCTTAAAGAAAAGATAAAGCCTAGGGGTGTGGTGTTAAGGGGACCCTGCCGAACGCCGCAGCTGAGGAAAGTCACCATGTCAGACATATTAAGTGCCACCATCTAGGCGTTAGGGACTCCTTCATGCGACTGTGTGGCAAGAATGCTGGTACAGGAAGCAATACATTCTCTGTGCATCCCCTCTTAATCGTATATAATTATCTGTGAGTATATGAGGCTGGACATGTGATTGGCTACCCCTCGAACTGTTACACAAATTTGGGGGGTACAAGCCAAATACCCTTGTATAGCTTGTAAGGGTCCATTCAGGGTGGGGATTCGCCTCTGGGGGAGTGTGCCATGGGGGAGCTGAAAGAGGCGTCGAGGACCCCCCAAGTAATGATAATGCCTGGTGGGGCATGGTATTAAGGGAGCCCCGTCTTACAGCGGTAGGGAACGGGCTTCTACTTTACCTGCACAAAGCTACCATGGCGGTTGACAGCAACTGCAAACATTAAAGCGCACCCATAGGGATTCGAACCCGGCACCTTCTTCGTTCGAGGAGCTCAACCATTGAACCATTTGTCGAAACGAGGATGAAGACCCCCCGAAATATTTGCAGTGGCATATATGCACATGCATGTAGCACCTTACAAATCTACCCTGGTGATCATATGTTAACAACAGTCAAGGCCCGCCCCGATCTACAAACGTAGACTAGGGGGTTTCATCTGTCCAGGTTGCCAGGGGTAGTGGTAAATGTCACGATTGGAAAGTGATTCTAGCATCCCCCGCCTTTCCAATGGGTGCCTTCTAAGTACGAATATCTCAGTATTTATGTCTGAATCCTTGGTGGGCGCTGGTTTTGGTTTGTGTAAGGGTCCTCCTTCCTGGGGTGAAAATCCTTTCAATAGAAAAACAAATAACAGTGGTGGGAATCTCACTGGATTTTGTGCCTTGGCCAGTCTTTCTTCTGGCATTCCTTTCCGCAGTTAGAGGCACTGAGGCATTTCCGGCATGATTGAATATGCCTGCCGTCCAGCGTCCCTAGGAAGCATACCTGACATTTTTTCGGCAGGTTGCAATGCTTCCCGGGCGAAGTGCTGCCGCTGCCGCCACTCATCGAGAAAGGAGGGAGGGGTAAAAGAAACAAGTCTTAGGCGGAGGGAGAGATACAAGAAACAAGTCTTAGGCGCGTCCCAAGCGACGCGGAAAAATTGGCTATCGTAGCGACAGGTGCACCGGAATCGAGTGCAGCAGACTAAGTTGAAGCCTGAGACCCTCTGGGATGTATTGTATAATTACCGCTTGTTAGCCTTGAATCGGGATGAAACCCAGTCGAAACCGGCAAGGCCCCAGGGGGCAGTTAGGCCGGACAGGCTAACTCGAGGCCTAACGGCAACAGCCTGGCGCAGTAACCGCCCGTTCGCATCCAGGGTGGCATCGACCTGGACCTGGACCTGGACCTGAACCGAGACCTGGGACCCCTGGACCTAGAACGCGCGATAGAGGACGCGGCCTGAGGCACATCTGACCGGAGACGAGAAGAGAGAGAGAAGAGAGAGAGAGGAGAGAGAGAGCGAAGAGAGAGAGATGAGGAGGAGGGTGAGCGAAGAGAGAGAGAGAGGATGAGGGAGACGAAGAGGGGAGAGAGAGAGAGAGGCGGAGAGACCCCACCTCCTCACTTAGATCTTGTTAGATGTCTACGGTACTTTCCTATGTAGGGTTGGACTAGAGAATTATTCCTAATGTTACTTTTGGTTATTTTGATTACAGGTGGCTGGGACCGCATTGAATTGTGTAACACGCTGTACCAGGAGGAGAGGAGGGAGAGAGATAGGAGTAAGTAAACATAAACTCAGGCCAAAACACTGCTAAGGACAGGACAGGGGCACAACCGATGACGAGCGGGGGGGTCCAAGGCCTTTCAGCGTTAGCTAGACCCAAAGTAGTGGTTCGAGGATTTGTCGTTGCTGTAGACGTCATATCGCGTGAATCGATTACAGCAGTGTTGAGCTAGCAATAATAGCAGAGGCGGATTGATTAAAGGAAATAATGCGTACTGCATAGCTAAACCAGGCGCCGGGCGGCAGCCGGCACGTGGTCCATGATGGGGGACCTTCGTCCAGTGAGTACTCTGACTACCTAGAGATGAAGTAAAGTCAAGCTATAACAAGGATAGCTGCATAGGATAGAGAGCTCAGGCTGGTTTGATACACGTTAGTACCAGCGATAGCGTTGCAAGAATATATAACATGCAGTAAGAGCTCCAACGTTTCCTTCAGCAAAAATGGATTCTTGTCAACTGCGAGTCTTCGCCTTAGGTACCACTGGTACCATACCCATCACCAAGTTTCACCACTAGTACAAGCCTCTCACCTTCGGGAGCAGTCGCGAACACGTAGGAAAAAACTCATCTCAACTCAAGAGCATGAAGTTGAAGAGCTGCCATCTATAACAGCTTTCATCTCTTCAGGAGTGGAGGAGGAAACGTGAAAAAGCGGTGAGGCACTCTGATCTTACATAGAAGAAAAGGTAATTAACAGATTGAGTGGTGAGGCACTTAAGGGGCCACAACAATCGGGGTAAGAGCAGCGGCCTTGACCCATACTGTGTCATACAGCAAGAGGTGTCAGTGTACATCAGGAGATCGTTCTAAGGACACACACAAGTATTCAGAAAGTCATACACAGCGGGTGTAACACACCAGATGCTGACACTCTCCAGTGCACCTCTCCATAGGCCTATGAACAGCAGCAACAAATTGCTATCACTTTGTGGTATGGTTGTGAAAGTCCAGAGGATAGCCAAAAGCTTAAGGGACTAGACCACACTAGGGACAACCACATCAAAACAACACTGGAGGCTTTAAAGAGGGGCCAATTAACAGAATTCAAAAGCCTATTGAGCCTCCTTCCTACAGCCTGCTGTCCATAAAAACTGAATCCCTAAGTGTACACAATCCTTCTGATGGGGGGGGTTCTTGATGACTGAAATGCCCTTCTAGCCTCACCAATTGACACGTGATTCTACTACTGACTTACCTGGACCCGATTGGAGATTGAAGATTTGTAGACGCCATGTGATATAAAAAAACCTAAGAATTCAACAGAAAATATATCGGGCAGAGGAAAGTCAATGTGATCTTGCTGCCCTACCACTTTTTTAGTTCTGGTTGCACGCAGCAGCTTCTAGACAGTTCCCCTAGCTAGCTATTTAGCCAAACCCACAGCAACCTTGTGCACCTTGAAACTGGCAGAATCCTTGCTGCTAGGATAGCAGAGACAGCACCAGAGATGAAGGACACATACACGGACTACTAGTTTGTTGGGGTTTTATTTGCGTGATTTGGACAAGAAAACAATTGCCTGAATATAAGAGAACACGAAATATGTTTTTAATTGTATCCGTATTTCACTAGATTGACTTCTCAACATTCGAACTTCCATGAACTTCTCGCTGCTCATTTTCACGTTTTAGCATTCGAGTGAGCTATTCGCATTCATCCTGCGCTGCGCTATCGAATGCTCCACTGCCTATGTTCCAAGCAGTCGGTCAACTCTTCCGAAAAACAGCAAACAACAGGAGCTCCTGCTTTCGCAGAGGCAATGTGCTATTCTAAGTCGACGTCTACAAATCTGACGCGGAGTCGCAGCAACTTCTTGCTCTGGGGGTAGACGGTTACTTTGGTAGCGGCTGCACGCTGGGGGCAGCCGAAAAGTATATGCCAATAACGGGAAGAATTGCGACTTCCCTGGACTTCCCAACAGAGGGGGAATGCGAAAGCGCCACATACTTGGCGCATTCTTGATGGTCAGCCTATGCCAGGGAGCCAAGGCCTCCATGCAATCGAGAAACTCACAACGAATCCCCTTGGCTCCCACCGGAAGACTCCAGGACAGACACCTGCTCTTTCAAACGGGACGCTGCCAGTAACAATATGAACTGGAGGCACCTGGGGCTTACGCTCCCTTATTGCCGACCTAGACAAACCATGTCGCGGCGCCAATAATTCATTGGACCATGCTAATTTCTGACAGTTTTTCAAAACCCCTCGACAATAACCAATCCACTTTAGAAAAACACACCAAGCGCTCTGTTCCACGCACCGACATTCATAGACCAGGGAAAAACGGAAGCACAGGTTGGTCCCCATCTGCGGACCTCAAAGCTACGCGGAATCAGATTTACGCGGGGATAGTAGGAGTCAATGCGCTCCTCTCCACCCGTTTCCCTAAAGTGTGCTACCGCTATCTAGCAACACGACCTGATGCTCACTCAACACGCTGCTTCTTCTTTTCGCTGCTCTCTTCCCGTACTCAACTTCTGCCTCACAGGCCACCATTGCCCCTTTCTGCTTTCTTCATAAACACTAACCATAACCAATACGATGCGTCTCGCATAGGGGTCTCCAAATCTCACTCCCCGATCAACCTATGCTACGACAGTCTCGAGCTACCTATCAAACTCATAGGAAGCCACCGAATCTTGACCTGCCTGCCACACACCATTCAATAATGATTATCATCATCCCTGGGGACGTAAAAAATGCCGCCGACAAAACGATTCCATACCCTAGAGAGACTGCTTGGTCGTTGCCTCGCCCTGCCCAGCAGGTCATGTCAGATATTCAACCATCACCTTACACTCTAGAGAGGTTAGACCCACGTCCTTTCGACCAGCAGCAGGAGCACCCTTTATATCATTTCATGCCCTCACTGGTTTACTATCTACCCCAACACTCAATCCGTGTTTTTCCCTTGAACTTGCTCAGATCCATCACTATGGAATCAACGGGGCTGGGAATCCTCAAAAGCCTGAGTGGACTTGAGTACTTTCCAGGTACGGAGTCTACCACCCCCAACCTATGCCATCTACACTGAGTTACACCCCCACCTATGAATCTACCCTGAGTCTACCACCACCACATCTTGCCTCTACGTTGGAGTCTACCACCCCAACT
The DNA here is from genome assembly GCA_013435795.1 of Chlamydomonas sp. ICE-L. Taxonomy (NCBI): domain Eukaryota; kingdom Viridiplantae; phylum Chlorophyta; class Chlorophyceae; order Chlamydomonadales; family Chlamydomonadaceae; genus Chlamydomonas; species Chlamydomonas sp. ICE-L. Next base: position 957,392 of record JACBWV010000223.1, on the reverse strand, counting down.
AAGCCTCTACCGTGAGTTTACCAACCCAACCTATGCCTCTACCCTGAGTCTACCACCCCCAACCTATGCCTCTACCCGAGTCTACCAACCCCAACATAATTCCTATTACCCTAAGCTATACCACCCCCAACCTATGACTTCTACCCGAGGTCTAACACCCCCACCCTATGACTATACCCTGAAGTCACCACCCCCAACATATGCCTCTACCCTGAGTCACCACCCCCAAACCTATGACTCTTACCTGTGTTACACCCCCAACTATGCCTCTACCCTGAGTATACCACACCCCAACCTATTGCCTATACCGAGCTTACCACCCGCCCAAGGCCTTACCCTGAGTCTACCACACCCAAACCGATGCCATACCCTGAGTCTACCACCTCCACCTATGCCTTACCCTGAGTATAAAACCCCATCCAATTTTTTTTTTTTTTTCCTTCCTGAGTCTACCACCACACCCTATGCCTCTACCCTGAGTCTACCACCCCGACAGATTGCCTCTACCTGAGTCTACACCCCACCCTACCCTATGCCTCTACCCGAGTCCTACACCCCAAACCAATTCCTCTACCCCTGAGTCTACACCCCCGCCCGACCTAGCCTCTTACCGTGAGTCTTCCACCCCCAACTCATGCCCTACCTGGTCTACCACCCCCACCTATGCCTCTACCCAGAGGTCTACCACCCCCAACCTATGCCTCTACAGTGAGTCTACCACCCCAACTCAGGCCTCTACCCTAAAGTCTACCACCCCCAACCTATGCCTCACCGAGTCTAGCACCCCAAGCTATGCCTCTACCCCGAGTCTTACACAACCCCAACCTATTCCTCACATAAGGTCTACACCCAACCTACGACTATACCCTCAGTCTACCACCCCACCCTATGCCTGACCCGAGTCTACACCCCCAAACCCCCTTTCCTCTACCCTGAGGTCTAGCCACCCCCAGGCCTATGCCTTCTACCATGAGTTACCACCCCGACCCAAGGCCTATACCTGAGTCTACCACCCCACCCTATTGCCTCTACCCTTTTGGGAGGTATACCACCCCCAACCGACTTGCCTTACCCTCAGTCTTCTTACCACCCCCCCAACCTATGCCTCTACCCTGAGTCTACCACCACCCACCCAATGCCTCTACCCTGAGTCTACCACCCCCGACCTATGCCTCTACCGTGAGGTCTACCACACAAACTCATGCCTCTACCCTGAGTCTCCCACCCCCACATATGCATCTACATGAGTTCTACCACCCCCAACCTAGCTCTACCCTGAGTCTACCACCCCCCCAACCATGCCTCTACCTAAAGTCTACCCCCCCAACCTATGACTTGCCTGAGTCTACCACCCCCAAGCTATGCCTCTTACCCCGAGTCTACCAAAACCCCAACCGTATTCCTTACCATAAGTCTCCCACCCCCAACCTATGCCTCTACCCTGAGTCTACCACCCCCACCCCTGCCTTCTACCGTGAGCTACCACACCCAAACCTATGCCTCTACCTGAGGTTCTACCCCCCAACCTATGCCTTACCCTGGAGTCTACCAACCCCCAAACATGCCTCTACCTAAGTCTAAACCACTCCCAACCTCTGCCTTACATGAGTCTACCAACCCCAACATATGCCTATACCCCGAGTCTACCACCCCGACCCAAGGCCTCTACCCTGAGTCTACCACACCCACCCCATGCCTTTACCCTGAGTCTACCACCCCCAGCCTGTGCCTCTACCCTGAGTCTACCACCCCAACCATGCCTCTACCCTGAGTCTTACCACCCCCCAACCGATGCCTCACCCCTGAGTTTACCAACCCCACCGATGCATCTACCCTGAGTCTACACACACACCCAACCGATTTGCCTCTACCCTGAGTCTACCACCCCACAACACTAGCCTCTACACTGAGTCTACCACCCCCAACCAATTCCTCTACCTGAGTCTTACCACCCCCCAAACCTATGCATTACCCGCTGAGTCTACCACCCCCACCTCATGCCTCTACCGTGAGTCTAACACCCCAGACCTATGCATCTACCCTGGAGTCTACCACCCCCCCCTTATGCCTCTACCTGAGTCTACACCCCACAACTCATGCCTCTACCGTGAGTACTCCACCCCAAACTCATTGCCTCTACCTGAGTTACCACCCCAACCCAACCTATGCCTCTACCCTGAGTCTACCACCCCCAACTCTATGCCTATACCCTGAAGTCTACCAACCCCAACCTATTCCTCTACCCTGAGTCTCCACCCCCAACCTATGCATCTTATCGAGGCTACCACCCCCACCGTATGCTCTACCCCGAGTCTTCCACCCCCCACCTATGCCTCTACCCTGCGTTACCAACCACCACCTATGCTGTACCCTGAGTCTACCACCCCCCAACTATGCCTCACCAACCACTTACCAACCCCAGATGGCCCAGGGCTCACGACACCCCCATGGAGTATGGCAGGACAGTTGGAGGGGAGGCTCCAGGAGATGAAGGACCTTGCACCCCAAGCCACGCCTACCCCACCAATTTGAAAGCAGGGAGCAAAAACTTCATGGAGAACGGCACTGCCCCGCCTGGCCTACTCTCCCTCATGATATCCGCACCCGCCTTCATGCGATCTTGCCTTTTTAAATCTTGGCGGACCAAATAGTTCTTAGAAGGATCTCTACCTGGTATGATTATACATAGGAGGAACCCACTTTGGTTGTGGGACACCTCAATTTGTAAAGATTGTACTACCCCCCAGTACACCCAAATCATCCCCATGCCCAACTCTCCCATCCCAAATAGTACCCACTAAAAGCCATTAACGTGACTTTGTCCTACTGGATACGTTGGCACACACACCCCCGTGCATGATTTGGAACTCAACTTCGGTTGATTTGGTGGATCCTTTGGAACATTCTTCAGTGGGGCTACACTGGATGGCCTACGGGTCTCCCTTACAGAGACGTGCCTCGGGCAACGCACACAAAAAAATAAGGAACGTCCCCTGGCCCCCACTGACTAAGGGTCAAACTTTCAAAACGCATCAGGACTGTCTCCCGCCCCACCTGACCCGACATTGTAGAGGGAGAAAGCGCCACCCCCCTTCAAGCGAAGGCCAGCCCACAATCCCGGCCCTCAGCACTATCCTACAATACATGATAAACAATCTCAAGCCACTGCAAGTGCACGCATAAGCCTACCTCGGTGGACCTCATGCAAACACGGGGAAATTATCAAATGTGGGAGGACATCACCCAAAGTACTCAAAGCAACCCGTTAGCGACCGGGTGTTAGGCCGCTTCAATTCACCTCACCGGGAAATTTTTCAAATTTGCTAGCAGGCATAATGATACGGAATGCCCCCAGATGGGCATACTCCACCCAAATTGCACAACCGATTATAACCCTGACACACCAATCCCCACAACCTTTCCTTGATGAGTCCTACAATTTGGAATCCTACCTGGTACTAGCACAAAAACCAAATCCCGGAACGTCTACAAGGACATAAAAATGTATCTTGCACTTTCCACCCACCTCCCAAACCGCATATGGAATGCGGCTCTCATAACAAATACCATAACCACCTGGTATGGATAGACTTAGAAAACTCTCGGGCCTATCCATTTGGACTCCACACGGGCCGCCTGGCAGGCCCTATAGGGGCAATCCTAATCCTTAAAGATCTTTGCAGAGCGCAGGACATGAGGTTTTTGGACCCCCAATTCCAGCTTGGAAATGCGTCGGCTGTTACCAAAGATACAACCCCTCCGAACTCAATGCCTACGCTAACCAACATGGAATATACCATGATGGAGGACACCAGCTCACCCCAACGCACCTCCCCCCCAAACAACGAAATGGGACTGCGAACTGGGAGATGTGGACCTTAGACCCAACCTGAGTGCTATCCTACCATACATTGAGAAACAAATTCGATGCCACTGCCAAGTGCACGCCATCAATGCCTATCTCGGTGGACCATATGTCGACACAGAAAAAATATTCAAATTTGGGGAGAGACATCACCGGATACTCAAGGCAACCAGTAATGACCTGTGTGTTTGGCCAAACCACTTCATCCCTCGCAGGGGGAATTTTACTAATATGCTGATGCAGGCCTACATGCACACCGAATGCCCCCAGATGGGAATACTTCACCGAATCGTACAACCTGACTATAATCCGGAAGGAAAACACCCAAACCCGCACGACCTTATCCATGATGAACCCTACAACCTTGGGATCCTACCTGGCAGTAGCAAAGACCAACTCCTCCTACGTTGCAAGGACACCAGTAAATGTTAGCTGCACTTTACCACCCCCCTCCCAATCGCCTTATAAAACATGCTGGTGTCTAAACAAAATACCATAACATCTGGTTTATGGTATTGGATAGGACTCAGACAACCTCTCGCCATCCCGGATCCAAACCCGGGAGCCTGGCAAGGCCCTAGATGGGAACTCTTCTCCTTAAAAAAGGAGGAGCGCAGAATGAGATTTTTGGACCCCAAAACCAAATACCATCTGACGTTGCGACGCGACGGATTAATAGACACGTACCCCTACTACAACTTACTACAACACCCATGCTTCACAACCCAACATAGAAGATACATGATGAAGGACGCCGCCCGCCGATTCGCACACATCCCCCCCAACACGCAAATGGGAATGCGATACAGGAGATGTTGCCCCTTCAAACTGTCCAACCTGAAGAAGAAAACGTGGTACCCACAGAGCAACCCCCCCCCACAAAAAAATAGCGGCCCCCCAACAGAATCTGAAAACACTCGCAAAACCTGGGAACAACATTAAAAACTCAAACAAACAGCAATCCACATTCTTTTTTCCCCCAACCTCTACCACCACCACTTCCAAGGGAGCCCCCCCCCCCCCCAACAGGCTAAGGAAGCTCAAACAAACAGCTTTAAGCCAACATCTTTTACCCTCAGGATAATGGAACTGACCAACAACCCAACCACATGCCCAGTCACACCAAGACTACTACATGGCTAACATACATTTTCTACTCCTCAACCTGCAGAGGCGGAGAAGCATCTGGGAGCTAATTCTCAATCACATTTCCTAGACCACAAAACCTGATGGGCTATTCTTACAGAAACCAAACTGCTTCCTGCTCTCCTTATTCATTCATCAGAAGGAACTCCCCCAATACTCCCTTCATCACAGTAGTGTGGCCACAAACACCGGACACAACCAACGGTTAAAGCGAGGGGTCATAATCCTCACCACAAGCAATAGGCCCCGTCCACCATGAGCCAATGCAGGACCTGGTGGTTGCCCCTGGTGCCACATCACTTCGGCTCACCACCCCAACCCCTACACACATCATAGGGTCTACATTCCCCAGGACCAACCCCAGCAACGCCAAGCCAGCCTATACATTACACGGGACTCACACCAAAAAAGCCCATCACACCACACTCGGGTGGCAGGGATTGGATGCAACCCGCTTCCCTCATATAGATTAACCCACGCCCACTTCCCACACAGACCAACATCACATATATAGTGCTCCAAACTCAACCTCCACCACCACCTTTCACCTAAGACCCACCTTCCATTGACCGGAAGCAACCTCGAGCACCCACAGCAGAATCGATGACATCTCATCTTCCCCGTGCCCCCACCCACCTTCACACCCCATATTAGTGAAAAGACCAGGGGAGGGCGGAGGATACCTAGACCACCTGGCCCTTCACCAAATTATACACCCCTATACCTTCCATACCCCGAAATGCTGACACCCCCCCCCTCCTAGACCCCCAACAAATAGCACCCCGTCAGCAAGGCATCCATGAACCGCCGAACTAGAAAGGCCATTGAAGAAACGCACACTACTTCTTCATGGAACACACCCAAACCATCAGGACTGTGGGACCAGCACCAACCTCATAGGAGACCAATTCTCTCCCCATCCCACCTCCCCAAGTCAAAAAAACCACTCTCCTTGCAAAGGATTAGACCTCGGACCATCAGACCAGATTATGGAAACCTATTAGGATGGCCCTCACCACTATGTTTGACCTGCCCTACCAGGAACCAAATCCCAGGGGCATTCCTTGACAGAAAGAAGAGCAAAAGCCCACGCCAAATCAACTCCCATATCCAACAACTGAAGACGTAACAGGAACGCAACAAGACCCCAAAACTCCTACCCCACACCGCCATTCTACTTCCTAGAAACATTGACATAACCATCCTTACCACCCTCACCCATATCCAGCTTTGCCTCAACCATGCTCATCTTGGCTGCAATCATATTATCCCTCGTGAGCCTCCCTTGCCCCGGACCCGGACAGCCCAGGATGAGGAGTGCCGCGAGCGAAGACGAAAGAGCGATGAGAGTCGTGCCCCGCCAACTCCGACGAATGCAGACAGTTGAGCGCGACCGGGGTGACACCGAATGGCAAGGAACATCCCGCGCCAGCACGCTGCAGGCCACCGAGGGAAACGAAAAACGTGCGCGGGGCCCTCGTTCGACTGTTCGTGGATTCGACCCGAAGTTGCCCTAATGCTAGAGCACGCACCACGAACACAAACACGAGAGCTAGATCGTTATCTCCAACAAGCCCAATCACACGAAACATCTTCCAAACGGAGGGATCAGGTCAGCTAAGCGCACTCTGCAGACGTGAGCCTTAGACGGCCACTGGCCTAGGACAATGTGCTCCGATAACCTTAGTGATTAACCCTCCCAAGACCCCCCATCTTGAGGACGTATTAAGCGGCATCGCAGAAAAACTCCAGTCACACCGACGTTGCAAGCTGGAATTGATCCAATCGGACCTCCCGCGGCAATCACTAACTATATGCGTCCCAGAGGCCGAGCTACACACTCGACTAAAGCGGTCGGCCACCACTCCGGCTCCCTGAGCTTGAGCGTGCGCGCACCACACGTAGGCAGTGTTTGACGAGCGTCTGTAGATACTAGTGCGGAAGGTGAGAGCGGCGCTTTGGCTCGACACCGTTGCCTCAGACGCCAAGACGCGGGACAAGCCGAACGAGGCCGGCACAACAGGACGAACTGTAACTCGCACCAGCACGTATGCCATGGCGTGAAGGCGTAGCCAAACACACCAAGGTCAGAAGAGGACGCCCGGAGGCCACGTGAGCCGCGGACTCGCCGCTGCACAGGGGGCCGTGCGCCGCTTTGCCACCTGCCCGCGTCAGCAGGGGCAGCACCATATCATCCCGTATAGAATGAAAACCGAATTAGGATTGTCGCGCACCACTAGTAGCATACCGCCACTGCACTGCCCAATCACGCAATATTCTCAACTCGGAGGAGCTGGCTTCTAAACCCCGGAATGGGATGGACTGTCTAGTGGGGAGACGGTTCTACTAATGTACCATAAAAAAGACCGGACCCAGGCAATGCTCCACGCGCACACAGTCGGGTAGAGCAGATAAAAGGAAAAGACACACAGACTACAAGCACAAGGGGCGTAATTCGCAGGCACAGCGCCAAAGCAATCCAGACGGATGTGTTTCCGCAGCGCACGAATAGGGTCCAGGAATTACCACTTATCACTGAAAAACGGCGTCCGGCGGGCGAGCCTGACCACACAGATAAGGGTGCAAATGCGCCCTTCGCTGTGCACAAGCACCCATCAAAACCTCAGACCAGGAACGGAGGCCTACGTAGGACTACCTACTCGTAGAGCTAAAAAACTGTGCTCCGTAGGGATGGACTGGAGGCTGCGAAGGTGCGTACGTTTATGTGTCCAAGCAATACAGGAGAGCACGCACCGCTGCGACACCCGCACAAATCCTTTCGCTGGAAGGACATCCAACAACTATCCACGGGAAGCGATGGCTTCTACTAGAAAGGGAGACCCCAACCAAGCCAACACACGACTACAGGACATAGGTGGCACGCTCGCTAATATTGAGCAACAGTGGGTGAATATTGAGGACCTAACATGGTTACAACAGTGATGTACCAAAATACTTGGACCAATGGAGACACAAACGGTCCCCGTGTCCAGTGAGAGCCTGTCAACGCCCAAGAGGTGGAGTACAGAAGAATCACATGAGAAGCCACCCCAGATAGAGACAGATCACCCAGCTCGCATTACATGACATCACGAGGATGCGGACCCAACTCAAAAACAGAGCATCCGGTTTGCTGCCAGCTTTGAACTTACTCGTCACTCTGCCTGTTAAATATGGGGAGGACCCTTACAAGCTGCGTACAAAAAGATGTCTGGACTAATCTTTGGGAAATCCCGGGAGCATTGTCCCTTGAAGACAGTGTGAAAGAATTTACTGTACGGGTCCTGTACTAACCCAACATGCTTACCTCAACAAACATCAAGGCAACCCAATTCAAATCAACAAGAGGAACACAATCCAAGAGAGGAAGGAGTACACCCTCTCCCCCCTACATCTTCATCATCTTATCGGCAAGCCTCTCCTCAGATGGCTACAAGCCAGTGGTGGGCCAAGAGGATACAAGCATAGGCATACGCTGCATACATTAACAAAATAATGGACCAAGGGAGAAAACAGGTAGTCCGTACGGGGATATGCTGGATGGACACACTAGTGTGGGCTACACATAGATTCATCAGGAAGCAGACAAACACTCAAGGTACCTGCTTTAAAGTGAAACAATTCAGAGTTAAGTGGTCTGGGATTCCTCTTAACGGGGGTAAAGGCAGGATCATGCGGCAATGCATGGCTCCAACCCAAGGATTCCCACAACCAAAAGGCTCCTCCTAACAAAATTCTCCACAACACCATCAGAGTTAAATAAACATGGGATACATACCTTCCCCCAAATGAAAACATAAAGTATCTGAGGGGTGCGGTTAGCCTCACCCTAACTGAGACCTCATTGAAACAAGCTTGCCCTCAACATAGTAAAAGGACACAAATCCTCAAACACTGCCAACAACAAAAAAGGCGCCAACACCTATCCAAGGCGCAGATCATATCTACACACGTGTCATCTTAACGCCCTGCCATCACCTACCCTATTGACCGTCTAGCACCTACGCTACTAGGATATATATGGCATCCTCTTAGACCAAAGCCGTATGGACCTCGGCTAAAAAATGCTGTTGGAACCGTACACCCCTCCAATTCCAAAATGCTAGTGTATGCTCCCCCTGGGAACAGGCAGGATTGCGGTATCCCTCCCAATGGTGGACTATGCTCAAACGTACACTCAATGCCCCCAACTCACAAGCGGTCACCTCCAACGACACGGGGGGAAAGGGAGAGGAATAATAGGGCAGGCTCACTACAGCCCTCCCCTCCAACAAAGAAGAGACCTTGCTCCAGGGTATGGATCCTATACCTTGCCAGCATAACTCGTACTTTACTGGCCAGGCAAATGAACATCCTCAAACGAGCCTCCACCAAATCATATGGAGGATGAAACCCTACTCAACCCCCTTCAAGACTCCCTAACGGACTACCCCAAACACACCATTCCCCCCACCTCTCAAAACATCTCCCCTTGGGCATTATTCCTAGCTGACATTGTGAGCCCTGTGATGTCTGACACAATCATACCATCAATACCCCTCCCACCACTTATGGACACCAGCGTCTCCACTCGGCATTAAAGTTGCCCTCAACAGATCAGCCAACACCTGTGCCTCCACCCCCACCGGAAAACAGAAACAGCCAACCTCAACAATACTCCTGGCCAAAGCCCCTGCCCTTGTGCCATCGAGGACCCTCCCCATACACCTACGCAGTCCCCAACGGCACATACCAAGTCTCCCCAATACTATAAGCCACCACCTTACACTGGGACACAGCCCCCTACTGCCCGACCTGACCCCAGTGCCGGACATCTTACCCCAAAACACAACCACAGCCCCCCACGAATAATATCGGGAAATCCCTGCCTCCAGTGCCCCACATGTGGTGGGCAGAGGAGTCTATCTTCACACCCACCAAGTATGCCTTCAGCCTGGAGCACTGACCCCAAGATTGCTTGACTGCCAGAATTGCAATCATCAGAAATGACACCCACAAATGAACTGACACAATCACTACTATTAAACACCCACCATCCGTAAGAACAGGCTCCCCCGACGACTCTGGTGCATGCGTTTTGTCTGCTACCCAGACCTTTTGCTCCCCCAACCCCAGCCCAGTCATCAACTCTATATGGAAAACAACACACAGATGACCCACCTCCTGGGCTCAGAGCCCAAAAGAGGAAGGGCTAACGACCTCGAGAAAACCCCAAATTCACAGTATTGGAGGGTCCAGAAAGCCCAAATTGCACCATTCTATGACCACCATCTCCCTTGTTGTGTTGGACATATCTGATGGCCCCCAGTGCATTCCCACACCCTCTTGCATTCCCACACCTACCCATTGCCACCTCCATGTGGTCACTTGGTCCCCCGCCATCTCACAGAGGAACAAAATTACCCTGCTGGTTGGCTCCCAACCAGATATCACGGAAACTCCTCCATGCCTACAACACTGAAACTACCCCCAAGGCGACTCGCACTCCATTTCCACCCAGACAAGACACTCCACCTCACTAACTCCAACCAACCAGGACAGTGGGCGGAGGGAGGAGAGTGTGAGCCAAATGGTATAGCGACTTCAGCCACAAACCCTATCATCTAAAACGGCAGAAACCCACCCAGACGGGATATCAACCCCCCCGGCAAACACACAGGCGTTGGTACACTGAATGACAGGTTACCACCACCTCCCTCCCAACTCAAAGGAGACACCACCTACATCCTATTCTAACCAATAGGCCAATGTGTCTCGGTCATATACCCCTCTCCCAACTAAACTCCTCAACAACAGATACCAATACCACCAAGGACACTCTCCCCACCTCTGGGAACCTCCAGCAGACGAACCTTCGATGGAGACGTAGCCAAAACCTCATATCAAGCACAAAGACAACCTACAATCTCCAATGTTCCCCGCCATACACAAGGGACACAAGGGACAACGCATCTTCAAGGATTCGTGGATCATGAAGAACCAGAGCAGGCTGCGGCAGAAGAAGCTGCACAACACGACATGAAATGGTGGCAAAAAATACAAATACACAAGGCTCGGTGGGGACGCTATGGACTAGGAACTTGGCGTAAAGATACAAAGCCCTATGGTACCAGCCTAGCACCCCCCCTGATTGATTTAACTGCCCTCTTGTGCATAAGCCAGGACGGAGCTGGCCATATGAGTTTGAGTGGGTTGCAGGCCACATGGTATTCAAAGAGAATGTATAGGAACAGAGCTTGACGATTTAATTACATCGGCGGTACCAGAACTCATATCAAAAGGGCAGTGCGCCAAAGGAGCTATGGCGGGACGTCTCCCCATGTAATTGGATGCAGGCTTGTGACGCGGAAACTCAGGACTCATTCCCACAAGGAACTCACCGATGGGGCAGCTCCTCAAGACCCACCTGATCGTCCCACGTAAGACAATTGGGAACAACAGGCTGGTGATTTCAGTCTCGCATTGACGAGAATCCAAGAACCAAGAAAAAGCCTAGCGCGAGTTGAAACTGGGGCGACGCTCAGACACAACAACCAAACTCAAATTCCAGGAAAAGAGGCGTTCAGCATAAGGAGGCAAACCAAAGTATGCCTTCAACAAACAAGGATTCTTGTACACGACCTAGTCTTCACCATAGGTATCCACTGGTCCCATACCAATTCCCCAAATATGACCAATAATCTCCACCTTATGGATCCAGTCTGTCTAACACGAGACCAAACTCATCTCTAAGCTGACACAGAGAATCTCCGCTTCCTGTACACAGCATTTCTGCCACCACGTCGCATGAAGGGTCCATCCCGCCCGGAGGGGTGACAAGACTATGTCTTGCCCATGGGACTTTACCCAGCTGCGTGGTTACGGGAGGGTTCCCTGAACACCACGCACTCATATGAGTTACCTATCTTGCAGCAGCAGGGGCACAGTCCTGCCCGCAATTTCGACTGATATTCCTGAGTCAACCAGAAAGCGGCAGGAGTGGAATAAACGCTGGAATCAGCCGTCGAATACGCAGGGAGTGCTGAGAGCGCATTTGCCATCGTTGACCATTTTGAATGACCTGGTTCAGGTGCAAAAGAGCTTAATGGTTGGAACGTTTCAAACATCTTCCCGAAAGTTAAGGCCCGTTAGAGGCGAGTCAAACCCTCCGAAAACAC